>CM058232.1:78798864-79398864 GCA_030180135.1 Orychophragmus violaceus
TGCTATTATATTATGCTATTAATGTCTATAATTTTTGTAGTGACTGCAATTTCCAGTTGTTCGGCTTAAAAATCGATGATTTTAAAAAATCAAAATTTATTCATCTAAACTTAACAAATCAAGTTATGTTGAATATATCTATCATTTTGAATATAAATATAAAAAATAGAAAAAGTAAAAAAAATAGAAAAAATGAAGAACCACCATTTTTTATTTGATCAAACGAGAACGATGCATTAAAGATTAAAGATTTAGGCTCCCCTACTGGAGGAGGTTACAAACAGAAGCGTTGATTTAGCTAACGAATCAGCAGCAAATTTACCCACTCGGGAAATGAAGGTGAAAGAGATGGATTCAAAAGAATCACTAAACAAGAAAATGTCATGAAAGATACCAATGAGCTCCACCCTACAATCTTTGGCTCTCAACAACTTGACATGAACTTGAGAATAAGAACGATCATGAGAGAATGAACATTGGCTACACCAGCACACATAACTGCCTTGCGGATTGTGAGGGCCTCTGCTACAAGTAGAAAGGAGACGAACAAACGTGACTCACTGAAGATGGGGATGTTGTAGCTGCCTGGGCCAGAGAAGATGCCGCCTATACCGCATGTTCCAGAGCGTGAATCCCACACAGCATCGAGATTACAAATAAGAGCATTTTCTAGAGTCAGCGGTGCCGTAATTGGTCTTGCACTTGGCTGAGCATGAGCAGAGGTAGGGCCAGAGTCGCAAACTGCCACTCTTTTGCATCTCCAATGGAATTTGCCAAGATCTCTAAAACACCAAACATGTGATTATCAAAAGAGAATCTATTTCGAGACTTCCATAAAAGCCAAAGGATCCAAGGCCAGAGCGGGACATATATCCCAACATGAGGCAGATTAACAAGACGTGCACAATGTTTGATAAAAGCTCTAATGGTTGGGGGCTCATCCGGTGGTTTGATAATACATGGCAACAAATCCCAGACTTGAGAAGCAACCGAGCATGAGAATAGCACATGTAAATCCAACTTAATTCCGCCACAATATTTGCATTCAAAAGCCGGCAGTCCTCTTGTTACCAAGTTTGAACTGACTGGAATGGCTTTGCTAGCAACTCTCCATAAGAGATCCTTGATTTTTGGAGCTGTTTGGATGTTCCAAATGTTCTTTAACCAAGAAAAATGCTCTAGCGGATCACGATTGGTCTCTGCGATACCAATTCCATAGCCTGTTTTCGTAGAATAAGTACCATTCTTTTTGGGAAGCCAGACAATAGAGTCTCGCAACGGGGACGAGCTAGTGATCAGGCTCCGGACATGGCCCTCATACTGAGGTAAGTGAAGTCTAATCTTATCCAAGCACCATTCGTTCGTCAAAGGACAAAAAAGGTCAGAGACAAGGAGTGGGGAATGAGAGAAAGGAGCAGGACCAATAGGGGTTAATTGAGAGTCTAGAGAAAGCCATGGATCTTCCAAACCCGAATATTTTCTCCATTTCTTATGGACCAGCTTAGTCCTTTCCTGAGGATGTCTCTGCCAGTGAGAATGCTTCTCCATCCATGAGAAGCGGATACCGGACTGAGCAGTGTAAGAAGTCTGAGGATAGGCAATACTTGCCCATAAGGACCTTCGCCATCAAAGAAGTCGGATATGAGATAAGTCTCCAGCCTAACTTTGCTAACATAGCATCGTTAAAGATCTCAATGTCTCGAAAACCCAAACCACCAGCATATTTGGGACGAGTGAGGGTGGACCACGCTACCCAACACATCTTTTTCTTATCCGTACTTGCATCCCACCAGAAGCGGGTAAGGAGCGACTGAAGTTGCTTATAGATAGAAAGTGGCAGCTTGAAACAAGACATAGCATAAGAGGGCATGGCTGTCAAGACCGCTTTGAGAAGAACTTGTTTACCAGCCTCAGAGAGAAAGCGTGAAATCTAGTTGTGTGCTTTTTGTTAAATTCAGTCCACGATAGAGGAGAAGATGTTTCTCTTCGATGTCCAAAGAGTTCGGGTAATCCCAAATATTTCCCGATGCCTCCTTCATTCTCTATACCAAGCTAGAACTTAACACGACACTTGACCTCCAATGGATTTTTGGCCGAGAAAGTAATAGTGTATTTTGAGACATTATTTCATTTTCCCGAGAGAGCTTCATATGTATCAAGAATACTTTTCAAGGCCGTAACACTTGACACACTTGATTTTCAAAAGAACATAGTGTCGTCTGCAAACAAGAGATGATTAACCGAAGGGCATCCACCGCGACTTTTATCCCAGAGAGAGAACATCTAGCCTGAGTTTGATCACATAGAACTGACAAAAACTCCGTACAGGGGATAAATAAGTAAGGTGAGAGTGGGTCGCCTTGTCGGATTCCTCGGGATGGTTGGACTAGACCATGAGGATTGCCATTAACCAAGAAAGAGTAAGACGATGATTCCATGCAGGCCATGATCCATCCAATCCACTTGGGATCGAAACCAAACATGGTAAGAATAGCGTGGAGAAAGTCTCATTCGATCCTATCATAGGCCTTTCTCATATCGGTTTTAACATCCATAGAACATAAATTCTTAGCCTCTGAGGTACGTAAGAAGTGCAACGTCTCATGTGTGTGATATATCATGGTTTTTACTAGTTTTAGACCATGATATAGATGTGTTTTTAGTGTCTTTTTATGTCTTTTTAGAGTCATTTACAGGTTTTATTAGGATTATGCACGTTTGGAACTAATGTGGCTATTTTGGAGCAATTTGGAGTGTTTTGGCGAATTGGTCCGAGAAGAAGAACTCACTGTCCAGAATTGACATCATGCATCGACCGACACACAATGTGCATCGGTCGACACACTAGCGAATGGGCCAAAAGTCTCGGCGGTTTAATAAAGTTTGAAGATTTGCACTTTCGCCCAGAATGTTTCAGAGTTTACACAGAAGCCCCAGACGTGATTAGACCTATATAATAGAGTTTTTAGTGTTTTAATTAGATACGCTTTATACGCTTTACATTACGCTTTGATACTAATAGCTAAGAGATTTCTAGAGCTTTTGGGGGGCTGATCTATTTCCTGTATTCACTTATTTTGGAGAAGATTTCGAACCCCTTTATCTATTTAATTTCTTATATGCAATCTATTATTTCTTTGATTATGTTTTCATTAATCATGTCTGAGTAGATCCATAGTTGAGTTTAGGGTTTCTCACATAGGATTTCATGACTTGCTAGACTTGTTCAAATTCAGTTAAGGATTCATAACTATATCTGTTCTTCAATTTAATTGTGCTTAAAGCTAGTTCTAACCTGATCAATTAGAATCTAGATCTTAGGTTGCTAAATACGTCACGGAAGTGGGGTTTAGGAATCGGAACTAATTAAATTGGGCAATTAAACTTTGCGCAAACGGAAGTTTGGTTTAGGATAATTGTGAACATATCAAACTTGGGAGTAATGCTAGTTTAATCTGTTAGTTCTCGCAAACGAAAGTTTGGTTTGCTGCACTTAGGCTTAGAGAATTATCGCAAAGGAATTTGGTTAATTCTATATCTGTGTTTTGAGTTCTAGAACTGTGCTTAATTAGATCCTTGCTGAATGAACTGTCTGCTTGTCTGATTTCCTGAGAATACCCTAGGCTTGACGCTTTTAGTTTATTGCTTCTCAACCGTTAATCTCTGCTACTGTTTACTTTCTTGCTTTGCAATTTATTTACTTCACCATCTGCTTATTTCTAGTTTAAATCTCTACGTTTCTGTTTCTATTGAGACCAAGTGTCCCTGTGGATTCGATAGCCCTATATACTACTTTGACATTGCTGTTCACTTGCAGTTTAGAATAGGGTAAAACTTAGAAGCCTATCAAGTTTTTGGCGCCGTTGCCGGGGACTCTTTGAGTCTTCGATAGGACCGAACTTAGGGTTTTTGCTAGAAATTTTTCTTTTTGTTTTTGTTCTTTTTCGTTTTTTTATTTTTTGATTTTGCTAACTTTTTCTCTGATTTCTCTCTGTCGCAGGTACGAATTTCGCCTTGCGTCGATCGTTGCATACCTTGCGTCGATCGTCACTAGGCGATTCTGAGATTGAATCGATCGTTGCACTGATAGCATCGATCGTTGCTGGACGATTACAGACAGTTTATGCCAACGCAGAAAACTCGAAGTAATCCGAACTCGAGCTTGCTTAATCTCGGACTAGAGGAACTTGGACGTCTAGAAAGGACTAACAGAAGAGAAAGAAGAGAGAGAATGGTACGAGAACGTTTGATCTTGATACCAGATGCTGAAGGTACCCTAAGGGACCAAGATGACAACCCGTACAATGCTGCTGGGCATCGGGTTAATGCTAAAGGGAATGTCATCCCTGATCCTCCTGAGCAACAGCAACAGGAGCTGAACCGAAACCAGGGTCAAGGACAGGCCCAAGGTAGAGAGATGGTGGTTCATGAGAGGACACTAGCTGATTACAACAGACCTGATGAGTTTCATGCAAACCGAGCAGCTCTAGTGCTTCCTTCTTTTGAGAGGAATGATTTTGAGGTAAAAACCATCTACTACCAGCTGATGAGACAGATTGCTTTTCATGGTCTTCAAGCAGAGCAGCCTATGGATCACATTGACAAGTTTGAAGACATAGTCACTGGCATGAAGTATGAAGGAGTATGCCCGGACTATCTGTTCCTTAAGCTATTTCCGCACAGTCTTGCTGGAGACGCTAGTGCATGGCTGAGACAACTGGCACCTGGTCAGTATACTACTTGGGCAGCCTTAAAGAGTGAGTTCTTGCGTCACTTTTATGATGATGCGCGCTCGGATCAGTCCAGACAGGACATACTCACCTTTTCCCAAGGAGCTGTGGAGCCCTTGAAGACTGCCTGGATGAGATTTAAGCAGTATCAGCGTGACTGTCCACACCATGGATTCACAGAAGTACAGCTGATTGGTATTTTCTTCAGAGGCATAGATCTCCCTTATCATACTGCGCTGGATAATTCCAGTAATGCTAATTTCAACACCAGGACTCCTACACAAGCTAAGCAGTTGATTGGGAACCTTATTAACAGCTACAGTTGCAAGTCTATAGATGAAAAAAGAAAGAAATCCGGTGGAAGTACAGAGGATTCTAACATGACTGAGATTAGATCTAGGCTGGACACAGTGTACGATCTCTTAACGAGTAAGAAAGCTGCCCACTCTACCCAAGATATAGAGGTAATTCAGACTGAGGAGGACACTCAGGAAGAAGAAGTGAATTACATGGGAGGTTCTGGTTTCCAAGGTAGTAGATTTAGAAGTCAACAGGGAAACAGGTTCCCAAATGGAGTTCAGCAAGGTGGTTTTAAGAAAGCCAACGAGTCTGATAGTAAGGTAGAGATGATGCTAAGACAGCTAATGGAGAGTCAGACTAAGTACGCAGCAGATGCTGACGCGAAAATGGATACAATCTACAGGGATCTGAATGGGAAGTTTGAGAGTTTGAACACACACATGAAAGAGCTTGATGCTAAGGTTGCAAGAACTGCTGGGCATGCTCAAAGGGAAGAGGGATATCTCCCGGGAAGGACTGATGCCAATCCTAAGTACCAATGCAATGCCGTGACATTAAGAAGTGGTAAGGAGCTGTCATCTGGCCAGAAAAAGCAGTTGAGCGTTGAGGAACTCGTGGAAATTGACGAGCTGGAAGATGAGATACGCAATATTCGCCGCGCATCGATCGATGCATCTAAGCAACGATCGTTTCCAAGCGAAATCAAGGAACCGGAGGTCGTAACAAAGTCGCCTAGCATCGATCGGTGCGATAAGAGCAACGATCGACACAAGGAGACTGCAGAAAGTTCGAGTGCTGAAAACCCAAAACAGTCGGCTGAAAGGGTATACAAGCCTAAGATACCTTATCCCAAGAACCCCAGAAAAGCTAAGAATGATAGGCAGTATGCAAAGTGGAAGGAGTTCATAAAGAAGGTAAAGGTTGAAGTACCATTGTTGGATTCCATTGAAACTTCCCCCATGATGAAGAGATGCCTTAAGGATGCAATTTCTGGTAAATGGTCTGACGAGGAAAGTATAATGATGCTCAATGAAGTATGTAGTGCAGTGGTTCAAGGCAGAATTCCAGAGAAATTAAAAGATCCAGGCAGCTTCGTATTAGATTGTGCTATCTACAAGGAGAGGTTCGAAAGGTCCCTATGTGATCTTGGCTCCAGTGTCAATCTGATGCCCCTTTCAGTTGCTAAAAGACTAGGGATGACAGATTTTATACCAACTAGAATATCACTGGTTTTGGCAGACAGATCAGTCAGGATTCCCGAAGGAGTAATAGAGGATGTGCCTATAACAGTTGGCAAGTGCGTAATCCCAACTGATTTTGTGGTTCTACAATATGGACAGGAGCCAAAAGACCCATTGATTCTGGGCAGATCTTTCTTGGCAACAGCTGGTGCGATGATTGACTGTCAAGGAGGCAAAATAGTTCTAAATGTGGGAGATCTAAAGATGAGTTTTGACATGAACAAACTGGTAAAGAGACCAACCATCGACGGGCAAACCTTTTATGTGGACACATTGGGTGATTTAGCTGCAGAGTACTTCCATCAATCACATGCTGAGGACCCACTAGAGAGGGCTTTACTGAGTTCTATTTTGGAGTTGGAATACCTACAGGACGAGCCTGCAATGTGCTATACAAGATTGATGGATTCTGTCGAGGTTGTAATGCAGGTAGAAGTGTCTGACGCGGGACTGCAACGATCGACACCATCTAAGCATCGATCGTTGCAAGACTTCAGAGACTGGGCAGAAGAAAAGGCTCCGAAAATAGATCTGAAACAACTTCCATCCGGGCTAAGGTACGCTTTTCTTGGACCTAATTCAACATACCCAGTGATTGTTAATGCTAGCCTGAACAACGCAGAGCTCACCTTACTGCTAAGCAAGCTGCGCAAGCATCGCAAAGCTCTTGGCTATTCCCTTAATGATATTTCAGGTATCTCACCAGAGCTGTGCATGCTACGGATACATCTTGAGGATGAGTCCAAGACATCAATCGAACATCAGAGGAGACTTAATCCTAATCTGCAGGAAGTAGTCAAAAAGGAGATTATGAAACTCCTTGACGCTGGAATTATATATCCTATCTCTGATAGTGATTGGGTGAGTCCAGTCCATGTAGTACCAAAGAAGGGCGGTGTTACAGTCGTGAAGAATGAGAAGAACGAGCTGATACCTACTAGGACTGTGACAGGACACAGGATGTGCATAGACTACATGAAGCTTAATGCTGCTACTAGGAAGGATCATTTTCCTTTGCCTTTTATTGATCAGATGCTCGAAAGGTTAGCAAATCATCCTTACTACTGCTTCTTAGATGGCTACTCAGGTTTCTTTCAGATTCCCATCCATCCGGAGGATCAGGGAAAGACCACTTTTACTTGTCCATATGGGACTTTTGCTTACCGTAGGATGCCTTTTGGACTCTGCAATGCACCAGCCACTTTCCAGAGATGCATGATGTCCATATTCACATATATGATTGAGGATTTTATGGAAGTATTCATGGATGATTTCTCAGTATATGGATCATCCTATAATGAATGCTTAGATAATCTGTGTAAGGTTCTGAAAAGATGTGAAGAGAAGCACTTAGTTCTTAACTGGGAGAAGTGTCATTTCATGGTCAGAGATGGCATTGTGCTTGGACATAAAGTGTCCGAAGCAGGAATAGAGGTGGACCGCGCTAAAATCGAAGTGATGACCAACCTGCAGGCACCTGATTCTGTTAAGTCTATTAGAAGCTTTCTTGGACATGCTGGCTTCTATAGACGGTTCATCAAGGATTTTAGTAGGATTGCTAGGCCACTAACTGCTTTGCTGTGCAAAGACACCAAATTTGAGTTCACTGCAGATTTTCAAACTGCATTTGAACAGATCAAGCAGGCATTAGTAAGTGCTCCCATAGTTCAGCCACCGGATTGGGATTTGCCTTTCGAGGTAATGTGTGATGCAAGTGATTATGCTGTAGGAGCTGTTCTTGGACAAAAGAAAGATAGAAAGCTTCATGCTATCTATTATGCCAGTAGGACACTGGATGATGCACAAAGAAACTATGCAACTACAGAGAAGGAGTTGCTGGCAGTTGTCTTTGCATTTGAGAAATTTCGCTCTTATCTTGTTGGCTCTAAGGTAATTGTCCACACTGATCATTCAGCACTGAAGTATCTGATGCAAAAGAAGGATGCTAAGCCAAGATTGTTGAGATGGATCCTGTTGCTTCAGGAATTTGATATTGAAGTGAGAGATAAGAAAGGGGTTGAGAATGGAGTTGCTGACCATCTTTCGAGGATGCTGGTTGAGGAGGACGTGCCAATTAATGACTATTTGCCTGAAGAAAACGTCAATATGGTTGGGACAATCTGCGAAATAGATTTGGACAGAAATCTGCAGAACTGTCGGATTAATCGCGTTGCGTCGATCGATGCTACGTCAGCGTCGATCGATGCATCTATCGGGACAGCAACGATCGATACATCCGACTGTGACGATCGTTGCAGCGCGGATACAGACGCAGAAACTTTCACGATACGTATTGGAAGGCATGAGTTCGAAATTAATGCTGTTGCAACAAATGATCGACCATGGTATGCAGACATAGCCAATTATCTAGCTGCAGAGACTGAACCAGATAATCTGAAAGGATATGAAAAGAAAAGGTTTTTCAGAGAACTTAGGAGGTACTATTGGGATGAACCTTACCTCTATAAGCATTGTTCGGATGGCCTTTATAGAAGATGTGTTGCTGAGTCAGAGGTTCCAGATATCCTTTTCCACTATCACGGATCAGATTATGCAGGACATTTTGCTACATTTAAGACTGTGTCTAAGGTTTTGCAAGCAGGTTTCTGGTGGCCTACAATGTTCGCTGATGCTCACTCCTTTATTTCTCATTGTGATGCCTGCCAGAGGAGAGGGAAAATAAGCAGGAAGCATGAGATGCCTCAGAATTTCATTCTTGAGGTTGAGGTTTTTGATTGCTGGGGCATAGACTTTATGGGTCCCTTTCCCTCATCTTATGGGAATAAATTCATATTAGTTGCTGTGGATTATGTTTCTAAGTGGGTAGAAGCAATAGCTAGTCCAACCAATGACTCTTCAGTAGTCATTAAGCTATTTAAATCCATCATATTCCCTAGATTTGGAGTACCGCGGATAGTTATTAGTGATGGAGGATCTCACTTTATTAATAAGGTTTTTGAGAAGCTCCTGAGGAAGCATGGAGTGCACCACCGAGTTGCTACTCCTTATCACCCACAGACTAGTGGACAGATAGAGGTTTCTAACAGACAAATCAAGGAGATCCTGGAGAAGACAGTTGGAAAGACAAGGAAAGATTGGGCAGCTAAGCTTGATGATGCTTTATGGGCCTACAGTACTGCATTTAAAACGCCATTAGGGACTACTCCATTCCATTTGCTGTATGGGAAAGCATGTCATCTGCCAGTAGAACTTGAGCACAAGGTGTTGGGAATGTCCTGAAATCTACCGTACTATCTCTAGAAAGTATGATAAGTGTCGAGATCAGACATAAGTCATAAATACTGGGTGATCATGATGGCTTGCTAGAGTCCGCTCATGATCTATGAGTTTAGGACTTATTACCAGTATTGTATGATCCCGAAGGGTCACACACCATAGCTAACGGGAAAGTTAAATGGAATTAATACGGTAAGATGCAATGGCATTTACTGTATTGGATCAGAGAATTGGGCCAGACAAAATGCAGGCTTTTGTCTGATTTGTGTCTTGGGCCCAAAAGATTAATGAGCCATTAGTCTAATGACTTGGGCCCATTAATGAGAGATAAAAGAATGAGAAAACCCTAAGGAAGAGAACAGGCTTGCGATTTTTCTCAAGGGTGGCCGTGAGTTTTTCATGCTCTCTCTCTAATCTCTCTCTCTGATCATCCATATCTTTGGTCTAGCAGCCGTCCCTTGCTTGTAAGAGTGTGGATACTCAAGGAGGAATAGGTGATTAATCTGTTCTAGCTGATCTTGTCATTACCATCAATCCGCTGTGCAAACAATAGGTAATGTTACAGGTTTGTTTTATGATTCGTTTTGCAAGAACCTAGATCTGTTTAAGGATTTGGGTTAGGTTGTAATTGAGAATTGAACCTTGAACAAACTCCATAATCCTTCAGTGGTATCAGAGCTAAGGTCATTAGTTTCTTGTGAATTTGGATCATAGGTTGTTTAATAGTTTTTGAATCAATTGTATGAATTAGAAAATTGATTAAAATTATTTAAACCCTAATCGGCTGTGTTAATCAATAGATCGCTTGTGATGAGCCGATTATTAAATGATAATTGATTATCGCTTTGTGTGTCGCTTGTTATTGGTCTCGGCTGCGTGTGTCGCGTGTGTGTCGGCTGATCATGTGATACACGATATAAACTTGAGATGCTTTCGCTTTAATTAATTGAATCAATCGCTTTATGTGGTCGCATGTTCATTCAATTATTAAACCCTAATGGACATTGTGCGTGTGCCGTATGTGCTGAAAGCGATCGCGTGTGTTGCTGCGTTGCTCGATCGCATGATATTGGCCGAGATCGATCTTATGATCGTGAGGCAAGTTGGGATCGTGCGTGCCGTGTAACCGATGAGCGATGAGCGTGATGCGTGGGCCATGATGCCGTGTACCGAGGGTGATCATGATGCGATGATCGATCGTAAACGATCGTGAGCAAGCGCATGTTGCGCCGTTGGATCATGGGCCTCGGATAATTATGGGCCCACATATTGCGTTAATGGGCCGAGTTGGATCTTGGATCCGATTGTTTGGCCCGTTAAAATTTTACGTCCCGCGAATAGTCAATCGGTTAAACCGAGCTTCGCGGTTCGTTGCCCAAAACCACACCGATTAACCGGTCCATTTAATTAGCGGTTAATTATGTGTTTAAAGCCTTAAACCGCAAGTTAAATCAAATTGGCTAAAACACTAGGTGTTTCTTCCCGGTTTTGGATTTAACTGAACCGATCCAATTTAATTGGTGGTTCAAGCGGTTAACCCAAATCGCGGTTTGCTGGAAATAATTTTATTTCTGGTTAAACCGGATTGAAATTCAAAATTGAATTTTAACCTAAACCGAAGGCTGGTCTAAGTTTGATTTGGTTGGACCAAATAATTTAGAGCTGGTCTGGTTTAGTAAATAACCGATGGTTTTGATAGTTAATTTGGTCTTGGACCAGAATTAATAAACCGACTCGGTTATGTCAAATTATTGGGCCAACTGGAATTCTATGGTCTTGGGCCAAGAATTGGGCCTATAATTTGTGACCCAACCCAAAATATTTATAAAATATTAAATTAGAAATTTCTAGAGATAGTAAGTTACTAAATTTAGAAAGTTTCTAAAATGAGAAAGTTTCCCAAAATAGTAATCTTCTATTTTTGGAAATAAAACTTAAAAATCCTCAAAAACAATATCAAGCTTGGATGTCTTTCCAATCTTGTCAACTACTTAACGCTTATTCGATTACAGATATGGCTTACAGTGCGAGGTGTCTGTTTTCGCGTAAGTAAAGTAGTATATAGTCACTAATTTCATTGGGAGTCCCAGACTTTAGTGATTATTTGACTGTAAGAGATTGGTTTTCCTTGACTGGGCCATCGGGAGTCCCGGGCCTTGAGACATCTGGTAAATTTGGGCCTCGGGTCCAAATTCACAACCGAGAGTTATTGGTTATAACTAGCTGTGTGTATGCTTACCAAGTAAAGCTAATTCCGGGTGACGGCCAGTGGCCCACTTTGGATTTAGCTGAACATGGGTCTTGGAATCATTGCATTCTTATGAGGTTAAACAAAGAAATTTTGAATGCAATGCGAGTTTTCTTATAAGTTGTTAAGATTGCTCTTTTATGAACTAAATAACTAAAACTCTATTTATCTCTAAATTTCAGCTATGACAAGCACAAACAATCAAAACACTTTCTCGATCCGGTATGTCCTTGAGATGGACAAACTGAACGGATCAAATTTCTTGACTTGGTCGCGGAACCTGAGACTAGTTCTCAGGCATGAGAGAAAGGACTATGTTCTTGAGAAAGCTCTCCCCGAGAGGATCGGATCCAAAGCCAGTCATGCAGTATATAATGCTTGGAATAAGCATTATAATGATGCGGTAGATGTGCGTGGTCTGATATTGGCTACCATGGACTCAGATTTGCGGAAGCAATATGAGAACATGGAGTCGCCAATAGAGATGATCAGCAGCCTGAAATTGAAATTTCAGGAGCAGGTAAGAGTGGAGAGATACCAGTTGGCTAAATCTCTCACTAGCTGCAAGCTACCGATTGATCATCCAGTAAGTCCTCATATCAGTAAAATGATGGGTTACATTGATAACCTGAGGAAACTGGATTATCCAGTTAGCCAAGAATTGGCAACTGATATCATTCTGCAGTCACTGCCGTCAAGCTATGATAAGTTCGTAAGGGACTATATCAAGAAAGGCTTAACGAAGACGTTGACTGAACTGCATGACATGCTCAAGACAGTTGAGCCAAAAGTGAAGAGTACCCTGTACAATCTCATGAAGGAGAAGGGTAGGTTTACTAAACCTAAAGCTGACAAGGGTGAAGACAAAGTTGTCCAGATTTTGAATCATGGCAAGCGTGTGTCTTCTGAGCCCGAGTCAGATACCTCTTACGTTGGTAAGTGCTGCTACTGTAAAGAGACTGGGCATTGGAAAAGAGATTGCATTAAATTCATGGAAGATTATGAGGAGTTAAAGTTGATGTATGAGACTACTTCCTCAGGTATTCATGTTATTACTTCAAGTTATACCTTGTAGGTATTGGATACTGATTGTGGCACTGATATTTGTTATAATATGCAGAGCCTGAACAACAGTAGAACGTTGAAGGAAGGGCAAGTGGAACTGCGTGTCTGGAAGGAGCTTGGGATGCTGCCTCAGCCGTAGGGTTTTCACTTGTAGATGCCTTTGAGGCTTGGTTTTGAATTAAGTAATTGCTACAATGTACCTGCTTTAAGCAGAGTTGTTTTTTCATTTTCTTGTGAAGAATTTGAATGTTTTCATTTTGATAAAGACAAGTTTTGTTCTTTTGATCTTAATGAAATGTTAATTGTAGCACCCTATTCAAGGAATGGGTTTTATATCTTAAACCGAATTGGTTTAAATCTGATGAATTAAACCTGATTTTTCTTGGCATAAATGTTTTGGTCACATAGAGTAAGTCGGATTCAGAAACCCCATAGTTATGGACTTTTGGGCTCATTTGAATGGATATCTTATGAGACTTGAATTCTTCTTACTGGACCAAAACACAAAGGGCCCATCTTAGCCGAGCTAGAGAAAAGCCCAAAGGCTTATTGGGCTCATGTATGTGGTCCGATGAGCAGTAATGCCAGAGAAAATTTCCTGTACTTCATTGTCTCTACTGATTACTTCAGTGAGTGTGACTGTGTTCATTTGATGAGACACAAGTCGGAATCTTTGATATGATCGAAAGAGTTCCAAAATGAGGCATAGAATCTGAGTGACAGAAGTATTAAGACTCTGGATTAGATCACGAGTGAGAATACTTAAGTCATTGATGGTGTGATCATCTGAATGAGTGTGAAGTCGCTTCACAGCTCATTTCTCCTGAAAAACCTGGAGGTGTTTTCTGTGAGAAAGAATCAGATCTTATTAGAAATGATTAAAGATGTGTCACACGAATCTTCTATGATATTCTATAAGAATAACGCTCTAGTAATATCTAAGTTTACGCTGAAATAGTTCCACTAATATCAGTTGAAAGACACCACATAAATGTGGATTGGAAATGATCCAAATTCGTCTTTACTGAGTATTTGTAGTTGTGCTACTTCGCTGGTTGTCCTAGGGAAACCAAGGCTTGTTACTTTTTACGTCCATTCTGTTTTCTAAGAGGGGAAGTCATTTTCCAAGAAGAACAGTGGGAGTAAAAGCGTAACTCGAAGAAATTCGAGAAATACAGGAGGCTGCTCAACCTGTTGAGGGAGAGCAGCGGATGGATTTACAGATTTCTGTAGAATCTACACCTGTAAAGCCTGAAGTTCGCAGATCTGAATGAATCAGTTACTAATCCGAGAGTGATTTCTCGTCATTAGTTGAACCTGATGATCATTGAAAGTTCGCATGATCTGATGATCATTGAAAGCGACGAACCTGCGAAATTCAAAGAAGCGATAGTAAGCCCGGACTCCGAAAATTACACTATGTGTAAGTTAGCTTCATTGATCCATTCATGGATGGAAGCAAACATATCGGAGTTGGAATCTTCGTTCTGTTGAAGTAGTCAAGGTTTTGACTTGAACAGGAACGAAGCGGAACTGTGCGTTTACTAATAGATTAGTGGGAGCGATATTGCATTTCTCATAATGTATGTCGATGACATACTGATTCTCGGAAATAACGTCCCAATACTGCAGTCGGTAAAGGACTGGCTTGGGAGTTGGTTTTATGATTGACATGGGTAAAGCCACGTAGTTCTTGGATTTTGGATCTAAAGATAAAGATCCAAAAGAGCTGGTAGGACAAAGTCAGGATTCTTAAATTGACAAAGTCCTACACGTAATCAGCAATCCAAGAAGGGTTTTATGCCAATGTCACATGGCAATTCATTAAGCAAGATACAGTGTCCTGCGATATCTGCTGAGCTTGAATGCATGGATAGGATTCCATATGCGACGGCAATTGGATCTATCATGTATGCCATGACACGTACTTGTTTTGATGTTGCTTTAATGCTAAGCAAGACAAGTAAAGACCAGTCAAATCCAGCAAAGAATCACTGGATTGCCGTAAAGAATATTCTGAAGTATTTGAGGAATACTTAGGATAAGTTCTTGATTTACGGAGAAAGTGAGGTGCTACAAGTCGATAGAGTCTGAAAGGCAAGTTTCCAATAGACAAAGATAATTCCTGGTCACAGTCCGGCTATATCTTGTGTCTAACTGGCGGTGCAAGGCACTGTTGCTGACTCCATGACTTAAGCTGAACATTTCGCAGCTTGAGAAGCGGCGAAAGAGGATGTTTGGATAGAAGAGTTCATCACTGAACTTGATGTGATTCACAGCATAGATGAGCCTAGCTGCACATCAGAGGTCCAAACACCTTGAGGGTAGGTATAACCTATTCCGTGAGATAAATGACAGAGGTGTTAAGTAGATAAGCAAGTTTCATCGAATGAGAACGTTGCTAATCTATTAACGAAGCCACTCCTTATGCCTAAGCACGAGTCACGGACTGTAGCTGTAGGATGAGTGAAATTAAGATGTAGTCTTAATTTCAGTGGGAGTTTGTAAAGGGCTTTACTTAGTTGTTTTGAAAGGTTCATGTAAACATAATATTTTATGTTTATGAAATCTAATGATTTCTGGATTATTTTAACTGTGATATAAATAATCGTTCCAAAATGATTCATGTCACTATATATGGGCCATCGAAGTACATGAGTAGACTTGATCCTGAAACTCCATATTTAACGAAGTGACATAAATCATAGTGTCCATAGTCGAAGGTTGTTGAATTTGGAACACCAACAACCTGTTGAGACTAGATTGTGTTGAGACTTATGACCAAGTTTCGAGGGGTCATAGATGCGCGGCATCAAAGTCGACACATAGGTATATGTAGGGGAGCATATGACCGGACATGGCCCGCAAGATGAGAACTCTGCAAGATATTAATATCTGTGTCATAAGAAGTTCTCATATACGACTATAGAGTATAGTCCTTAGACCTGAGTTCGCATGCATGTGGCTGCACATGGAGTAATGCGCTTTGATCATTGTCTAACGCTGTTTCGTAACTGGGAGCTATACGGACCTTGGTTGGGTGTATTATGAATTGTGTAGTTCATAGTGATGGAACAAGATGGGATTTGTCCCTGCCGTTTAACGGAGGTAATATCTCTAGGCCAATCGGAGATTTGATAGCTGGTAAGAGAATGGCCATTCCCAAACGGACTTGCCCAAGTCGTTTGAATTGTCAGTATCAAATCTGGTCCGATAAACATGGTCTGGCTATATAAGGATGACACGCATCTTGCCTTATGCCAGATCGAGATATTGAGACAAAAGGATTAGGGAATGTAGGATTCCAGTACAATCGGAAGATTGTTGGGAATGTCCTGTGTAGGATTCCAGTACAAGTGGGAGATTGTTGGGAATGTCCTGAAATCTACCGTACTATCTCTAGAAAGTATGATAAGTGTCGAGATCAGACATAAGTCATAAATACTGGGTGATCATGATGGCTTGCTAGAGTCCGCTCATGATCTATGAGTTTAGGACTTATTACCAGTATTGTATGATCCCGAAGGGTCACACACCATAGCTAACGGGAAAGTTAAATGGAATTAATACGGTAAGATGCAATGGCATTTACTGTATTGGATCAGAGAATTGGGCCAGACAAAATGCAGGCTTTTGTCTGATTTGTGTCTTGGGCCCAAAAGATTAATGAGCCATTAGTCTAATGACTTGGGCCCATTAATGAGAGATAAAAGAATGAGAAAACCCTAAGGAAGAGAACAGGCTTGCGATTTTTCTCAAGGGTGGCCGCGAGTTTTTCATGCTCTCTCTCTAATCTCTCTCTCTGATCATCCATATCTTTGGTCTAGCAGCCGTCCCTTGCTTGTAAGAGTGTGGATACTCAAGGAGGAATAGGTGATTAATCTGTTCTAGCTGATCTTGTCATTACCATCAATCCGCTGTGCAAACAATAGGTAATGTTACAGGTTTGTTTTATGATTCGTTTTGCAAAAACCTAGATCTGTTTAAGGATTTGGGTTAGGTTGTAATTGAGAATTGAACCTTGAACAAACTCCATAATCCTTCACAAGGCAGCATGGGCTGTAAAACAGATGAACTTTGACCTCAAACCAGCTGCAGAGAGGAGATTGATACAGCTCAATGAGTTGGATGAGATTAGACATTTTGCCTATGAGAACTCAAACTTGTACAAGGAAAGGACTAAGGCTTATCATGACAAAAATATTGTCTCCAGACGATTTAAGCCTAACGATCAGGTACTGTTGTACAATTCTCGCTTGCATTTGTTTCCAGGCAAGCTGAAGTCAAGATGGTCTGGACCCTACACGATCAAAGAAGTGCGTCCATATGGAGCTGTCATTTTGATTGGCAAGGAGGGTAATGAGTTTGCTGTTAACGGGCAGAGGGTAAAACACTATTGGGCTAAGGCCGAGATTCCAAGGGGACAGATTTTGCCTCTGGATGCTGCACCCTCTACTTGAAAAAGCGCTGGGTGGGAGGCAACCCACCATTAGGTACTGGTGTTTTTCTACTTAATTTTTGGTGTTTTTGTTAGGACTTTACGTTTGTTTCTGTTTCTGGTGAGTTTATGTTTACAGGTCTCGGTTAAATCGCAGTGCGACGATCGACGCACTTCTGTGTCGATCGTCACAACACGAAAGGAATCGCATTGCAGCGATCGTTGCGGTCCTGAGCAACGATCGACTATACACGAAAATCGCCAAGTAACGGTCGATGCACTTAGTGCAACGATCGATGCTCAGCGACAGAGGTAACCCGACAGACATAATTTCACCTTTTCAATTTTTATTTTCTTTTTACCGATCCTTCGCTGGACACTACTGGGGACAGTGTGTCTTAAGTGTGGGGGAGGTGCTACTGACTTTTGTTTTCTGTTTTCTTAAGAGTCAGTCCGTTTTTCAAAAAAAATTTGTTTTATTGAGTCAAAATTGTTTAAGTAAGAAACTATGATTTTCTGAGAAGATTTACAAGACTTACAGGAACTTAAGTAACCATTGGGATGAAGTTGCAGGATCTATCTATGACTATTAGAAAACCCCATCACAGATCAACCTACTGGGAACACCCACATCACTTCAGGTATCAGAGAATCCTTTTACTGACTTCAACTTAATACTGACTTAGATTTCTCACCTAAGGGCTTGGTATACTTTGTGTCGGATTCCCTTGTTAGTTCTGACACAGCCTGTAAACCTGTCCTATTTAGTTCCCTTCTCCCCTTCTGTAAAGTAAAAAAAAAAATATATATATAATAAACTGAGGATGAGTTAGTAACTCCGAAGTGGTCATGGGAATGGTAGCTGAAACTCTCATATCCTGTGTACCATGGAATGTGTCCAAAGTACACCCCATAACGGGAAGAACACTGATAAAAAAAATAAAATGATACCCAGTGGGGAAAAATCAGTTGTTAAAGAAGGGAAAGAGAAGAAAGGGACTAGAGAAAGATAGTATGGTGGTCTAGAGCTGATAAGGTAAGAATCCATGTGCCCTTTGATCGATAATCCTTAGGTGAGACCGCACTTAAATACTTGCAGAAGTCAGTAGGGAGAATTTGAATGCTTGAATGTGATTGTGGAGTTTACCTAGGACAGTTGCTAAGTGTGGGGGAAGTACATTGTGGTCTTGATATCCTGTGATTGATTCTTGCAGTGGTTTACTAAGGGGAATCTGAGTATTGTAGCTTCTAGGATGAAATGAGTTTCTGAAGAGTTTTCAAACCTCTTCACCATGTTTTAGTTCTATGTTTTGCTTGAGAGCAAGCAAAGGCTAAGTGTGGGGGAGTTGATATATCATGGTTTTTACTAGTTTTAGACCATGATATAGATGTGTTTTTAGTGTCTTTTTATGTCTTTTTAGAGTCATTTACAGGTTTTATTAGGATTATGCACGTTTGGAACTAATGTGGCTATTTTGGAGCAATTTGGAGTGTTTTGGCGAATTGATTCGAGAAGAAGAACTCACTGTCCAGAATTGACATCATGCATCGACCGACACACAATGTGCATCGGTCGACACACTAGCGAATGGGCCAAAAGTCTCGGCGGTTTAATAAAGTTTGAAGATTTGCACTTTCGCCCAGAATGTTTCAGAGTTTACACAGAAGCCCCAGACGTGATTAGACCTATATAATAGAGTTTTTAGTGTTTTAATTAGATACGCTTTATACGCTTTACATTACGCTTTGATACTAATAGCTAAGAGATTTCTAGAGCTTTTGGGGGGCTGATCTATTTCCTGTATTCACTTATTTTGGAGAAGATTTCGAACCCCTTTATCTATTTAATTTCTTATATGCAATCTATTATTTCTTTGATTATGTTTTCATTAATCATGTCTGAGTAGATCCATAGTTGAGTTTAGGGTTTCTCACATAGGATTTCATGACTTGCTAGACTTGTTCAAATTCAGTTAAGGATTCATAACTATATCTGTTCTTCAATTTAATTGTGCTTAAAGCTAGTTCTAACCTGATCAATTAGAATCTAGATCTTAGGTTGCTGAATACGTCACGGAAGTGGGGTTTAGGAATCTGAACTAATTAAATTGGGCAATTAAACTTTGCGCAAACGGAAGTTTGGTTTAGGATAATTGTGAACATATCAAACTTGGGATTAATGCTAGTTTAATCTGTTAGTTCTCGCAAACGAAAGTTTGGTTTGCTGCACTTAGGCTTAGAGAATTATCGCAAAGGAATTTGGTTAATTCTATATCTGTGTTTTGAGTTCTAGAACTGTGCTTAATTAGATCCTTGCTGAATGAACTGTCTGCTTGTCTGATTTCCTGAGAATACCCTAGGCTTGACGCTTTTAGTTTATTGCTTCTCAACCGTTAATCTCTGCTACTGTTTACTTTCTTGCTTTGCAATTTATTTACTTCACCATCTGCTTATTTCTAGTTTAAATCTCTACGTTTCTGTTTCTATTGAGACCAAGTGTCCCTGTGGATTCGATAGCCCTATATACTACTTTGACATTGCTGTTCACTTGCAGTTTAGAATAGGGTAAAACTTAGAAGCCTATCAGTGTGATGAGGACGTTTGGTTAGCGGATATCAGAGCAGGGAGAAGCGGTTTCAGTCGGCGTGTCAGAAGCTTGGTAACAATCTTATAGTGAGTAGTGCACAACGCTACAGGTCGATAGTCAACCACTGTATTGGGAGCAGTAACTTTCAGGATAAGGCGTATATGGGTTTCGTTTTGTTGCGGATGAATATGACTAGTCTCAAAGAAGGACCGGATATCCTGGGATACATCATCACCCAAAATGTGCCAATGGGATTGGTAAAACTTTGCAGAAAAACCGTCCGGACTGGGAGCTTTATCACCATTTATTAAAAAACCGCTAGGTTAATATTCTCGGGTGAAGGCAAGGCGATGAGATTGTCATTCATCTTCGGGGAAACTTTGTTTTGGAGAATGTCATAGATCATGCTGAAGTCCTCGTGAGTGTTACTCGTAAAGATGTCATGAAAATAGGAGGTAATGACTGCGGCAATACCATCTTCTTCTACAAACTCGTTACCGGCATAATCCTCCATGACCGAGAAGAAATTTTGGAGCCGGCGTGTCCTGGTTGATGCATGAAAGAAACCAGTGTTTCTGTCGCCATTTTAAGCCATTGAATCCTGCCTCGCTATTGCCAGAACTGCTCTTCCTCTAAATATGAAGTCGCCAACTGTTTTGTCAAAGCCTCAATATGAGGTACAGTAGGATCAAGGGAAGAGAGAGCCTCATCGAGAGCCGCCTAAGTCAAGTGAATCACCAGATTGTGTTTGATATTTTGATCTTTTGTCCACTGTATAATGCTGCGTCTACAAGCATTCAGCTTGAGGATGACCGAGGCTAAAGGCAAGGAATTCCAAGATGAGTCAATCAGATCATTAACCTCTTCTACTTCCATTAGTGCTCTGTTAAACCAAAACATTCCCTTCCTCTTAGATCGCTCATTATTGAAGTAAGTAACTAAGGGTGTATGATCTGACCCTTCGAACCGAAGCTAACAACATCGTCCCATTGGAAACGATTCTGACCAGCTGCAATTTACCATCGGGCTCGGACAAAGTGGAATGCCTAGTACCCCGCCAAGAAAGATGATCCCCGAAATGGTTGAGGTCCCACAAACCATTTTTTGAAATGGTTGAGGTCCCATCTTATCGGTCCTCCGTCCTTCTCCGAATTGTCGAGAATCTCATTGAAATCCCTGGTGATTAGCCACGGATCGTTGCGATGCTTCCCACTGCTCGACATTTTAGTCCAGAAACCTACTCTATCCGGCATGGCTGGAGCACCGTAAATGAAAGAAATAAGGGAAGAAGATCCCTTAAATTTAACCTTAGTATCAATCAGATTTGCAAATGTCTCCATGATGTCGATATTAACTCCATCTTTCCTTACCAAAGTTAATCCGCCACTAAGTCCGACTGGAGGAAATGAGAAGTAGTGAGGATAGTGAAAATTTTGGAGAATATTCTTAACGAAATCATCATCGTCTTTGGTTTCCATAAGGAACAAAATATCAGGAAGGATACATCGATGATTATCCTTCAAACGGGGAACAGTAAGGTTGCCTCCCAAGCTTTGACAGTTCCAGCTACAAATGACTAAGAAAGAGGTGGAGATGGGGACCGAAAATCCCCTGAACTCCTATGAGTAGCCGGTATATGCACTGTATTAGTATCCATGTTTGAGCGAGGAGGTAAACTAGATGCATTGGTACCAGCTATGTCTACACAAAGCTTTTTCCGTGGTGGGTTCTGTGATCGAGTCGCCAAGGTCTTCCTTAGAGAAACTCCTTCATAGGGCTACAGATAATTCTTTTCTTTGTTGTCAGTTTGGTTGTCTTATGTTTTCCATTCTCCTTAGCTGTAGAAGAAGAAGCCGCAAACCTAGGCCGTCCTCTGCCTCTATGTACTACTATTCCTCCAAGACATAAGGAGGTGTGAATACGGTCAGGTTCTAAATCTTCCTCAACACTCACTGCAATACTAGAATACAGGGTACATTGTGGAGTACGGGAATGAGACCAAATAAGTTGTTCTTGAGCTTCAACTTCCAAGTACCTGACTTCGACCTCTTGCAATCTATTAGACATACCACTGGAATTACTTCTGAGGTTTGAAGGTTCCCTCTCTTGAGGATGAGAGAGTCTGTCAAGGGCAGAGCGTCGCTCCATGGAATTTGATCCTCCATCAACTAAGCGATAAGAATGGCGAACATTTTCACTATTGTCTCTTAGCCTCGAAGAGGGGGTATGAGAAGTTTGTGAAACATTAGCCCGAAGGCCAGAGACAGGTGAACTAGGATCCCTGCTGGAGCGATGAACATGTCTAGTTAAGCGGCTCGAAACCGGAGGACGAGTAGCTGGTGCAGTAGTAGCAGTCACCGTAGCAGGGGGCAGTGTGGGAGATCCTTCTATATTGGGATATTCAGAAACTCTAGCCCGAGGTGGACGAACCGTAGGAGAGCTAAGCATCTCGTTAGCTCTGTAAATGGTGGAGTGAGAGATAGAATCCCCAATACTTCTTCTGTAGTCTTGAAGGAATTTCTAGTAGATCCTAATCCAATTAGGCAATCCTTGTATGAATTCCAAGCCTAGGATCTAGGGTTCATATAATTGAATCTAGGGATCTCAGAATTACCTGGTTATTAGCAGCGGAAGGTTTTGCTGATAATCGATATCTAGAGCGCCTCAAATGCTGCGCCTCTACTGGTATCCACACGCACACAAACTGAACAGGAGGGATGCTAGTGCCTATAGGGATCAAATCTCTCAAGAGTTTCTCTTACCTTTCTGGTGGCTGTGAATTAGGTTAGCTTAGTGTTTAGGTCGACCATATATCTTATATATATCGACTTAAACCACAACCGAATTAACCAACGATTAAACCGATTTTAATCTGGCAATTTGCGAGTTGTGTCGACCGACACACTTGATGTGTCGATCGACACTGCCCCAGAAAATTGTTATCGAATGCATATCAAATATGCATTCATCAGATCATTACATTAATGATCAACCTCGTATACTACATCCAGTTTGCTTAGGTGTGTGACCCTGTAGGATCATATAACACTAGCAATGAGTTCTAGACTCATTGATCATAAGTGGCTTCTAGCAAAACATTGTGACTGTCTAGTATCACATGATTGTCTCATCTCGACAATACGACTTTCACCTAGAGTAAGCACAATATATTTCAGGACATTCCCAACAATCTCTCACTTGTACTGGAATCATCTATTCCTTTAATCTCTTCGTCTCTATATCTCGATCTGGCATAAGGCAAGATCTGTGTCACCCTTATTTAGCCAAGATCATGTTCATCGAACTCCGATTTATACTGACAAGACAAACGACTGACAATCACCTCGTTTGAATGTGGCCACACATTTCTCAGTATCAAATCTTCGATGGGCCCTGAGATATTTATCTCCTGTTATATAGGAGGGACAAATCCCATCTTGTTCCATCCCTGTTTCTCCACACACTTCATGATATGCCCAATCAATGCCTTTATAGTCATCAGTTACGGCTGACGTTTGACAAGGTTAAAGCGGACCAATTCATATGTAAGAAAACATGATGAACTCAGGTCTAAGGACTATACTCTATAGTCGTAATGAAAACTCTCATGACACTTATATAACTATCCCGTAGAGTTCTCATCAGTGGGTCATGACCGATACTGTGTTCTCCAACACATATCTATGTGATTTACTTTAATACTCTTATTAATGACTCCATGACACTTAGTCATCAGTCACCTCACATACTAGTCTCACGCGGTTGTTAATGTCCCACTTTAACAACCTCGACCAGGGACCAACATAATTTATGTCATTTATTATCTATAGGGTTTCATGATCAAGTCACATACTTGATGACCTATAAAATGTCATAAATTACTTTGGGACTATTATTTAATAACCATTATTAAATAATACAGATGTCAGATTTCAATAACATAATCAAATTATGTTTATACGAACATCATATCATAACTAAAATTAACAACAACAACTCCCACTAAAATATAATATCATATCTTAAGACATCTAATGCCTTTAGCAGTAGTCTGACCCTCATTCGCTCTTGCTCAGCGTGTGTCCAAGGACACTGCGTCTTGCTAAGAGTAATACCAAGAGTCATTTGCACGAAGCCCTTCTTGGAATCCTGCACACTGGACCTGTGTAAGGCCTTATCACCATAAGTATCTTGACACAATCCAATTAGCTTATCCAATCTATCTCTATAGATTCTTATTCCAAGAATGTATACGGTTTCTCCCATAACTTTATCGAAAAACAACTTTCGAGTCAAGTCTTAACAGACTGAAACAATGGAACTTCATTTCCGAGAAGTAGTATGCTATCAACATACAATACTAGAAGTGCAACTGCGCTCCCACTAGTCATCTTGTAAACATACGGTTCCTCTTCGTTCCTGACGAAGTCAAACCTTTCGACTGCTTCATCAAAACGAAGATTCCAACTCCGAGATGCCTGCTTCTGTCCATAAATGGACCGATGAAGCTTGCATATCTTCCTAGCTTCATTAGGATCAATGAAAACTTCAGGTTGTGTCACGTACACATCCCTTTTCCAGAATTCCTTTAAGGAAAACTGTTTTCACATCCATCTGCCAGATCTCATAACCATTATGAGTGGCGATTGCTAGGAGAATCCGAATGGACTTAAGCACGTTGACTGGGAATAGGTTTCTTCATAGTCAATACCATGAATTAGCTTGAAACCTTTTGCCACCAACCTAGCTTTGTACATCCATGTCAACTTTTCTTCTTGAAAACCCATTTACTCACAATGGTTTCTACACCATCGGGTAAATCAACCCAAGTCATTCTTGGTTCTGTGACATGGATCATATTTCGGATTCAGTGGCTTTTAGCCATTTTCGGAGTCAAGGCCCATCATTGCTTCTTCAAAATTCGCAGGCCCGTCACTTTCAATGATCAATAGATCACGGCAATTGGTTACGAGAAATCCACATTTCTCGGGTTCGTGATGGATCCTTTTGGATCTGCGAGCTTCAGTCTTGTGTTAAAAGTCACGCACATATCTCATATGTATACTTTTACCATGACCTAATTAACCAAGATTTAAACCGTAGTTAATTAAGTCATAAGCCAAGATCAATATTTTGGTTCGCGATCTGTGTCGATCGATACAACTTTTGTGTCGATCGACACTTCTTCAGAAACTCGCCTTTTGAATGTATATCGAATATACATTCACCAGATCCTTGCAAACCTTAGGCATCACATGTGCAGGTTCTACAACTCCTTGTAGATCCAACTGCTGCTCTTCCTCATCAGGTTGAGCAGTCTCCTGTGATTTTCGAATTTCTTCGAGTTGTACTTTACTCCCACTGTTCTTCTTGGAAAGAAAATCTTTCTCAAGAAAACATGGTTCCGAGCAACGAACTATTTGTTCTCGGACTGGTTGTAAAAGTAACATGCCTTGGTTTCATTAGGACAACCAATGATGTAGCACTTATCGGATTTGGGTGTGAGCTTATCAGAGATTAAACGTTTTAGATAAGCCTTGCAACCCCAAATCTTTATGAAAGACAAATCAGGAACATTTACAGTCCACATCTCATGTGGTGTCTCTGTAACTGATTTTGATGGAACCCTATTTAGTGTAAACGCAGGTGTTTCTTGAGCGTATTCTTAGAAAAATAATGGAAGATCTAAGTGACTCATCATTGATCGAACCATATCTGATAAGGTCCGATTCAAGAGGAGTGAATTGTGAAACACTTTCACAATCTCTCAGATGATCACTAAATTCTTGACTTAAGTATTCACCTCCACGATCTCATCGTAGAGCTTTAATACCTTTGCCAAATTGATTTTGTACTTCATTTTGGAACTCTTTGAAATTTTTCAAAGATCCTGACTTATGTCTTATAAATAAGACATAACCGTACCTACTGAAATCATCAGCAAAGGTAATGAAGCACTGAAAGTTTTCTCTAGCACTTGTGCTCATCGGCCCATATACATCCGTATGTATAAAACCCAATAAGCTTCTGGCCCTTTCATTTTGATCGTTCGCAACTTGTATCAACCGACACACCGTTTGTGTCGATCGACACTACCTTTGTTGAAAGGAGCCTTTGTCGTTTTACTTAATAAACAAGATTTGCATTTCTTATATGAATCATAATCAAATGAGCCCAAAAAACCCATCACTATGAAGTTTATGAATCTGTTTCTCATTTATGTTGCCCAAATGACAAAGCCATAGAAAAGTTTTGATTCGTATCATTTTACTAGAATCTCTTGGTACTAATGTTATAGTCAGGCATGATTTGGTTTAGAACATAAAGTCCATTCTCTAATGGATTTCTACTATAAAATATATCATTGTAATCAAATGAATAACACTTATTCTTAATTTGAAAACTGATATCCTTCCATATCCAAACAAGGATTAGAAATAATCTTTCTGCTCATAGCAGGTACATAGTAGCAGTTTTAAGTTCAAAACATGCCATAAAAGAAAACAAATGAAATACTCCTACGGCTAATGCAGCAACTCTTGCTCCATTTCCCACGCGTAGATCCACTTGTCCTTTCTCCATAGTCCTACTTTTGCTCAGGCCCTGCACATTTTCACAAAATATGAGTACCACAGCTGGTATCAAATACCCAATAAGTAGGACTATAAGAAGTAACATTTACTTCTATAACATAATACCTGAAGAAGAAGTCTCGTACGTCTTCCTCAGCTTCTCATAATCTTCCAAGAATTTATTGCAGTTTCTTTTCAAATGCCCATGACCATTACAATAATGGCACTTATCATCTTTAGAAGGACTATGCTTAACCTTAGGGGCATGGTTAGACTCGCTTGGATTCACAATCGAGCTCGTCTTGCCATCTCCTTTGGTCTTACCAAGTTTCTTAAACTTTTTACCCTTTTGTACCATAAGGACATCTGGGGTGTCCTTCTTGATGTTAGGTTCAGCAGTCTTAAGCATCCCATGCAATTCAGTCAACGTCTTCGTCAAGTTGTTCATGTTATAGTTCATAACAAATTGATCATAGCTTGACGGCAGTGACTGTAGAATGACATCAGTAGCCAACTCTTGGCTAATGGGACAATCCAGTTTCCCCAGGTTATCAATATAACCCATCATCTTAATGACATGAGGACTAACTGGTTCGCCCTTTGGTAGCTTGCACTCAATCAGAGACCTAACCGTCTGGTATCTCTGAGTTCGTGCCTGCTCCTGAAACATACTTTTCAGGCCAGTGATCATCTCTATTGGCGACTCCACGTACTCATATTGCTTCTGCAATTCCGAGTTCATGGTAGCCAACATGAGACAACTCACATCCACCGCATCATTAGAATGCTTATCCCAAGCATCCTTATATGACTGCTAGGCATTGGCTCGGTACTTCTTGGGGAGAACTTTCTCAAGGACATAGTCCTTTTTCTCCTGTTTGAGAACAATTCTCAAGTTCCGATACCATTCAAGAAAGTTGGATCCATTTAACTTGTCCTTCTCAAGGACGGATCGCAGGGATAAATTGTTATGATGGTTTGAGCTAGACATAGCTGAAAAACAAGGGAGGTTTTAGTTATGATGTTTAAGAAATGAGAAGTCTTAACTATTAAGAAGACTCGCATTATATTCAAACAATGTTTCCTCAAATGAATATAATGATCCAAGACCCATACTTCACTAAACTTGAGTGAGCCACTGGCTATCACCCAAATTTTAGCTATCTAGGTAAGCAACAACCTTGCTAGTTACATCCAATATAACTCTTGGTTGTGGATCGACATCTCATGCCTAATCCACCTGATGTCTCTGAGCCCAAAACGATTTTCATGGCCCAGTCAAGTAAACCAATCTCTTAAGTCATGTAATTGTTGATGTCTTGCACTGCAAGTCCATCAACACGATTACTTCCTGTCTTACTCATGTAATTGTGGACACCTTGCACTGCAAATCTATCGCACAATGAAATGAGTCTTGACAGTTGACAAGATTGGAAAGACATCAAGGATCACTTGATATTTGGTTGAGGAACGGAACCTTTAAAATGTTTAGTTATATTATGTTTTAATTCTTCTAATTAAAATGGTTCATTTTGGTTTGGTTCTGTGATTTCAGATTCAATAACCTAAACCATTGGACCTTGTGTCGACCGACACTACTTTATTGTCGATCGATGCAGGTTAACCAAAACCAATTTGCGATAACCGATCAATCCAATTGATCCGGTTTTATGATAACCAGTCAGTGTTGATCGATACTACATTAGTGTTGGTCGATGTTAACCTAATCAAACCAATCGCAATAAACCGTTCTTAGCGTTTAACCATTATTAACCAAGCTCGATAACCGGTCCAATCCAATTGAACCGATTAATCAATTTCGCGAGGTTTGTGTCGACCGACACAACGCTTGTGTCGATCGACACTAGGCGAAACCTAAGTTTTATTCGGGTTTTCGCCCTGTGTCGATCGACGCCGGATTGGCATCGATCGACACCATGCGAAAAACCCTAAAATGTTTTCGAACAAAACCCTAAACTAGGTTACTTTGATCCAAACGAGTTTTAGCATGCTTGTATCAATTATACAGAGATCTAGATTCAACTAATCTAATCATCATGCTACTGATTCAATAGAACCCTAAGGCTCTGATACCACTGAAGGAATTTCTAGTAGATCCTAATCCAATTAGGCAATCCTTGTATGAATTCCAAGCCTAGGATCTAGGGTTCATATAATTGAATCTAGGGATCTCAGAATTACCTGGTTATTAGCAGCGGAAGGTTTTGCAGATAATCGAGATCTAGAGCGCCTCAAATGCTGCGCCTCTACTGGTATCCACACGCACACAAACTGAACAGGAGGGATGCTAGTGCCTATAGAGATCAAATCTCTCAAGAGGTTTCTCTTACCTTTCTGGTGGCTGTGAATTAGGTTAGCTTAGTGTTTAGTTCGACCATATATCTTATATATGTCGACTTAAACCACAACCGAATTAACCAACGATTAAACCGATTTTAATCTGGCAATTCGCGAGTTGTGTCGACCGATACACTTGATGTGTCGATCGACACTGCCCCAGAAAATTGTTATTGAATGCATATCAAATATGCATTCATCAGATCATTACATTAATGATCAACCTCGTATACTACGTCCAGTTTGCTTAGGTGTGTGACCCTGTAGGATCATATAACACTAGCAATGAGTTCTAGACTCATTGATCATAAGTGGCTTCTAGCAAAACATTATGACTGCCTAGTGTCACATGATTGTCTCATCTCGATAATACGACTTTCACCTAGAGTAAGCACAATAGATTTCAGGACATTCCCAACAAGTCTCTGTTATTTGTACCTCTATGGTCAGAGTATTAGGGTCGTGAGTTTCTATCATTACCACGAGTGGGGGACAAATAATGACAGGAGGTATGAGGAGGTTTGTACCCATGTATATCGTCATGGCGTCGTTTGTCAGATTCGATTCTAGCAAGGGCTTTGCTTTGGTTGATCCCCAAGGTACGAGCATTTGGGTAAGACGCTCTGCTTGGGCGATATGGGCAATCCTTTGCCTCATGGAACAAAGAAAACATGTAAAATAGTGTTTCTCAATCTTTAGATATTCGAATTCCACCTTTGAGATGTCACCAGTCGGTAACATGATTTCCATACTCATTTCCAGAGGTTGGAGGGCATTCACATCAACACAAACCTGAGCCTCCTCAATAAACCAGTTTGAAATGTGGCCTAACTCTTTGCCAATCGTTCGAACCGTCTCCTCGGTACAGTAGTGTAAAAGGATACCGTGGATATTCACCGAGAAGGAAATGTTGCTCGGGAAATCTTCGGAGACCACATGCTCCCACCTTTGGAGTATCAACATCCATTTCTTGTAATGGTAGGGGGCATTGTCCAAGACCTTTTGTAGTTCAGTCTCTGTTTCAAACTTAAGCAGGAACTTATCTAAGCCTAGAGTGTGACCCGTTATAGAACCATGAAGATGCCAGAGTTGAGGTAAGAAGTCCATGACTGCGTGAAGCTTCTGAATAACAGGGTTGGTCAGTTTCCCGATGATAGAGAGCTTGTTAGCCGCTATCAAAGCGGAATTATCACTGTCTAGAATTCGGACTGGAGATCTCTAGCGATTTGACGAGATTCCGCAGGCCATTTCTCCTTTTCCATATGCGAATAATGCCTCGAGATAATGAGAACGAGCAACACATTCGATAGAGGATAACACAAACACTCAGAGAGAATCAGAACCCAAAGCCCTCATGCTGAGGTAAAAGAGAGATAAGATCTGTAAACTACAATAACATGGTTATACACAACCCAGAGAACTAACCAGAGCTTCTATGAGGATAGAAAAGCCTTGTCGGATAAACCGTTAAGCTTCATTGTTGTTAGAGAGACGGTGAGGTAGAGACGCGTAGCGAGAATATTCCAGGACATGGACTGCACCATTGGAAAGAGGATAGTATCCAGAGAAGAATGATCGGTTCATAACAAGCAGGAAACCAAAAAAGTACACCGGAAAGCAGTGTTGCGGCTGAAGAAACACAAAGAAACACCGTCCGTACATCAAAAAGCAGAAGGGGCACAAACTTCAAAATAGGCGTTGAGATGGCCTAGAAAGAAGTGCCTGGGAGCTTTTTGCTATTCCAAAGAGCCAGATTTCTTCTCAAGAACCACCATTTTTATGTTTGGATATTACAGACATAAAGAGAAAGAAGATAACTCTAATATGATCAAATTGTCTCTCATTAGTTTTTTTAAGTAGAATAATAAAAAATGAACAAGGTAAACTAAAACCCAAGGGGCGGTAGAGCTATTAGAAATTGCTGACCATTGTACTGATATGATATTTATGTTACTTTGTAACATGTTTATTATATACACATATTATGGTATGATATTCTGCTCTGCATATATTCTATGTTTACCTTGAGTTTTTCTAAATTTATTAGATCCAATTCGATCGTACGGATAACGTCTAACAAGTTTCTTAACAAAAGTTTTATCTTTATCAAAAATCAGATTACAATATTATCCAAAAAATTAGGGAGAATTGTTAAAATGCCCTCGAAATTGATTTTAAATAAAAGTGTACCTTCGAAATTGAATCAAATGCAAAACTGTCTTTTTACCTTAAGGAAATTACCGCGAAGCTCTTGTGACCAAAAAAATAGAAACCGCAATTACCATTATAACCTTCGCCTGTGTCAGACTTCTATAAATGTCTGATTAGTTAGATTCTAATAGAAATCTAAATGACTTTATCAGACTTCTCCTAGAAATATGATAAATAATAAATTAGTAAACTTAAATTTTAAAATTATAAAAAAAATATTTTGTCAAAAATTTTATATACAAAAATTATATATAGATAATTTAGTAGTATATAAATAAAAATTTGGTAAAATTGAGTCAAACTAAATAATATGTAAAGTAGAGTAAGTTCTAAACCTCAAAACATGCTTTGTAATGGAACATTTACATATAACTTACATATAACTTTAAAGTTAGATTCATGGTTTACCTAATTTACATTTCAAAATTTTAAATTTGCACATATGTGTTATAATGTGCATATATTTAACGAATTTGATGTTTCCTAGTTGTTTTGTTTAAATATTATCACTTATAAATAAACAAATATTAGATTTAGGGTTTCTCAGACTTCACGGCGAAGTCTAAATTTTGGGGTTTCTCACTTAGAAGTCTAAGACGTATTTAAGTTGAAAATTTAAATTTAAAAAGTTATAAAAAATAATTTGATATAAGTTTTTGATATATAAATTAAGCATAAGCATTTTTATGTATATAAATTAAAATTACATAAACTTTGATCAAATTTAAGCTTAGAATATATATTTGGTTCAAAACACCATGTAGTTTGGTCTATGTTTCACATATGAAGTTGAATATCATGTTTTTATCTGTAGGGTTATTTTGAGCGTTTGTGAATTTTCATTCATATTGTTATATTTACATATAGATGTTAGTTTGTGATTATGTTACCCGAGTTTGATGTTTATTATAAGTTTTCTATATAATATGATGGTATTTAAGTAGTAATTATTAGATTTAGGGTTTTTCAGACTTCCAGGTAAATCTGGTTCAAGTATATAGACTTGTCATGAAATCTTATTTCAGACTGCATATGAAGTCTGAAATTTAAAAGTTTCTGAAAATTTCCAGACGAAAACTTTTAAAAAGGCGGGAAATTTATGCCTGAAAACTTCAGAATTCCCGTTCACTTCAGAAGTTCTTTCTCAGACTGCATATGAAGTCTGATACCGGATATTTTACAATTTTTAATTGTTAAAAATCTGGCGACAAAGTTTCCCTCTAATTTCTCTCCACTTATCCAATCCTAATCTTTTACACATATATAACAGCAAAGAAAAAATCTTCGCATTCTTCCTTCTCTTACAACCTCTCTTTCTCTCTCTTTTGTAAAACCTTTTCAAATTTCTCACCCAAAGATGTTCTCAAGCTTATTCTCTCATTTGAATTCTTTATGTATGTGATTCATAGTCGATTCTCTTTGAGTTGCAAAATAGATGATTGAATCTGTTTTGATTTAGTGTTTTCAAAAGTTTTTTAACTGAACTAATTGGGACTTTTGACATAGACTTTGGATTATACAATTTAATTTGCTCAAACAATTCTTTACTATCCATTTGTTCGAGATTTGTTTGCTAACTAATGCAAGAGCTCTTTGTTTTTGCTTTTTCAGGTGTTTGGTTTAAGGTTGAACTAGATGATTCTCCAAAGAGGCTGGAGTTGGGACTTCTTATGCTGCTAATGGCTCCTAAAATTTCACTGTAGTATGAGGAACACGAAGTCTGAGAGTCTAATATCAGACTACAACCGAAGTCAAAGAGTTTCTCAGACTTCCAGGTAAATTTGGTTCAAGTATTTAGACTTCTCATGAAGTCTTATTTCAGACTGCATATGAAGTCTGAAATTTAAAAGTTTTTGAATTTTTTCACACGAAAACTTTTTAAAAAGGAGAAAATTTTCCCGTTCGATTCAGAAGTTACATCCTAGACTGCATATGACGTATGATACCATGCAACAACCAAACAAACAAAATTCTCTTTTTTTGTGAACAAAACCCTTACATAGGTTAATTTGTTTTATTTACAAGTTTCTTTTAATTAACAAAACTTTTGATTGATAATTTTGTATGCAAACTAATACATATGTTAATTTAGTGTAGATGTTGAAGGTGCTTTGGACAAAGCAAGAAAACATAAGAAGAGAAATTTTGAAGATACTCTTAAAATGGTAGAGACGAAGAGAAAGGTAATTTCCAAGGAGGTTCACCATATATCAAGGATTGTCTATGGTGGGACTTACATTATTGACATGACAGACAAAACTGAGTAACTTGAAGTGTATGGCGATACAAGGACACAAAGCAATCAAAATTCTAATATCAGACTACACCCAAAGTCTGAGAGTGAAAATTCAACATGACGTCTGATATTAGACTACTTTTGAAGTCTAAAGTCTAATACTAATTAGATGCTTTCTCATTTTTTTGTAGATTCTTACTGGTTATGAGTCTTCTTATTGAACACATTGTATTGTATTAGATTATTAGATGATCAAATCAAAGAAAGAAAGCTCTCCCTGTCTACTATGCTTTTAGAAAAAATAAAATTGTATAAATTTAATATTGTCTACTCAAATCTTGGAGAAAAATGTGTCACTAACCCTCAAGAATTTTCTTAGACTTGGGAAAATGGGTTATTTGTAATATCCAGACTGTCAAAGAAGTATGATGATATGGTCGTCAGACCTCTACTAATGTCTGATTTTTTGAGCTAAAAATTATAAACTTAACAAGTCCAAATGTCAAGTTCGTTCTCTCATCATCATATTAGCGATCTTATTGGAAAATCGGCATATAAACGCTTTGCATGTGGTTGTGTAGCTCATCTTAATCCCAAACTACTTATTCATTGATACTTTGACATGCTTTGGTGTAATCAGTTCAATTATACCAAAGCATTCAATAAACAACTAACATATATAATGTGGAGTATAACTTTTACGCATAGACATCCGTTCCACCACTGAACATGTATGGGTTTTTGAAGAGATCATAACCCAATACTTGTTTGGTTCATTCTTCACATATATTTCATCATGATTCTCTGCATCTTCATCTCACAACCCATTCACCAAAATTAACAGGTAACTGAACCATTATCTGTATAAAGAAACATGTATAAACCACATTAGAGATCTTATGGGAAAAGTCAGACTTCTTTGCGAAGTCTGATGCTATTAGCTACATTGCCAATATTATTCAAAAATTTATTTAAAAATAATTACCAAACATAAGAATGTAAATTTCACGCAGGAGGAACATATAAAACTAACACACATTTATAAAAATTAAAATCAACGAAATTAATCATCAATATACAATAAATGCATTTTAAAAGTTTATAAAATTTCAGACGTCTATAGTATTGTAGTAAAATTAGACATATCTGGTTGTCTGGAAAAAGAGGGTATTTTTTCAATTGATGCAGTCTGAAAGCCATCAGAAAGGGTACGCAGTCTGCTTTGAAATTTTTTTAACATTTTGTCAGACAGCTTATGAAGTCTGAGAACAAAAAGAAGTAGTTTTGCAATTGATTTTTAAATTTGACTTTTTTATCAGACTTCTCCAAGAAGTCTGATAATTTTCAGACTTCTAATGTTGTCTTACAAAAAGTAGGGGGTATTTTTGCAATTGACCAAGAAAATTTGGGATTGGCTTTTTGTAACAGACTTATGTTGTTGTCTGACAGAAGTCTGATAAAAAACTTCGCATTTTTGGAGTTTATCCAGCGATGACCAAAATTCGATTTTCAGATATCTATAGCTGCCTGGCAAAAATTTTGAATCTCAGACATCTAGTGTTGTCTGATATTTTTTCCCCTGTTTTCAGACAGATTTAGAAGTCTGGCATTTTTTTCCCTTATTCTGGTAAACATCTGAAAATTTGGGTCAAATGCAGTTTATACACCTTTTTATTTTCAGACGTCGGATTCCGTATGACAAAAAAGTCAAGATTCGATCAATTTCTTGCCATACTACATAAGAAGTCTGACTAAAAAAACAAATTTGAATCAATTGCAAAACTACCTTCTTCTTATTTAGATTTCTTGGAGAAGTATGATAATTTTTTTTTCAAAGGAATTTCTCAGACTTCAATGGAGGTCTGTCAATTGAAAGTCAATTGCAAAACTACCCTGTCATTAACCATCATACTCCATCAGATTTCATGGGAAGTCTGAAATCGCGAAAAAGATCTAAAAATTGGCAGATCTTGTGAAAAACACATAAATTGGGTTTGAGCTAATTTTTACCTTCGCCAAACGCTCAAAACTTCTAGTTACACCAATACCCAACAAACCCAACCATTTGTATGCAATAATAACTAAAATCACAAGAGATCCAATTTTTAAAAAATTTAAAAATGTGAATTAAAAAAAAAATTGATGAAATTGGAGAGAAAATAGGTGAATAGAAGGTTGTGAACTCTAATATAGAGATTTAATGGCTCAGAATTGGTTGTGTGGTTCATTAGGAGCTCAAATTTGGTTATTAATGGTGGTTGAGTGAATTGGAGAAGATGACAGTTTCATAATTAAGTTAGATCTGAAAGACTTTTTTATTTTTTGGTAAAAATATCAGATTTTATATGAAGTTTAACGATGACATTACCATGAATACCCAAATTATTAGAGAGATATATTAGCGAAACAAAAAAAAGGAGACGAGAGAGAGTAGTTTAGAGTTGACTTCAATTTCAGGGATAGTTTTGCAATTGCCAAAAAAAAGTGTATAGTAACCATATTGAATATAGATGAATCTATGTAAATAATTTGTGTATGAGAAAAAAATAGTTATAATGATTCTAAGACCTCAAGGAATATCTATGCATGGTATTAAAAGTATGTATTTATATGGTGTATTTATTTATAAACAATTTGAGAAAATTGGTGCTGCTAGCCTACTATCATTTCTTTACTCAAGAATATTCAAATCTGATAACTAAATGGAAGAATACCAGTTACTACTTAGATGATAACATGTGTACACTCTCCTCAAAAGTAAAACATGTATTTATTTTTTTTTTTTTTTTTTTTAATATAATATTATATTTAATATCAAACCGAAATAATCGGCAAACCAGCTACAGACCAAACGAAACCGGACGCAAAAAGAATTACACTGAACCAAAGGAAAACCTCTAGACCGGATTTAACCGAACCGAATTAGGGCAACAACACTTTAGGCCCACACCCCTCATCTTCTTCCTTCTCGCCGGCGGCGCCTCCGACTGCCCGGAATCCGGCGAGGGGTTTCCACGGACCGAACCGGCGGTGTCCGGACACCCTTGGCCTTCCTTCTCCGGCGGTTCCACTAACGATCGAGATTCCGCTCCTTAGATTCGCCTCAACAACTTACCGTAACCCGTTCTCGGAGGCATGAAGAAGACGACACCGGAGACAGGGCCACCTCACTTTTCCCCGACGGCGCCTCCTCCTCCGTGGAAACCTCACCAAGCGCTTCCACCGTCCTCGTCGACTCGCCGCGACTCCAAACCTCGACTCCCACCGCGACTTCCGCTGCTACCCAGACTCGGCTCCGATTTCCTGCGCCTGCCTTAGCTCGCCGGACAAGCACGACCACCTAAGCTTGACTGCCAAAAAAATCTTCGCAAGATCCAATCCGTCGCTCTGCCCCCGCGCCTTCCTTAGCTCGCCGCAGTCCTCAACGGCCTCCTAAGCTTGACTACACCGAGCAGAGCAGAAGACCAGATCCGCCCTCCGATAGCTCCGCCGTGGAAGTTCTCCCACCTCGCACAGCCAGGCACGGTAACTTCAAGGCCACCTCCGATCTCTCCAGCTCTGAAACGGCCACGCTTAAGCACCAAAGGAAAAGAAAAGACAAAGACCGCCGGAGATCTCTCACCACAACGACATAGTCGTCGATCGGAGCTATCTCCGGCACCGACCCACACGAAGGAAAAAAGGACGACTTTCTAGAGAGAAAATGTTATAGCGCGTGGCACCAAAGCCTAAATTTAGTTAGTTTTTTTGAAATTTTAAGTTCCCGTAAAACATGTATTTAACGTAAGACTAACCGCCAGACCTATGGAAATCATTAGTAATTCAGTAACCTTTATCAATATACATTGTATATCAACTCAAATGGAGTTTTACGTAAGCATCTAAGAAAGTTGTTGATTTGCTTTGGACTAAAATAAAGCGACGCAAGTTGGTTATTGAATATACCAAAAATATATGATTGATAAACAAATGGGCAAATGACAAAAATAACACAAAAACATGACTTGTCAAAAATATAGCACCAAAAAAGAAAAATCATAAAAATAGCACAAAACATGTCTTGTCATTAAATTAGCCATAATCCTTAACCTTAAATACTAAACCCTAAACCTTAAATAATAAACCCTAACCTTAAATAATAAACCCTAAACCCTAAATACTAAACTCTAAACCCTAAAAAATAAACCCTAAACTCTAAATAATTAACCCTAAACCCTAAATTATATAATGCTATAAAAATCTTTATAACTAAAATAATGTTAAAAATGTGAATTATTTTCTTTGGTGCTATATTTATGATAAGATATGTTTTGTGCTATTTTATGCCTTTTTCTACACAAATTCAGTGATATTTTTTCTCGTCGCTATATATTTTTGAAAACAAATTTCAGTCAGAAACTCAACATGATGTACCTGTTTACCACTTATCTTACATGCATAAGCTTCTTCCTTTCGTTAAAGACGTATTAGACCACATACATTGGTGTTACCCACTAGGGGTCCTTAGGAAAAAAAAAATTTATTAATTTATTATTTTTTTTTTTTCAGATCCGAAAAAAAAAAATTTAAAAATTAAAAAAAAAATGGACCAATCGTTACGTGACACGTGGCGTGAACAGTGTAAGGATCGATCCTTACATAAGGATTTTAAGAGACAGTTTCTTAACTATTTACGTGGGTCCCACGTGGGACCCACGTGAATAGTTAAGAAACTCTCCCTTAAAAACCTCCAATGTATATGCTCTTAAGAACCCCCAATGTGGGTGCTCTAAGACCATGTCCATCCGTGTTACCCACTAGGGGTCCTTAGAAAAAAAATTTTTTTTAATTTTTTAATTTTTTTTTTCAGATCCGAAAAAAAAAAAAAAATTAAAAAAAAAAAAATTGGACCAATCGTTACGTGACACGTGGCGTGAACAGTGTAAGGATCGATCCTTAGATAAGGATTTTAAGAGACAGTTTCTTAACTATTCATGTGGGCCCCACGTGGGACCCACGTGAATAGTTAAGAAACTCTCCCTTAAGAAACTCCAATGTATGTGCTCTTAGGGGCTCGACCCTAACTCTCGAAGGGCACAAACAAATCATTGTGATTTTCTATCTCCATCGTTTATTATGGGTGAATTGCATTTCTTATATCTATTTTTATCTTTTTTTGTTGCAATTTAGTATCTTTGCAAAAGACTTTGTAATTTTGTATCTTTTTCTTTTGGTTTCACTAGCAAAATAACCATTTTATCCCTAGACTTTCTTTTCTCACCTTTTTCTTTTTCTCTTTCACCGAAAATTAACCTTTTTTTTTTTTTTTTTTTTTTTTCCTTTCCCTTCTCTTTCTTACTTTTGCATTTATTTTCATCCTATTTGTTTTGAACGGTGGATATCATGCAATGGATGCGGTTTCCGGTCATATAGACCGCCGAAATGAAGTTAGAACCGGTCGATTTACCGGAATTCAAAAAAAAAAAACGGACTTAATATGGAGATTGTGAATGGATAGTTGAGTCTCCATCCATGTGGATACTACGAAAATTGCGAATGAATATCTATCCATGTGAATACTACAATGATCATATACATGCAAGGTGCTTACTATGGGTAGGAAGAAGCCAATGAAAATGTTGTTCTTTGATGGATAGTTGTTTTTTAATGGAGCACCTTGCATGTATATGATCATTGTAGTATCCACATGGATAGATATTCATTCGCAATTTTCGTAGTATCCACATGGATGGAGACTCAACTATCCATTCGCAATTTCCGTATTAAGTCCGTTTTTTTTTTTGAATTCCGGTAAATCGACCGGTTAACTCCATTCCGGCGGTCTATATGACCGGAAACCGCATCCATTGCATGATATCCACCGTTCAAAACAAATGGGGTGAAAATAAATGCAAAAGTAAGAAAGAGAAGGGAAAAGAAAAGAAAAAAAATAAAAAAAAGAAATAAGTTGATTTTCGGTGGAAGAGAAAAAGAAAAAAAAAAGTGTGAGGATAAAATGGTCATTAGCCAACACAAAAAGACAAAAAAAGATACACAATTGCAATTGGATTTTATAAGATACAATTCTACTATTACTTTGTAAATAAGATACACTCAGTGCAATTAACTCATTAGGTCTTTGGAAACTTTTTTTTTCAACTCCACATGGTTACTCCATCTATTTTATTTGTTTTAAAGATGGTCTAAGCAACTATATATAAATCTGTCCAAGGGCTTGTGGTCAAGTGGTAAGAAGAAAGACATGGGACGCTAACACGTTTCAAGTTCGATCTACCTGCTATGCGACACTAAAACGCAATTACTTGGACACCCATATGGATATGAGCCCATTGCTTTCGGCCCATTTGAATACCCAGAGAGAAGGTCTATCCATGGACTACACCTCTCTTTAAGATTAAACTGAACTTTTTTATAGACTCGGGATACCCCAGATTAATCAAAAAAAAAAAAAAACTATATATAAATCTTCACTTACTAATGAAATTTATTACATAGATACAAAAAGCGTGAAGAAAACAAAAAACAAAAACTTTGTAGGTGAAATGAGACGTTGGACGGACCCAGGAAAAAAAAATATAACGGAGATGCGCAAAAGAAATAATTTTTGTAATAATTCAGACCACTACAAGCCATGAGTGTCCAATAAGACAAACAATTGTTTTTATAATTGGCATCTTTTCCACAAGCTAATTATTTTTATTTTTTAATAAATTAGTTAAAAAAGGAAAGTAAAACATTTTTTGTCGTAGGAAAGTAAATCTAAATAAGGGAGAAATCATTTTTCTTACAATCTCTATATGAAAGGGAATAATCAAAATATACCAAAATCATTCTTTTCAAGTTTTCATACACAGCACAAATGATCACTTGATAAATTAGGAACTCCAAGCTAATACTTTCATACTTTTAGCATCAAATTTTTAAATAGCATCATACTTCTTTTTTTCCTTCTAATCAACATCAGAGTTCTAATTATAACATTGATCTAAATTTACTATCATTTGAGTAATTCAATTCTGATCTTTTGTTCGTGTTTGCACTTTTATTTCAAATAAATATTTTAGTATAAATTTACAAACAAAAATCTAAGCATTTTTAGTTGTATATCAAATTATTAAGCATAAAATAATACTTTTCCGTTTTACATTTAAAAAAATTATGCATCGATAATTTTATTTTTAATTTATAAAAATAGAAATAGGAAAAGTCTAATATTTTTGAGAATTATTTTAGATCATATAAAACACAAATGTAATCTTCATAATCTTCATCCTCTCTCCTTCGCGTAGTTCAAGGAGCTTTCCTCTGATCATCCTTAAATATCTCGCTCTCCCTCGTCTTCTTCTACCTTCTGCCTTCCATTTTTCTCCATTCCTCTTGTAGCGGAACATGAACTCTTCATCGTCGTTGAAATTCCTTGCTTCTCATCCTTTTATTTCTACCTCAAGACCAACTGTAAACCCTTTCCGTGGCCCTAAATTTTCACCCAAACTCCCTAAAACGATTAGATGCATGCACGATTCTAACGTCAATCTTAATTTCGGTTCGAGATCCAATCCAAACGCACCAAACCAGGACTTCCCTGTTTCTTTCGCGACGCTTTCCGTCCAAGCTCCCTTGGAAACAACAGCAACCTCAGCCGACAAGCTCCGCCTCCTCGTATCCGAGTTCCGGTCCTTAACCGAACCGATCGACCGAGTCAAACGTCTGTTGAACTACGCAATGGATCTAGCTCCACTCGACGACTCGGCTCGTGTTCCGGCGAACAGAGTCACGGGATGCACGACTCAGGTATGGTTAGAGATCAAGATGGACAAGTTAGGGAGGATGAGATTCAGAGCAGACAGCGACTCAGAGATCTCGAAAGGATTCTGTTCTTGTCTTATCTGGATCCTCGACGGAGCTAAACCAGAGGAAGTGATGGGCGTGAGGAGCGAGGACTTGACGGAGATGAACGTTGGTGTTCACGGGAAGGTCCAATCCAGAGTTAACACATGGCACAACGTGTTGATGAGTATGCAGAAAAGGACCATGGCTCTTGTTGATGATGCTGACGTGGCGCACCGGGAAGGAGACAGGCCAGCATCGCATCAGCGTGATCATTTGTTTGATTATGTTAATGGAAGAAGTTACATGGAATCTTCTAAGCTTCATGATTACTCGATTTCGTTGCTTCCTTTATATTATGATTTCACTATATGAATGTTGTTTGTTCTGCCTCTGTAAAAAGCCCTTTGGAACATAAATTGAAAGTTTGTGTTTCTTGTCTTCCAAATTTTGAGTTTGATGAGGAGAACCATTTTTGGTTAGTAAAATTAGAAACATGAATGGTCATGGTTTGAAGACAAAAAACATTGAGATATGATCATTTTCCTCATTTAAGTCTTATTATGGTAGAAGACTTTATATTCGTTTGCTAATCAAAACCTTCCATTATTGTTGAAGTCAACAATACTCTCCAATGATATTTGAAACTCATTTGTCTTCCATTTAAGTTGCGCCCAAAAAAGGATCATACATATATTACCAATCCAACCAAGAGTACAATACCAGATTACGAAAATGAGGATCCAAATTAATCACAATACAAAAAGCCAATTAATAGACAAAGAGATAGCTGCACGACGCTCATTCTCAAAAAATTCATTGAGCCAAACAGGTCTTTTGATAGCAACATATGATTCGAAATAATTTCTTTGTTAACACTCATTGCAATAAAGAAAGCATTTAACATATGAGTTCTACTAACACCTTCTATTTTCCAACTCGATATAGAATAAACTTCTGCCAATAAAGAAACTCGAAAACCATTTAAACGTCAGCCATACTCGAGGTATGATCATAGCTCTAACCAAACTTTTTGAGTCCGCAGCAAACACAACATTCTCAACTCTAAAACTGGAAATGCTCTTTTCAGCCCACAAACACGCCTTATGCTTCGCATACTTTTGTGAATACTTGCCAAAGCCTGGTTTTGTTAGAAACCAGTGTTGTATGTCGGTCGACATTCGCCAAGTTAGCAAGTAAGGTTTCTAAATTTTCCAGTTTCATTTTCTTTTGACTCTTGTTTTTCCTAAATCCAAAACATTGTGGATAAGTGTTGTTTAAGCGTGAGAAGTGAATGTTGACACTGTTTGTTTTTATTGAGTTAGTTGTGCCAATCCGTTTTGAGTCAAACCTTTGTGTAGGAAACAATGATTTTTCGAGGAATAACTACATTTGCAAGAATCTAAGTGACCACTAATTCGATTTTAACAGAGATCTAATACTAATGAAAAACCCCACGACTGACCAACCTATCATTGTTACTCATATTCTCTTGAGTATCAAGATGATCTACTACTGACTTCGCTCATAGCCCGACTTCATTCTCTCATCTTGAGGCTTAGTATAAACTGGATCAGATTTCTTCTTTAGTCCTGAAAGACTTGTATGTGTGAGTACGGTTCCCTTTTCTCTTTCCTTTAAAAAAAGAGAAAAAGTCTGAGGATAGGCTAGTAGCTTCGAAGAGATCATTGGAGGTGGTAGTAACCCTACTGTCTCTTATGCTTCATGAAAACATGTCCAAAGAAAATCCGATAATACCATAAAGAAGCCGATAGAAAAAATAAAATGATATCCAGTGGAAAACAGTCGGTTGCTAAAGTGAGAAAACATAGGGGAAAGGAACCAAAAGTTAAGACAACATGTGTGATCAAATCTTGATTGAGTAAGAGTCCATGTGTCCTTTGATCGATACCCTCGATGAGTCTTTACCTAATATTTAAAGAGAATTGTATGGTGAATTTGGATTTTTCATCTGGATTGTGGAGTTTTTTTGGACAGTTGTTAAATATGGAGGAAATACATGGTGGTCAAGATTATGTGAGATAAATTTGTTTTCATGTAGCTTACTATGGTGATTGTTGGTGTAATGTTCTAAGGACAAAATGAGTTTATGAGTTTTCTTCCAGGTCTTGGTTTTCTGTTTGCTTGAAGGCAAACAAAAGCTAAGTATAGGGATTTGATATATCATGGTTTTTATAGGTTTTTAACCATGATATAAGTCATATATACAAAGTCTTTTGTGTTTTGGAGGCTTTTGAGTTATTACAGGTCTAGGTACATTTGGAGTTTAATTGGAGATTGTAGGAACTTTTGGTACAATTATGCAGTACATATGAATTTTACATAGTTCAATGACTTCGTCCACATGTTGTATCACTCACTTGTGTAGGTCGACGCGAGTATGCCCCAAAATTATATGCAGCTCTTTAGAGATTTTAAAGATCTGCACTTTTGCTCAGAAATTTCTCATATTTACAAAAAGGTTCATTCACGATTTTAGACTATAATTAGGTTTTTTCAGCCATTGTTTAAGCTATATTATATTTTACCTTTGGTTTTTGAGAGACATTTTTAGCAAAGGTTTTGGGGGATGATCTCCATAGATTTTAAAACCCTTTGATTCTTTACCTATTTCTCGTATGCAATATTATTCATCTATGTTTTCTGCCTCATTAATCATATTTGAGTAAATTCTTAATTAGATTTAAGGTTTCTCATTAGGGATTTTAGGGATGTTAGGTTGATTGATCAGTTAAGGATTTTGAACTCTAATTCTTCATATAAGTTGTTCTTATTGCTTGATATGACTTACCTACCCAGATTATTGATCATATATTGATTTCTGGAACAATATTTGGTTAATTAGTTAGAAACTTAGGTAAGCAATTTACCTATTCACTAATAAATTTGGTTTAGGGAAATTGTGAACATATCAATCTTGATTAAATGCATGTTTAGACTTAAGGATTCACAAATAAATTTGGTTTTTTTAGGTTTTTAGACATAGATGGTTTTCATAGTGATACCAATTATACTTTATCTCTGTGTTTCAAGTTATATGACATAGCAAAATCTTGACTGATTGATTTTCTTGCAATCCTTATTTCCTGAGAATTCCCTAAGCCTAGCATTTTCTTTCATTGTTTACACTCATTTATTTAATGCTTTGCTTTCATTACATTCATCTCATCTAGCTTAACTTGAATCGATAAATATATTGCGTACTCTTGAGACCTTTTGTTCGATATCCTAAATAATACTTCGACATTGTTGTGCACTTGCAGTGTAGATGTTAGGGATAAAACTTTGTCTATCAAATTTTTGACGCTGTTGATCTGGGCCTCGTTGAGTGCCAATAGATTGTAGTATTAGAGTTTCGACTAGGAATTTTCTTTTTCTTTTTTTTTTTGTTACTTACGCATCTCTTCTATATTATTTGGTGTTTCAGGTAGGCTTAATCGGAAAACCATGATCAACAAGGATCAACAGCCAGTTTATCTCAATAATCAAAAGATACCAGAGTTAGAACACACCAACCGAAAAGCAAAGAAGCCATCAAAGATGATGAGTCCTATGATTCTGACTCGCGACGAAGCTGGTGATCTACGAGACTGAAGGGGTCACATATGCAAGAGCAGAGACTTGATGGGGAAGAAAACCATATAGATGTACAAGTCATTCCACACGCAGAACATGGGCAGCTGTCCCATAATTTGGCTGGAGCAGGTGGTCGCGGGTGCACTCTTGCTAATTACAACATGTTTGATTAGTTCTACGCTAATATGTCTGCGATTTGAGTGCCATCATTTGAGAAGCAATATTTTGATCTAAAGACTGCTTGCTACACTATGGTTGGTCAGCAATCAGTTTAAAGGACTGCCTCATGAGTATCCTATTAGCCACAATGAGAGGTTTGGGGATCTGGTTACCAGCAAAACTACAATGGAACCTCTAATGACTACTTATTATGCAAGGTTTTCCCTTAATCACTTTCTAGGGAAGCCGTGTACTGGCTGAAGCAGTTAGCACTTGGATCTCTGACAACTTGGAAAGATACCAAGAATGCATTTCTCAACAAATTTTATGATGAAGATAGGTTCAAGTAGCTAAGGAAACATATCTCCACATTCAAGAAGGGTCCAACATAAGCTTTCAAGAGCGCTTGGATCAGATTTAAGGCTTATCAGAAAGATTGTCCACGTCATGGACTCAATTAGATCAGTTGATGAGAACCTTCTTTAGAGGAGTTGATTGGATATATCATATGACTTTGGATGTTACTAGTAATAGGAACTTCAACATGAAGTATCCCGAAGATGCTTATGTTCTAATTGAGAACTTAGCTTCTAGCAATAGTACCAAGAATGCATACTTGGAGAGACATAGGTAAGCTGCAAGCATTTATTGATGTGAGATTGCTGCAGTTAGTGCAAAGTTGGATTCAATCCACATTCATCTTTTGGGGAAGAAAACACTCCATTTTCTCCATAGACTGAAACCATTGAGGAAGAAGTGAACTACTTCAATGGAGGTTCTTTCTCAAGCAGTTAAAACTCCTCTGATTTCACTCTAAGATCTTCCTTCCAGAAGCCATTCCAGAGTAGTTTATTAACAAGGAAATATGTCTCATATTCATACCAGACACCTCCACCAGCCCAAGAGAGAAAAGTTGAATCAATGTTGCATCAAATTCTGCAAGGACAACAAAAGATTTCAATGGACCTCAGTGGGAAGATAGATGCATTATATCAAAATTTCAATGGGAAATTGGAGGCTCTCACAGCTTGAGTTGACATTATGGTGCCCGGTTGACTAAGACTAGAGCAGCTGTTAAGGGGAAGATGGTACATCCACATAAGGAATATGTCAGTGATGTCATTGTGGAGAGTGAAGTTGAGCTGGAACATGAGCAGGATGCAATCATAAAAGCTGCGCTTGAAGCTTTGGGTTATTCTCGGACTGCACTCAGTGTGTCACTCGACACCCATTCCTGGTGTCGATCGACACCAATAGAAAATCCTGAGATTTTGAGCTGCGATGAACAGAGATTAACCTTGATCGACACATGAAAAATGGTGTGGACCATCAGTGTCAATCGATACCCACCTGTTTCGGTCGACAACCACCCCCCATAGATGAAATTTTTAGTTTTGATTGAAAAAAATCGTCCAAGGTTGATACACTAAAATTTATGTTGACCCATGAGGCCCGTGTCGATCAACACCACCCCTGTGTTGGTAAACACCCATCTAACCCGAATGCATAATCGACTACTTTGAAGCAATCATCGATCGACACACCTTTAGTGTCTGTCGACACCAACCTTAGACGAGTCAAACGACTGAACATGTCACGAAACGAGTCTATAAGCTTAAGGTTTCGTTCCTTAAAGCTCATAAGAAGTCTAAAAAGAAGCTGTATGAGACCAGATGCAAGAAAATGATGGAAAATGTGCTTATTAAGATTCCACTTGTTGATGTCGTAAGGATGAACCCTTTTCTGAGGAGGTATGCGAAGAAGATGATCTCGACGGATGGACATCCAAATGAAGGGGTGGTTATGGTCTCAAAGAAAGTCAGTGATATATTGCAGAACAAGATTTTAGAGACGCTACCGGACCCAGAAGTCTTTGTGCTATATTGTTCCAACTTCACATACAACTTCAAGCATTCACAGACAACCCTGGTTCTCTTCCCATATTCCTTGGTCTCTCTCATACTCACACTACCTATACACCGCCATGGATGGGGATAATTTCACAGAGGCATTCTTTGCCTTTTTCAAACCCTCCAGGAGCTTGATATCCTGCTAAAATCACTTCAATGACTGAAAACAAATGCTTAGTGGGAGGCAACCCATTGGTGAGTCTATACATATTTGGTATTTTATTTTACATTGGTTCTTTAGTTTTTCTTCTTTTTTTGTATCAAAAACGAAGAACAGATTTGGAGCACGATTAGTTTCGATCGACACCAGCATGGTAATGGTCGACACCCACATTCGAAAAAATGGACCACTGTAAATGACGTTCAACACAAAAAGAATTATGTCGACCAAAGCATGATGTCGGTTGAACCAGCGTTTCGTGTTGGTCGACTGATATATCATGGTTTTTACTAGTTTTAGAACATGATATAAGTGTGTTTTAGTGTCTTTTTGTGTTCTTTTAGAGTCTTTTACAGGTATAATCAGGTTTGGAGCATATTTGGTGATTATGGCACTTTTTGGAGATTTTTGGAGTGTTTGGCCGAGAAATAGAGTTCACTGTCCGAAACAGAGAAATGCGTCGATCGTTGCACACTTGCACCGATCGTTGCACCAGCGAGATGGGCCGAAACTCGGCGGTTTATGAAGAGTCAAGATATTGCACTCTGATCCAGAAGTTCATGATATTTACAAAGAAGCCCCTGGCCGAGATTAGACCTATATAATTAAGTTTTTGGTGTTTTATTTAGGGAGGCTTTCATAATTAAGAGCAGAGGATTTTTAGAGCTTTTGGGGCTGATCTGAACCTTTACTTCATCTGTATTTGGAGAAGATTTCGAACCCCTTTTATTCTTTATCTTCTATGCAATTTATTCATCATATGATTATGTTCTCATATCTATGTCTGAGTAGATCCCTTGTTAGGTTTAGGGTTTCTCACATAGGATTTCATGACTTGCTAGACTTGTTTAATTCAGTTAAGGATTCATAACCATATCTGTTCTTCAATCTAATTGTGCTTAAAGCTAGTTCTAACCTGATCAATTAGAATCTAGATCTTAGGTTGCTAAATACGTCACGGAAGTGGGGTTTAGGAATCTGAACTAATTAGGTTGAGCAATTAAACTTCTCGCAAACGAAAGTTTGGTTTAGGATAATTGTGAACATATCAAACTTGGGATTAATGCTAGTTTAATCTGTTAGTTCTCGCAAACGAAAGTTTGGTTTGCTGCACTTAGACTTAGAGAATTACCGCAAAGGAATTTGGTTAATTCTATATCTGTGTTTTGAGTTCTAGAACTATGCTTAATTAGATCCTTGCTGAATGAACTGTCTGCTTGTCTGATTTCCTGAGAACGCCCTAGACTTAGCGCTCTTAATAACTTGTTTTCACAACCAACAATCTCTGCTTTCTGTTTACTTTCTTGCATTGCTTTTAATTCAATCACATTGCTTTCTTTCTAGTTTAATTTCCTGTTCTTGAGCTATTGAATACCGGAGTCCCTGTGGATTCGATACCTATATACTACAACTACTGAACTGTGCACTTGCAGTTAGATATAGGATTAAAACCTGACTCCTATCAAGTTTTTGGCGCCGTTGCCGGAGACTCTTTGAGTCTTCGATAGCTTAGAACCTAGGGTTTTACTAGGATTTTTCGTTTTCTTTTCGTTTTTATTATTATTTTTTTTTTTAAGTTGCTGATTTTGCCTGTTTTTCTCTCTGTCGCAGGTACCAATATCGCACTGCGTTGATCGTTGCACCCTAAGCATCAATCGTCACTAGGCGATTCAGAGATTGAAGCGATCGTTGCACTGATAGCATCGATCGTTGCCGGACGATTACAGACAGTTTATGCAGACGCAGAAAACTAGAAGTAATCCGAACTTGGACTTAGTTAATCTCGATCTTGAAGAACTTGGACGTTTAGAGAGAACTAACAGAAGAGAAAGAAGAGAAAGGATGGTGCAAGAGCGTTTGATTCTGGTACTTGATGCTGAAGGTACCCTGAGGGACCGAGATAACAACCCATACAATGCTGCTTGGCAAAGGGTTGATGCTGAAGGGAATGTCATCCCTGATCCTCCTGAGCAACAACAACAGGAGCAGAACCAGGGTCAAGGACAGGCCCAAGGTAGAGAGATGGTTGTACGTGAGAGGACTTTAGCTGACTACAACAGACCGGATGAGTTTCATAGAAACCGGTCAGCTTTAGTGCTTCCTGCTTTTGAGAGGAATGATTTTGAGATCAAAACCATCTACTACTCGCTGATGAGACATAATGCATTTCACGGTTACCCAACGGAGCAGCCTATGGATCACATTGATTCGTTTTAGGTCGTAGTCACTGGCATGAAGTATGATGGAGTCTGCCCGAACTATCTGTTCCTTAAGTTCTTTCCGCACAGTCTTGCTGGAGACGCTAGTGCATGGCTAAAGCAGCTGGCACCTGCTCAGTACACTACCTGGGCAGCCCTGAAGAGTGAGTTCCTGCGTCACTTCTATGATGATGCGCGCTCAGACCAGTCCAGACAGGACATACTCACCTTTTCCCAAGGAGCTGTGGAGCCTTTAAAGACTGCCTGGATAAGATTTAAGCAGTATCAGCGTGACTGCCCACACCATGGATTCACTGAAGTTCAGTTGATTGGCATTTTCTTCAGAGGCATAGATCTTCCATATCAGTCTGCACTGGACAATTCCAGTAATGCTAACTTCAACACCAGGACTCCTACACAGGCTAAACAGTTGATTGAGAACCTAATAGTGAAGGATTATGGTGTTTGTTCAAGGTTTAATTCCCAAATTACAACCTAACACATAATCTTAACAGATCTAGGTTCTTGCAAAACGAATCATAAAACCAACCTGATCTTTACCTTTTGCAGCGGAGTGATTGGTGGTAATGACAAGATCAGATTAGAGCTGATGAGAATCGGCTCCTCCTCAAGTATCCACACTCTTACAAGCAAGGGACGGCTGCTAGACCAAAGATGTGGAAAATCAGAGAGAGAGATAAGAGAGAGAGAGGCTCGCGGCCACAAGGAGAAAATCGCAGAAGCTTAGCTTCCTTAGGGTTTTCTGATTCTCTTATATCTCATTAATGGGCCCAAGTCATTAGACTAATGGCTCATTAATCTTTTGGGCCCAAAACACAAATCAGACAAAAAGCCTGTATTTTGTCTGGCCCAAAACTCTGATCCAATACAGTAAATGCCATTGCATCTTACCGTATTATTTCCATTTAACTTTCCCGTTAGCTATGGTGTGTGACCCTTCGGGATCATATAATACTGGCAATAAGTCCTAAACTTATAGATCATGAGCGGACTCTAGCAAGCCATTATGATCACCCAGTATTTATGACTTATGTCTGATCTCGACACTTATCATACTTTCTAGAGATAGTACGGTAGATTTCAGGACATTCCCAACAATCTCCCACTTGTACTGGAATTCTACAAAGGACATTCCCAACAATCTTCCGATTGTACTGGAATCCTACATTCCCTAGTCCTTTTGTCTTAATATCTCGATCTGGCATAAGGCAAGATGCGTGTCATCCTTATATAGCCAGACCATGTTTATCGGAACAGATTTGATACTGACAATTCAAACGACTTGGGCAAGTCCGTTTGGGAATGGCCATTCTCTTACCAGCTATCAAATCTCCGATTGGCCTAGAGATATTACCTCCGTTAAACGGCAGGGACAAATCCCATCTTGTTCCATCACTATGAACTACACAATTCATAATACACCCAACCAAGGTCCTTATAGCTCCCAGTTACGAAACAGCGTTAGACAATGATCAAGGTGAATCAATCCATGTGCAGCCACATGCATGCGAACTCAGGTCTAAGGACTATACTCTATAGTCGTATATGAGAACCTCTTATGACACATATATTTATATCTTGTAGAGTTCTCATCAGCGGGCCATGTCCGGTCATATGTTCCCCTACATATACCTATGTGTCGACTTTGATGCCGCGCATCTATGACCCCTCGAAACTTGGTCATAAGTCTCAACACAATCTAGTCTCAAGTGGTTGTTGGTGTTCCAATTCAACAACCTTCGACTATGGACACTATGATTTATGTCACTTCGTTAAATATGGGGTTTCAGGATCAAGTCAACTCATGTACTTCGATGACCCATATATAATGACATGAATCATTTTGGAACGATTATTTTATATCACAGTTAAAAATAATCCAGAAATCATAGATTTCATAAACATAAAATATTATGTTTACATGAACCTTTCAAAACAACTAAGTAAAGCCCTTTACAAACTCCCACTGAAATTAAGACTACATCTTAGTTTCATTCATCCTACAGCTACAGTCCGCGACTCATGCTTAGGCCTAAGGAGTGGCTTTGTTAATAGATTAGCAACGTTCTCATTCGTTGAAACTTGCTTATCTACTTAACACCTCTGTCATTTATCTCACGGAATAGGTTATACCTACCCTCAAGGTGTTTGGACCTCTGATGTGCAGCTAGTCTCATCTACGCTGGGAATCACATCAAGTTCAGTGATGAACTCTTCTTTCCAAACAACCTCTTTCGCCGCTTCTCAAGCTGCGAAATGTTCAGCTTAAGTCATGGAGTCAGCAACAGTGCCTTGCACCGCCAGACAGACACAAGATATAGCCGGACTGTGACCAGGAATTATCTTTGTCTATTGGAAACTTGCCTTTCAGACTCTATCGACTTGTAGCACCTCACTTTCTCCATAAACCAAGAACTTATCTTTAGTATTCCTCAAATACTTTAGGATATTCTTTACGGCAATCCAGTGATTCTTTGCTGGATTTGACTGGTCTTTACTTGTCTTGCTTAACATTAAAGCAACATCAAAACAAGTACGTGTCATGGCATACATGATAGATCCAATTGCCGACGCATATGGAATCCTATCCATGCATTCAAGCTCAGCAGTTATCGTAGGACACTGCTTCTTGCTTAACGTAATGCCATGTGACATTGGCATAAAACCCTTCTTGGAATGCTGAAAACGTGTAGGACTTTGTCAATTTAAGAATCCTGACTTTGTCCTACCAGCTCTTTTGGATCTCTATCTTTAGATCCAAAATCCAAGAACTACGTGGCTTTACCCATGTCAATCATAAAACTAACTCCCAAGCCAGTCCTTTACCGACTGCAGTGTTGGGACGTTATTTCCGAGAATCAGTATGTCATCGACATACATTATGAGAAATGCAATATCGCTCCCACTAATCTATTAGTAAACGCACAGTTCCACTTCGTTCATGTTCAAGTCAAAACTTTGACTACTTCAACAGAACGACGATTCCAACTCCGATATGTTTGCTTCCATCCATGAATGGATCGATGAAGCCAACTTACACAAAATGTAATTTTTCGGAGTCCGGGCTCACTTTCGCTTCTTTGAATTTCGCAGGTTCGTCGCTTTCAATGATCATCAGATCATGCGAACTTTCAATGATTATCAGGTTCAACTAATGACGAGAAATCAATCTCGGATTAGTGACTGATTCATTCAGATCTGCGAACTTCAGGCTCTACAGGTATAGATTCTACAGAAATCTGTAAATCCATCCGCTGCTCTCCCTCAATAGGTTGAGCAGCCTCCTGTATATCTCGAATTTCTTCGAGTTACACTTTTACTCCCACTGTTCTTCTTGGAAAGTAACTTCCCCTCTTAGAAAACAGAATGGACGTAAAAGTAACAAGCCTTGGTTTCCCTAGGACAACCAGCGAAGTAGCACAATTACAAATACTCAGTAAAGACGAATTTGGATCGATTCCAGTCCACATTTATGTGGTGTCTTTCAACTGATATTGGTGGAACTATTTCAGCGTAAACTTAGATATTTCTAGAGCATTATTCTTAAAGAATATCATGGAAGAATATTCGTGTGACTCATCTTTAATCATTTCTAATAAGATCTGATTCTTTCTCACAGAAACACCTCCAGGTTTTCAAGAGAAATGAGCTGTGAAACGACTTCACACTCATTCAGATGATCACACCATCAATGACTTAAGTATTCTCACTCGTGATCTAATCCAGAGTCTCAATACTTCTGTCATTCAGTTTCTATACCTCATTCAGGAACTCTTTCGACCATGTCAAAGAATTCCAACTTGTGTCTCATCAAATGAACACAGTCATACTCACTGAAGTAATCAGTAGAGACAATGAAGTACAGGAAACTTTCTCTGGCATTAGTGCTCATTGGGCCACATACATAAGTATGTTCAATGTCCAACAAGCCTTTGGGCCTTTCTTTAGCTCGGCTAAGATGGGCCCTTTGTCTTTTGGTCCAGTAAGCAGAATTCAAGTCTTATAAGATATCCAATCAAATGAGCCCAAAAGTCCATGACTATGGGGTTTCTGAATCCGACTTACTCTATTTGACCAAAACATTTACGCCAAGAAAAATCAGGTTTAATTCGTCAGATTTAAACCAATTCGGTATTTATGTTATATTTAGGCACTCTTTGGTTTAAGATATAAAACCCATTCCTTGAATAGGGTGCTACAATTAATATTTCATTAAGATCAAAAGAACAAAACTTGTCTTTATCAAAATGAAAAACATTCAAATTCTTTACAAGAAAATGAAAGACAACTCTGCGTAAAGCAGGTACATTGTAGCAATTACTTAATACAAAACCAAGCCTCAAAGGCATCTACAAGTGAAAACCCTACGGCTGAGGCAGCAACCCAAGCTCCTTCCAGACACGCAGTTCCACTTGCCCTTCCTTCAACGTTCTACTGTTGCTCAGGCTCTGCATATTATAACAAATATCAGTGCCGCAACCAGTATCCAATACCTATAAGGTATAACTTGAAGTAATAACATGAATACCTGAGGAAGTAGTTTCATACATCAACTTCAACTCCTCATAATCTTCCATGAATTTAATGCAATCTCTTTTCCAATGCCCAGTCTCTTTACAGTAGCAGCACTTACTGTTGGAATTGTGTCCAGTAATCTCGGTACTGTCTCTAGAAAGTAAGAGTATGTCAATGATCAGACATAAGTCATATAATACTGGGGGTCATGATGGCTTGCTAGAGTCCGCTCATGATCTATAAGTCTTGGACTTATTGCCTTTATTATATGATCCCATATGGGTCACACGCCTAAGCTAACAGGAAAATGTGTAGGAACGGTTTAGCAGAAGTACGGTAAAAGTGCTAGGCATTTACTGTACTTAGAGAGAATAAAACGGTTTAGCTACTCTGTGTCGATCGATACACAAGGTGTGTCGGTCGACACAGTGCGCGAATGCCGTCGAGTTAATTGGTGTTTGGGCCAAATGGCCCAAACGGAATCGGACAAGTTTTATAAGGTAAAACTCGAGTTTCTGAACAATTAACCCTAGCCCCTCAGCCGAAAACTCTCTCTCTCTCTGCGCCGAGCTCCTTGTGGTCTAGCAGCCGTTTTCTGTGATCGCGTGTGTGAACCTTTGGAGGATTCATCCCTCGGTGTTTCTCTGATCTCAGACATACCATCTCTTTCCGCTGCAAACAGGTATAAGGTGAGATCATCATTTGTTTCTATTCTGAGAAGAACCTAGATCCGCATGTTTAGGTTGATATGAATCTAAGAATTGAATCAGGATCAACTAAACAATCCTTCAGTGGTATCAGAGCATTAGGTTCTGGTTTTTCTTGTTTAGATTCAAGTTTAGGATTGTTTTTCTTGTTTAAAAGTGTTTTGAATCAACTACTGATAAGATAAATCACTTAAGTAACAAGAATTGAACCCTAAACATATGAAAAATCGCATGATCAAGCTATATGATTTGGTGTGCGATCTGATCCGAAAGAATGAGAATCGGCCAGAATCGCAAGGATCGATCGATACGATCGCATGGATCGGTCGATACAATCGGAGATCGCATGGATCGATCGATACGATCGCATGGATCGGTCGATACAGTCTATCGGCTAACCCTGTTAACGCATGAAAGCATCGATCGATGCAGGATCGATGCAGGTTCGATATTGGTGCATCGACCGATGCGGTTGGTGCACATCGATCGACACGGTTAGGGTTTTGGCTCGGTTCAGTGCATACGTGAGAGCATCGATCGATACAGGATCGATGCACGATCGATGCAGGATCGATGCTGAGAGCATCGACCGATGCGGTTGATGGATCGATCGACACGGTTGGTTCATCGATCGACATGGTTGGTTTAAGGCTCGGTTTAATTTTTTGATTAAAATTAATCGTCCTGGTTTAATAAACAGATTTAATAATTTTATTAAGTCTGGTTAAACCGGGACAAGAAATCCAATGTCGAAAGAATTATTGGATTTAGTGCCTAAACCAGGATTTTCTAATTTGATTTGGTTGGACCAAATAAATTGAGAAAATCCGGTTTAGTAAATAACCGGTTGACAATTGTGGTCATCGTAGTAATTAAAATTTGGTTAGACCAATTTTAATGAACCAGACCGGTTATGTCATTTAATTGGACAATTGGGTCATGTCTTGGACATGGACCAATTCTTGGGCCTCGGGCCAAGAAGTTAAAACAATTGGGCCAATTATTTGAGTCTTTCTTCAGATTAATTTAAAATTTCTTTTATAAAATTATAAAGTCGATTTTAAATTAAAGTTTCCGAAATTTTGAAATTAGAAAGTTTCTTAAATTAGAAGTTTCTGGATTTGCGGGTTTTGGATTTTAAAGAAATTTCTAAAGTTAGAAAGTTTCCGTTTTTAGAAAGTTTCCAATTTTAGAAAGTTTCCTAAAATAGTAGGTTTCCAAAAATGGAAAGTTTCCCGAAATAGTAATCTTCTATTTTGGGAATGAATTTTTAAAATAAACCTACGAACCTCAAATAATATCAAGCGTTGGATGTCTTGTCCATTCTATGTCAGCTGTCGAAGCCCATTCAATTGTATTCATGGCCTTACAGTGTGAGGGTGTCTGCTTTTGCGTGGATAAGACGGTTTGTGATTCATAAATGTCATTGGGAGTCCCAGACATTAATGATTACATGACTGTATAGTCTGGTTTTCTTGACTAGGCCATCGGGAGTCCCGGGCCTTGAGACATCAGAGTGGATTGGGCCTCGGGCCCAGATTCACAACCAAGAGTTATATCACGGATATAATTAGCCGACATAGGGCTTACCGATATAAGCTAAGGTTGGGTGACGGCCAGTGGCCCACTTTAATCTTAGTTATATGTGGATCTTGGAATCATTATATTCTATTGAGGGTAACTTATGTTATTGAATATAATGCGTGATTAATCATATTAAATTTAATACGAGATTAATCATATTGAACATATTAACTAAAATCCTTTTATCTTAATTTTCAGTTATGACTAGCACAAACAATCAAAACACTTTCTCGATCCGGTCTGTCCTTAAGATGGACAAGCTGAACGGATCAAATTTCTTGACTTGGTCGCGGAACCTGAGGCTAGTCCTCAGACAGGAGAGAAAGGACTATGTCCTTGAGAGAGCTCTCCCCGTGAGGATCGGGTCCAATGCTTCTCATGCAGTATATGATGCTTGGAATAAGCATTATAATGATGCGGTAGATGTGCGTGGTCTGATATTGGCTACCATGGACTCAGACTTGCGGAAGCAATATGAGAACATGGAGTCGCCAATAGAGATGATCAGCAGCCTGAAATTGAAATTTCAGGAGCAGATAAGGGTGGAGAGATACCAGTTGGTTAAGTCTCTCACTGGCTGCAAGCTACCAAATGATAATCCAGTGAGTCCTCATGTCAGTAAAATGATGGGTTACATTGATAACCTGAGGAAACTGGATTATCCAGTTAGCCAAGAGTTGGCAACTGAAATCATTCTGCAGTCACTGCCGTCAAGCTATGATAAGTTCAGAAAGAACTATATCAAGAAAGGCTTAACGAAGACGCTGACTGAACTGCATGATATGCTCAAGACAGTTGAGCCAAACGTGAAGAGTACCCTGTACAATCTCATGAATGAGAAGGGTAGGTTTACTAAACCTAATGCTGACAAGGGTGAAGACAAAGTTGTCCAGATTTTGAATCATGGCAAGCGTGTGTCTTCTGAGCCCGAGTCAGATACCTCTTACGTTGGTAAGTGCTGCTACTGTAAGGAGACAGGGCATTGGAAGAGAGATTGCATTAAATTCATGGAAGATGATGAGGAGTTAAAGTCGATGTATGCGACTACTTCCTCAGGTATTCATGTTATTACTTCAAGTTCTACCTTAAAGGTATTGGATACTGGTTGTGGCACTGATATTTGTAATAATATGCAGAGCCTAAGCAACAGTAGAACGTTGAATGAAGGGCAAGTGAACCTACATGTCTGGAAGGAGCTTGGGATGCTGCCTCAGACGTAGGGTTTTCACTTATAGATCCCTTTGAGGCTTGGTTTTGTATTAAGTAATTGCTACAATGTATTTGCTTTAAGCAGAGTTGTCTTTCATTTTCTTGTAAGAATTTGAATGTTTTTCATTTTGATAAAAGACAAGTTTTGTTCTTTTGATCTTAATGAAATATTAATTGTAGCACCCTATTCATGGAATGGGTTTTATATCTTAAACCAAAGAATGCCTAAATGTAACATAAATACCGAATTGGTTTAAATCTGATGAATTAAACCTGATTTTTCTTGGCATAAAGTCTTGGTCACATAGAGTAAGTCGGATTCAGAAATCCCATAGTCATGGACTGTTGGGCTCATTTGATAAAATATCTTATGAGACTTGAATTCTGTTTACTAGACCAAAAGATAAAGGGCCTATCTTAGCCGAGCTAGAGAAAAGCCCAAAGGCTTATTGGACCTGGAACATACTCATGTATGTGGCCCAATGAGCAGTAATGCCAGAGAAAATCTCCTGTACTTCATTGTCTCTACTGATTACTTCAGTGAGTGTGACTGTGTTCATTTGATGAGACACAAGTCGGAATTCTTTGACATGGTCGAAAGAGTTCCAGAATGAAGTATAGGATCTGAATGACAAAAGTATTAAGACTCTGGATTAAATCACGAGTGAGAATACTTAAGTCATTGATTGTGTGATCATCTGAATGAGTGTGAAATCGTTTCACAGCTCATTTCTCCTGAAAACCTGAAGGTTTTTCTGTGAGAAAGAATCAGATCTTATAAGAAATGATTAAAGATGAGTCACACGAATCTTCCATGATATTATTTAAGAATAACGCTCTAAAATATCTAAGTTTACGCTGAAATAGTTCCACAAATATCAGTTGAAAGACACCACGTAAATGTGGATTGGAATCGATCTAAATTCGTCTTTACTGAGTATTTGTAGTTGTACTACTTCGCTGGTTGTCCGAAGGAAACCAAGGCTTGTTACTTTTACGTCCATTCTATTTTCTAAGAAGGGAAGTTATTTTCCAAGAAGAACAGTGGGAGTAAAAGTATAACTCGAAGAAATTCGAGAAATACAGGAGGCTGCTTTACCTATTAAGGGAGAGCAGCGGAAGGATTTACAGATTTCTGTAGAATCTACACCTGTGGAGCCTTGTCCGAAGGAAACCAAGGCTTGTTACTTTTACGTCCATTCTGTTTTCTAAGAAGGGAAGTTATTTTCCAAGAAGAACAGTGGGAGTAAAAGTATAACTCGAAGAAATTCGAGAAATACAGGAGGCTGCTTTACCTATTAAGGGAGAGCAGCGGAAGGATTTACAGATTTCTGTAGAATCTACACCTGTGGAGCCTGAAGTTCGCAGAAATGAATGAATCAGTTACTAATCCGAGAGTGATTTCTCGTCATTAGTTGAACCTGATAATCATAGAAAGTTCGCATGATCTGATGATCATTGAAAGCGACGAATCTGCGAAATTCAAAGAAGCGAAAGTGAGCCCGGACTCCGAAAAATTACATTTTATGTAAGTTAGCCTCATCGATCCATTCATGGATGGAAGCAAACATATCGGAGTTGGAATCTTCGTTCTGTTGAAGTAGTCAAGGTTTTGACTTGAACAGGAACGAAGCGGAACTGTGTGTTTACTAATAGATTAGTGGGAGCGATATTGCATTTCTCATATTGTATGTCGATGACATACTGATTCTCGAAAATGACGTCCCAACGCTGTAGTCAGTAAAGGACTAGCTTGGGAGTTGGTTTAATGAATGACATGGGTAAAGCCACGTAGTTCTTGGATTTTGGATCTAAAGATAGAGATCCAAAAGAGCTGATAGGACAAAGTCAGATTCTTAAATTGACAAAGTCCTACACGTTTTGAGCAATCCAAGAAGGGTTTTATGCCAATGTCACATGGCATTAAGTTAAGCAAGATACAGTATCCTACGATAACTGCTGAGCTTAAATGCATGGATGAGATTCCATATGCGTCGGCAATTGGATCTATCATGTATGCCATGAAACATACTTGTTTGATGTTGCTTTAATGTTAAGCAAGACAAATAAAGATCAGTCAAATCCAGCAAAGAATCAAGTTTCCTAAAGTATGTCCTAAAGTATTTGAGGAATACTAAGGATAAGTTCTTGATTTACGGAGAAAGTGAGGTGCTATAAGTCGATAGAGTCTGAAAGGCAAGTTTCCAATAGACAAAGATGATTTCCGATCACAGTCCGGTTATATCTTGTGTCTATCTGGCGGTGCAAGGCACTGTTGCTGACTCAATGACTTAAGCTGAACATTTCGCAGCTTGGGAAGTGGCGAAAGAGGTTGTTTGGAAAGAAAAGTTCGTCACTGAACTTGATGTGATTCCCAGCATAGATGAGACTAGCTGCACATCAGAGGTCCAAACACCTTGAGGATAGGTATAACCTATTCCGTAAGATAAATGACAGAGATGTTAAGTAGATCAGCAAGTTTCAACGAATGAGAACATTGCTAATCTATTAACGAAGCCACTCCTTAGGCCTAAGCACGAGTCGCGGACTGTTGCTGTAGGATAAGTGAAATTAAGATGTAGTCTTAATTTCAGTGGGAGTTATTAAAGGGCTTTATTTAGTTATTGGATATGTTCTTGAAACAACATTTAAGATGTTTAATGAAATTATTATTTCAAGATTATTTTAACTGTGATGAAATAATCGTTCCAAAGTGATATAAACCATTTTATAGGTCATCGAAGTAAATGACTTGATCTTGAGTCATCGAAGTCATTTAGCTTGATCATGAGACCCTATATTTGATAAATGTTTTATATCATCCTGTCCCTAGTCGAAGGTTGTTGAAATTGGAACACCAACAACCGTGTGAGACTGGATTGGTACGTGACTTATGACAAAGTCTCAGTGTGTCATAGATGCGCGGCATCAAAGTCAGTACATAGGTGTATGTTTGGGAACATACGACCGGACAAGACCCGCTTATAAGAACTCTTCAGGATATTTATATCTGTGTCATAAGAGATTCTTACTACGACTATAGAGTATAGTCCTTAGACCTGAGTTCGCATGCATGTGACTGCACATGGACTGATGCACTTTGATCATTGTCTAACGCTATCGTTCTGCGATAGTTATAAGGACCTTGTTTGGGTACATTATGAAATGAATAGTTTACAGTGATGGAACAAGACGGAATTTGTCCCTCCAATATAAATGGAGTGAATATCTCTAGGCCAATCGGAGATTTGAATACTGGAAAAGGCATGGCCATGCTCAAACGGACTTTCCCGAGTCGTTTGGATTGTCAGTATCAAATCAGAGTCCGATGAACAAGATTAGGCTTTATAAGGATGACACCAATCTTGCCTTATGACTAATCGAGATATTGTGACAAAAGGATTATGAATACAGAGATTCCAGTACAAGTGGGAGATTGTTGGAATTGTGTCCAGTAATCTCGGTACTGTCTCTAGAAAGTAAGAGTATGTCAATGATCAGACATAAGTCATATAATACTGGGGGTCATGATGGCTTGCTAGAGTCCGCTCATGATCTATAAGTCTTGGACTTATTGCCTTTATTATATGATCCCATATGGGTCACACGCCTAAGCTAACAGGAAAATGTGTAGGAACGGTTTAGCAGAAGTACGGTAAAAGTGCTAGGCATTTACTGTACTTAGAGAGAATAAAACGGTTTAGCTACTCTGTGTCGATCGATACACAAGGTGTGTCGGTCGACACAGTGCGCGAATGCCGTCGAGTTAATTGGTGTTTGGGCCAAATGGCCCAAACGGAATCGGACAAGTTTTATAAGGTAAAACTCGAGTTTCTGAACAATTAACCCTAGCCCCTCAGCCGAAAACTCTCTCTCTCTCTGCGCCGAGCTCCTTGTGGTCTAGCAGCCGTTTTCTGTGATCGCGTGTGTGAACCTTTGGAGGATTCATCCCTCGGTGTTTCTCTGATCTCAGACATACCATCTCTTTCCGCTGCAAACAGGTATAAGGTGAGATCATCATTTGTTTCTATTCTGAGAAGAACCTAGATCCGCATGTTTAGGTTGATATGAATCTAAGAATTGAATCAGGATCAACTAAACAATCCTTCACTTACCAACGTAAGATGTATCTGACTCGGGCTCAGAAGACACACGCTTGCCATGATTCAAAATCTGGACAACTTTGTCTTCACCCTTGTCAGCATTAGGTTTAGTAAACCTACCCTTCTCATTCATGAGATTGTACAGGGTACTCTTCACGTTTGGCTCAACTGTCTTGAGCATTTCATGCAGTTCAGTCAACGTCTTCGTTAAGCCTTTCTTGATATAGTTCCTTACGAACTTATCATAGCTTGACGGCAGTGACTGCAGAATGATCTCAGTTGCCAATTCCTGGCTAACTGGATAATCCAGTTTCCTCAGGTTATCAATGTAACCCATCATTTTACTGACATGAGGACTTACTGGATGATCATTTGGTAGCTTGCAGCTAGTGAGAGATTTAACCAACTGGTATCTCTCCACTCTTACCTGCTCCTGAAATTTCAATTTCAGGCTGCTGATCATCTCTATTGGCGACTCCATGTTCTCATATTGCTTCAGCAAATCTGAGTCCATGGTAGCCAACATCAGACCACGCACATCTACCGCATCATTATAATGCTTATTCCAAGCATTATATACTGCATGAGAGGCATTGGACCCGATCCTCACGGGGAGAGCTCTCTCAAGGACATAGTCCTTTCTCTCCTGCCTGAGGACTAGCCTCAGGTTCCGCGACCAAGTCAAGAAATTTGATCCGTTCAGTTTGTCCAACTCAAGGACAGACCGGATCGAGAAAGTGTTTTGATTGTTTGTGCTCGTCATATCTGAAATTTAGAGATAAAAAGAGTTTTAGTTATTTAGTTCATAAAAGAGTAATCTTAATAACTTATAAGAAAACTCGCATTGCATTCAAAATTTCTTTGTTTAACCTCATAAGAATGCAATGATTCCGAGACCCATGTTCAGCTAAAACCAAAGTGGGCCACTGGCCGTCACCCGGAATTAGCTTTACTTGGTAAGCATACACACAGCTAGTTATAACCAATAACTCTCGGTTGTGAATTGGGCCCAAGGCCCAATACACCAGATGTCTCAAGGCCCGGGACTCCCGATGGCCCAGTCAAGGAAACCAATCTCTTACAGCCAAATAATCACTAAAGTCTGGGACTCCCAATGAAATTAGTGACTATATACTACTTTACTTATGCGAAAACAGACACCTCACACTGTAAGCCATATCTGTAATCGAATAAGCGTTAAGTAGCTGACAAGATTGGGCAAGACATCCAAGCTTGATATTGGTTTTGAGGATTTTAAGTTTTTATTTCCAAAAATAGAAGGTTACTATTTTGGGAAACTTACTTATTTTAGAAACTTTCTAAATTTAGTAACATACTAAAAATAGAAATTTCTAATTTAATATTTTATAAATATTTTCGGGTTGGGTCACAAATTATAGGCCCAATTCTTGGCCCAAGACCATAGAATTCCAGTTGGCCCAATAATTTGACATAACCGAGTCGGTTTATTAATTCTGGTCCAAGACCAAATTAACTATCAAAACCATCGGTTATTTACTAAACCAGACCAGCTCTAAATTATTTGGTCCAACCAAATCAAACTTAGACCAGCCTTCGGTTTAGGTTAAAATTCAATTTTATGAATTTCAATCCGGTTTAACCAGAAATTAAATAATACCAATTGTATTAAATAATTTCCAGCAAACCGCGATTTGGGTTAACCGCTTGAACCACCAATTAAATTGGATCGGTTCAGTTAAGTCCAAAACCGGGAAGAAACACCTAGTGTTTTAGCCAATTTTGACCTAACTTGCGGTTTTGGCTAAAGCAGACAATGAACCACAATCGGTTTGATCGGTTCATTGTCGCGGGTTTGGGTAAAACCGAACCACAATTATCAAGGCTTTGAATCTTGATCGATGGCTAACATCAAGTCAACATTAACCAATCGCTAACCAATTGCTTATTATGATAACAAGCGAATCGCAAGACATCAGTTTGATAATTAATTCAAACAGCAGTGATTATCAAACAAAAGACAAAACAGCAGTGAACACGATTATCAAACACGATTCATGAACTCACATAAAGTCAAGTGATTATCAAACAAAAGACAAAACAGCAGTGAACACGATTATCAAACACGATTTGACATACACATAAGACAAACGATTTTGTCATCTATCATTAATGATAAAAGTCAACATACGATTGTCTAAGTTAACAAACCTAACTCGATTTTTTTTTTTTTTTTTTTTAACAAGCCGTGATAATCGCTTGGCTTGAAGTTGATAATCGCTTTTACCATTTTCAATAATTCGATCGATACATTCAATAACTCGAATTAAACCAAAACGATTCTTACTCAAATCGATTCTTTAATTACTATAACAATCGAAATTGATTCATTCAAAGATCCAAATTACAAGAAACTAATAACCTGGCTCTGATACCACTGAAGGATTATGGTGTTTGTTCAAGGTTTAATTCCCAAATTAAATCCTAACACATAATCTTAATAGATCTAGGTTCTTGCAAAACGAATCATAAAACCAACCTGATCTTTACCTTTTGCAGCGGAGTGATTGGTGGTAATGACAAGATCAGATTAGAGCTGATGAGAATCGGCTCCTCCTCAAGTATCCACACTCTTACAAGCAAGGGACGGCTGCTAGACCAAAGATGTGGAAAATCAGAGAGAGAGATAAGAGAGAGAGAGGCTCGCGGCCACAAGGAGAAAATCGCAGAAGCTTAGCTTCCTTAGGGTTTTCTGATTCTCTTATATCTCATTAATGGGCCCAAGTCATTAGACTAATGGCTCATTAATCTTTTGGGCCCAAAACACAAATCAGACAAAAAGCCTGTATTTTGTCTGGCCCAAAACTCTGATCCAATACAGTAAATGCCATTGCATCTTACCGTATTATTTCCATTTAACTTTCCCGTTAGCTATGGTGTGTGACCCTTCGGGATCATATAATACTGGCAATAAGTCCTAAACTTATAGATCATGAGCGGACTCTAGCAAGCCATTATGATCACCCAGTATTTATGACTTATGTCTGATCTCGACACTTATCATACTTTCTAGAGATAGTACGGTAGATTTCAGGACATTCCCAACAAATAGGCAGCAACAGCTGCAAGACTAGGGATGAGAGGAGGAAGAAATCTGGTGGAAGTGTAGAGAATTCTGATATAGCTGATATTAGATCTAGGCTGGACACAGTTTGCAATCTCCTAGCAGGTAAGAAAGCTGTCCACTTTGCCCAAGATGTAGAAGTAATTCAAACTGCGGAGGACACACAGGAGGAAGATGTGAATTACATAGGAGGTTCTGGATTCCAAGGTAATAGATTTGGTAATCAACAAGGAAACAGATTCTTCAATGGAGGACAGAAAAGTGCTTTCAACAGCAACTCATCTAATTCTGGACAGACTGGTGGTTTTCAGAAGACCTTTGGACAAGGTACTCAGAGAACCTATGGATCGTCATCTTATCAGACTCCTCCTGCACCTACAGCTCATGAGAGTAGAATGAAAGCTATGATGGAACAACTAATGGAGAGTCAGACCAAGATTTCTGTGGACTGCAACAAGAAGTTAGATGCTGTGTATGAAGACCTCAATGGGAAGTTTGAGTCCCTGAACACTCACATGAAGCAGTTGGATACTCAGGTAAACCAGATTTCCAGCTCAATAAAGGGAAAAGGACTAGCAGACACTCATATTAAGGCCTGGTCTGTGTACGTTAATGATGGATCTCACCTAGGTGAAAAATTTGAGCTAAGTACAGCTGAATTGGTGAAGGAAGAAGAAATCCCGGATTTTGGTGAAAAACTCTCGGGTGGAAACTGCAGCATTGCAACGATCGACACACACTTAGTTTCGATCGATGCACGTCGGGAACAGACAGATTCGCTGAGTGATGATGGTATTGATGCAGACTTAGAGCTTGATGGCTTATTCTCTGGAGTCTCTGAGATCTCTCAACAGGAGATTTATGCGCAGATTGTTAGACAACACTCCTCAGTGTCTGAAGTGATTAGGCATGAAATTGAAGAGCTTAAGAAGCTAGAGGAGATTGGTGAAGAATTGGAAGAAATTCCAACTTCTGATGATCCACCTTATCATCCATGTGTGCAGAGGTATCTGAACAAGATGCTGCCTCTAGATGAAGAGCTGAGAGACTGGGTGGTTATAGTTCCTCAGCATATTAGTGATGTTCTGTTAACCAAGATCCCGAAGAAGCTGCCTGATCCTGGAGTCTTTGTGCTTGATTGTTCAATCTTTGAGGATAGTTTCAGGCGTTCTCTGTTTGACTTAGGAGCTGCTGGAAGTTTGATGCCATACTCTGTGGCAGAGAAGCTGGGTATGCTAGATTTTACTCCTACTAGGACCTCTCTTGTCCTAGCTGATCAGTCCATACGAGTTCCTGAAGGACTCCTGATGGACATCCCGGTGAGAGTTGGAAACTACTTAGTTCCAACAGACTTCTTAGTGCTGAGATATGACTGTGATCCGGATGAAGCATTGCTGCTTGGAAGACCATTTTTGGCTACAGCAGGAGCGGTGATAGATGTTAGGAACAGCCTGATAGACCTCCATCTGGGAGATAAGCCGCTGCGTTATGAGATGGATAAGCTGCGTAGACCACTGATAGATGGGCAGACATTCACCATAAGGAATGCAGATGATGAGCAGCCTGATGACACTGTGATTATAGATCCTGGAGCACATTTTACTCCATCTTTTCTTGGACATGAGCATTCTGCAACAGCCTACTCGCCACCTTGGATGAGGAGACTTGGACAGAGACCGAAAAAGTCTCTGTTGGGATCTCCTGGGGCCTGAAAAATCTTGTCCGTCCGGTCAAGCTATTGACCTTAAACAAGCGCTGGGTGGGAGGCAACCCACCATTAGGTACTGGTGTTTTTCTACTTAATTTTTGGTGTTTTTGTTAGGATTTTACGTTTGTTTTTGTTTCTGGTGAGTTTATGTTTGCAGGTCTCGGACAGATTCGCAGTGCGTCGATCAACGCACTTCTGTGTCGATCGTCACAACACGATCGGGATCGCATTGCAGCGATCGTTGCGGTCCTGAGCAACGATCGACCATACACGAAAATCGCCAAGTAACGGTCGATGCACTTAGTGCAACGATCGATGCCTGAGCGACAGAGGTAAACCCGACAGAACTCAACAGAACTTTAACAATTTTATTTTCTTTTTACCGATCCTTCGCTTGACACTACTGGGGACAGTGTGTCTTAAGTGTGGGGGAGGTGCTACTGACGTTTATCTTTCTGTTTTCTTAAGAGTCAGTCCATTTTTCAAAATTTTTTGTTTTATTGAGTCAAAATTGTTTTAGTAAGAAACTATGATTTTCTGAGAAGATTTACAAGACTTGCAGGAACTTAAGTAACCATTGGGATGAAGTTGCAGGATCTATCTCTGGCTATTAGAAAACCCAGACACAGATCAACCTACTGGGAACACCCATATCACTTCAGGTATCAGAGGATCCTTTTATTGACTTCAACTTAATACTGACTTAGATTTCTCACCTAAGGGCTTGGTATACTTTGTGTCGGATTCCCTGTTAGTTCTGACACAGCCTGTCAACCTATCCTATTTAGTTCCCTTCTCCCCTTCTATAAAGTAAAAAAAAAAAGATAATAAACTGAGGATGAGTTAGTAACTCCGAAGTGGTCACAGGAGTGGTAGAGACCCCTATTATCTCCTGTGCGATCCATGGAATGTGTCCAAAGTACACCCCATAACGGGAAGAACACTGATAAAAAAAATAAAATGATACCCAATGTGGGAAAAATCAGTTGTTAAAGAAGGGAAAAGAGAAGAAAGGGACTAGAGAAAGATAGTATGGTGGTCTAGAGCTGATAAGGTAAGAATCCATGTGCCCTTTGATCGATACTCCTTAGGTGAGACCGCACTTAAATACTTGCAGAAGTCAGTAGGGAGAATTTGAATGCTTGAATGTGATTGTGGAGTTTACTTAGGACAGTTGCTAAGTGTGGGGGAAGTACATGTTGGTCTTGATATCCTGTGATTGATTTTTTCAGTGGTTTACTAAGGGGAATCTGAGTATTGTAGCTTCTAGGACGAAATGAGTTTCTGAAGAGTTTTCAAACCTCTTCACCAAGCTTTAGTTCTCTGTTTTGCTTGAGGGCAAGCAAAGGCTAAGTGTGGGGGAGTTGATATATCATGGTTTTTACTAGTTTTAGACCATGATATAAGTGTGTTTTAGTGTCTTTTTGTGTTCTTTTAGAGTCTTTTACAGGTATAATCAGGTTTGGAGCATATTTGGTGATTATGGCACTTTTTGGAGATTTTTGGAGTGTTTGGCCGAGAAATAGAGTTCACTGTCCGAAACAGAGAAATGCGTCGATCGTTGCACACTTGCACCGATCGTTGCACCAGCGAGATGGGCCGAAACTCGGCGGTTTATGAAGAGTCAAGATATTGCACTCTGATCCAGAAGTTCCTGATATTTACAAAGAAGCCCCTGGCCGAGATTAGACCTATATAATTAAGTTTTTGGTGTTTTATTTAGGGAGGCTTTCATAATTAAGAGCAGAGGATTTTTAGAGCTTTTGGGGCTGATCTGAACCTTTACTTCATCTGTATTTGGAGAAGATTTCGAACCCCTTTTATTCTTTATCTTCTATGCAAATTATTCATCATATGATTATGTTCTCATTATCTATGTCTGAGTAGATCCCTTGTTAGGTTTAGGGTTTCTCACATAGGATTTCATGACTTGCTAGACTTGTTTAATTCAGTTAAGGATTCATAACCATATCTTTTCTTCAATCTAATTGTGCTTAAAGCTAGTTCTAACCTAATCAATTAGAATCTAGATCTTAGGTTGCTAAATACGTCACGGAAGTGGGGTTTAGGAATCTGAACTAATTAGGTTGAGCAATTAAACTTCTCGCAAACGAAAGTTTGGTTTAGGATAATTGTGAACATATCAAACTAATGCTAGTTTAATCTGTTAGTTCTCGCAAACGAAAGTTTGGTTTGCTGCACTTAGACTTAGAGAATTATCGCAAAGGAATTTGGTTAATTCTATATCTGTGTTTTGAGTTCTAGAACTGTGCTTAATTAGATCCTTGCTGAATGAACTGTCTGCTTGTCTGATTTCCTGAGAACGCCCTAGACTTAGCGCTCTTAATAACTTGTTTTCACAACCAACAATCTCTGCTTTCTGTTTACTTTCTCGCATTGCTTTTAATTCAATCACATTGCTTTCTTTCTAGTTTAATTTCCTGTTCTTGAGCTATTGAATACCGGAGTCCCTGTGGATTCGATACCTATATACTACAACTAATGAACTGTGCACTTGCAGTTAGATATAGGATTAAAACCTGACTCCTATCATCGACACTCACCACGCTATCAAGTAAGGTTTCTGATTTTTTCCAGTTGCAGTTGCTTTAAATCTTTTTTCCCAAACCCAAGCTTGATAACATTGTGGACACTGTTGTTTAAGTGTCGAGGAGGTAATTGCTGACACCATTTGTTTTATTAGAGTGAGTTGTGTCAGTCCATTTTGAGTCAAACCCTTGTGTAGGAAATATTGATTTTTTGATTAATAATTACATATTCAAGAACCTAAGTGACCAATGATTCGAGCTTGGCAGAGATTTAGGACTAATGGAAAACCCCACAACTGACCAGCCTACCATTTTTACCCATATCCTATTGGGTATCAAGAGGATCCACTATTGACTTTGCTCATAAAACGACTTCATTCTCCCATCTTGAGGCTTGGTATAAACTGGATCAGATTCCTCCTTTAGTCTTGAAAGACTTGTATGTGTGAGTACGGTTCTCCTCTCTCTTCCCTTCAATGAAAAAGAAACAGAAAAAGTCTGAGAATAAGCTAGTAGATTTCAAGTGATAATTGGAAGTGGCAGTAAATATGTTGTCTCTGTTGGACCGCCTAGGATCTAGGGTTCATTATATTGAATCTCTTACCGATCTGTTTACCTTGTTATGGCAGCGGAATGATTGATGAGATAAACGAGATCGAGAACGCCTCAGATGCTGCGCCTCTACTTCAGTCCACATGCACACAAGCTGGAATCCGCCGGGATGCTAGTGCCGGGAATCGGATCTCCTGGGGATCTGTGAGTTTCTGTGTCTCTGCTTTCTCTCTGAGAAGCAACAACGACGGCTAGGGTCCAGGTCGATCATATAAGACTTTATATATCGACCTGGGCTGACTGAAAACGACTGTCAGATCAAACCTGACTCGTTTAAGTCATTTGACGTTTCGAGGCCCAATGTGCATCGATCGACACACTTACTGTATCGATCGACACACCCATTCGAAAACCTGCGTCGATCGACACACTCATTGCATCGATCGACACACCTCTTCAAAACTCAACTCAATGTGTATCCAATACACATTGATCGGATCATATGCCAATGATCAATCCCATACAAAGTGTATCCAGCTTGCTTAGGTGTGTGACCATGTAGGTTCACACGATACTAGAAATGAGTTACAACTCATTTGTCATAAGCGGTTTCTAGCAAAACATTACGACTACCCAATATCATATGAATTGTCCGATCTCGACAATACAACTATCTTTAGAGTAAGTACAATGTGATTTCAGGACACAATCCCAACAATCTCCCACTTGTACTGGAATCATCTATTCCCATAATCCCTTTGCCGCTATATCTTGATATGGCATAAGGCAAGAAACTGTGTCATCCTTATTACAGCCAACATCATGTTCATCGAACTCCTGATCTATACTGATAAAAACAAACGACTGACAATCACCTCGTTTGAGCACCGCCATGCATTTTCTCAGTATCAAATCTTCGATGGGCCCTGAGATATTTATCTCCTGTTATATAGGAGGGACAAATCCCTTCTTGTTCCATCCCTGTTTCTACACATACTTCATGATACGCCTAAGCAATGCCTTTATAGCCGCCAGTTACGGAACGACGTTTGACAAGGTCAAAACGCACCAATTCATATGCTAGAAAACATGATGAACTCAGGTCTAAGGACTATACTCTACAGTCGTAATGAGAACCTCTTATGACACAGATATAACTATCCTGTAGAGTTCTCATTAGCGGGTCATGTCCGATCATATGTTCACTAACATATATCCATGTGGCTGACGTTGATACTCATATCAATGACTCCATGAAACATAGTCATACGTCACTTCACATACTAGTCTTAACGGTTATTAGTGTCCCATTTTAACAACCTATGACCAGGGACAAACATAATTTTATGTCATCTTTCACTTATAGGGTTTCATGATCAAGTCCTCAACTTGATGACCTATAAAATGAACATAAAATACTTGGGACCATTATTCAATTATCCAATAATCAAATAATGCTGATGTCAGTTTTTCATAAACATGACCATATCATGTCTATCTGAACATCATAACTAACATAACTCCCACTAGAATCAAGACCACGTCTTCAGATATCTAGTACCTACAACAACAGTACGAAACTCATGCTTAGGTTGTGAGAGATGCTGCGGTGTTCTTGCTTGGAACCATTCCAACAAACCACACCGCTATTCTTTAATAAACACTATTTTGCGGTCCCCTGCTTGGAGCCCTTCCAACAGATAGCACCGCTACACAGACAAAGAGACATAACCAGGTGGGAACCGGAACTCGTCTTTGTCCGTCTAACTACTCACAACAGATTCGTTATTTTCTCAGTTGTACAAGAACATATCCTTAGTGTTTCTCAAACACTTGGGGTATTCCATACAACTGTCCAGTTACTTATTACCGGAACGAATTGGTATCTTCTCGTCATGCTTTATGCATAAGCTGCATTTAGACGAGCGCTAAATATGGCATTCATGATGGATTCTATTGCTGAAGCATAAGGAATCACACTCATAGATACTAGCTCAGCCAGTGTCCAAGACACTTCATCTTGCTAAGATTGATATTAGCTCAGACAGTGTCCAAAACACTTCATCTTGCTAAGATTATTGCCATAAGACATTTGGTGTGAAGCCATTCTTGGAATCATGCATATTGGAACTGTCCAATACCTTATTTGACATAAGGATTCTGACACGATCCAATTAGCCTTTCCAATCCATTTCAATGGATCCTTATTCCAAGAACTCTCGTGGCTTCTCCCACGTCCATTGTTAAATTTGACTTCCGACTCAAGTCTTGACAAGACTTTATCGACGGAACGTCGTTTATGAGATTAAGTATGTTATAAACATACAGTGTGAAAATTGCAACTACGCTCCCTTTAGTTTACTTGTAAACGCACGGTTTCTATACGTTTCTGATCAAGTCAAAACCTTTGACCGTTTTAACAGAACATAGATTCCAACTCCAAGACGTTTGCTTCAATCCAGAAATTGGATCTGTGAAGCTAACATACATTCCTAGTTAATTTTCGGAGTTGGGGATCACTTTCGCTTCTTTGAATTTCGCAGGCTCGTCACTGTTCAATGATCAACAGATCACGGCAATCGGTCACGAGAAATCACTCTCGGGTTAGTGACGGATCCATTCGGATCTGCGAACTTCAGGCTCCACAGGAGTAGGTCCTACAACACTTTGTAGATCTAATCGCTGCTCTTCCTCAACAGGTTGAGCAGCCTCCTGTGTTTCTCGAATTTCTTCGAGCTGTACTTTTACTCCCACTGTTCTTCTTGGAAAGAAACTTTCTATCTAGAAGGACAGAGTTCCAAACAACAAAACTTTGTTCTCGGATTGGTTGAAAAAGTACTAAGCCTCGGTTTCCCTAGGACAACCGGCGAAGCAGCCCTTATCAGATTTGGGTTCAAGTTTGTTTGTTGACAACTGCCTTACACAAACTTTGCAATCCCATTTAATCAGAAAAACATACTTGGAAATCACCCAGTCCACATACAATGTGGTGTCTTTCAACTGATTCTGATAGAAAACTATTTGGCGTAAACATATTCATTCTAGAGCGTATTTTAAAAGGATAATGGAAGATTCCTGTGACTCATCATTAATCGGAGCATATTTAATAAGGTCCAATTCGTTCTCTCAGAAACACCATTTAGGTTTTCCAGGAGAAAAGAGCTGTGATATTACTTCACACTCACTTAAATGATCACCCAATTCTTGACTCAAGTATTTTCTTCCGTGATCTAATCGAGGATCTCAATGCTTCTGTCAAATCGGTTCTATACTTCATTTTGGAACTCCTCAAAGGATTCCTACTCGTGTCTCATCAAAAGAACACAGCCATACTTACTGAAGTCATCAATAAGTTAATGAAGTACTGAAGATTTCCTTTGGCATTAATGCTCATCGGGCCACATACATCAGTACGTGTAAGGCTCAATAAGCCTCTGGCCTTTTTCTTCAGCTCTGCTAAAGAAGCCTTAGTCATTTGGCCCAACAAGCAGAATTCATATCTCAAATGATTTATAATCAAATGAGCCTAAAGTCCATAACAATGGAACTTCTGAATCCGCTTCACTCTATTTGGTCAAAACGACTATGCTAAGGAAAAATTGAGTTCCAGTCATCAGACTTAAACTGTTTGGTATTTATGTTATATTCTGGTGTATATTGGTTTAAGACATAAAACCCATTTATCAAAAAGGGGTGCTACCATATAATATTTCATTAAGATCAAAAGAGCAAAACTTGTCTTTTATCAGAATGAAAAACATCCAAATTCTTACAAGAAAATGAAAGACATCTCTGCATAAAGCAGGTACATAGTAGCAATTACTTAATTCAAAAACCAAGCTTGAAAGGCTCCTACAAGTGGAGAATCTCCACGGCTTATGTAGCAACCATTGCTGCATACCAGTCACGCAGTTTCACTTGTCCTTTCCTCAACGTTCTACTGTTGCTTAGGCCCTGGATATTTCCAAAATATCAGTACCACAACTAGTATCCAATACATACGTAGAACTTGAAGTAATAACACAGTACTTGAAGAAGAAGTACCATACATCTCCTTCATCGCTTGTGAATCTTCCAAGAATTTAATGCAATCTCTCTTCCAATGCCCTGACTCATCACAGTAGAAGCACTTTCTAACACCAGGTGGGTCGGACTTGGGCTTATAAGATGACACAGGCTTATCCTGATTCCAAATCTGGACGGCCCTGCTCTACCCTTGTCAATACAAGATTTCTCAAATCTTTTACCCTTTATGATGTCTTGCTCTGCTGTTTCGAGCATGCCATGCAGCCCAGTCAACGTCTTCGTCAAGTTATTCTTGATATAGCTTTTGATAAACTTATCATAACTAGACGGCAGTGACTGCAGAATGATGTCAGTGGCCAACTCTAAGCTGACAGGACATTCCAGTTTCCCCAGGTTATCAATGTAACTCATCATTTTAATGACATGAGGACTTACTGGAGCATCCTCTGGTAGCTTGCACCCAGTGAGAGACTTCACCATTTGGAATCTCTCAACTCGTGCCAGATCCTGAAACATCAGTTTCAGGCTGGTGATCATCTCTATTGGCGACTCCATGTTCTCGTATTGACTCTTTAAGTCCGATACCATGGTAGCCAACATCAGACCACGCACATCTACCACATCAATATAATGCTTATTCCAAGCATCATATACTGCATTCGAGCGATTGGTCCCAAGCCTTTCTGGAAGAGTTTTCTCAAGGACATAGTCCTTACTCTCATGCTTGAGGATTAATCTCAAATTGCGATACCAATCCAGGAAATTTGATCCATTTAACTTGTCCTTCTCAAGGACGGATCGTAACCAGAAAGTAGTTTTAGACATAGGCTGAAATTTTAATAAAAGAAAATTTTAGTTATGAAGCTCAGGAAATGAGAAATCTTATCTAATAAGAAAACTCGCATTATATTCAAACAATGTTTCCTCTATGAATATAATGATCCAAGACCCATACATCACTAAAATCTGAGTGGACGACTCGTCATCACCCAGAGTTTAGTTATCTAGGTAAGCAAACCATTGCTAATTGTACCCAGTACAATTCTTGGTCGCAGATAAGACAATCCATGTCCTATCCACTTTGATGTCTCTGGGCCCAGAACTTCTGATAGCCTAGTCAAGTAAACCAATCTCTTCAGTCATGTGATCATTGACAGTCGCACTGCAAGTCTATCAATGATCACCTGCCTTACTCATGTAAATGTGGATACCAAGGACTCCAAGACTATCCAACAACGAAATGAGTCTTGACCGTAGACAAGATTGGGCAAGACATCAAGGTCACTTGATATTTAGTTGAGGAAACGAAACATTTAAAAGGTTAGTAAATCAATCTCTTAGGTCATGTAATTGTTGATGTCAAGCACTGCAAGACCATCAACACAACTACCTTCCTTACTCATGTAATTGTGGACACCAAGCTCTTGGCAAGAGTATCACAACAACGAAATGAGTCTTGACAGTTGACCATATTGATTACTAATCTTTGATCTAATACACATCCAATGTGCATTCGATAGTTTTAGAACACGTTTAACCTTTTAATTTTAATTAAGTTTTAATTGTTCTAATTCAAGTGGGTTAGGTCATTTGGTTCGGTTTCTTAATTGTTTGGTTCAAAACCAAGCGATCACAGTTCGCATCCAACCTTAATAAACCCGATAACCGGTCAATCCAATTGAGCCGGTAAATGACCAAACGAACCGGTTTTAGACCAATTTAGATACCGGTCAAATCCAATTCAACCTGTCCATCCAATTGAACCGATTCAATCAGTTTTAACTAATCGCGATAACCGGTCCAATCCAATTGAACCGACTTATCCAATCAAACTGATCTTAACCAATCAAATCGGTTTATACTAATCGAGATAACCAATTCAATCCAATTGAATCAATTTATCCAATTTAAACCGATCTGATCTACCTTAACCAAGCATGATAACCAGTTCAATCCTATTGAACCGATCAACCAATCGCAAGGCCTGTGTCGACCGACACTAAACCTGTGTCGATCGATACAGTAGGGTATTAGGGAATTTTAATCGAATTAAACCGACCTAACCATGCGAGATAACCGGTTCAATCCAATTGAACCGATCTATCCTTTCGCACAGCCAGTGTCGATCAATGCACCCAGTGTGTCGATCGACACAATGCGATTTCTAAATCGAAACCCAAATTTTCAATAGGCGAATTCGCGGTGCATCGACCGACACAAACTTGTGTCGATCGACACTATGCGAAAACACAAATTCTGTATTTTCTCGGTGTGTCGATCGATGCACCCAGTGCGTCGATTGACACAGTGCGAAAACCCTAAAATATTTTCATCGTTTTCGCGGTGTGTCGACCGACACAAACTTGTGTCGATCGACACTGTGCGAAAACACAGTTCTTCGTTTTCGATACAAAATCTAATCCGAGATTAATTTCAACAAAACGAAAACTAGCATGCAATAACCTATCCAAATTCATCATTATTTGAATTACATGCTTCAGATTCAAAAGACTAAACCCTAATAGCTCTGATACCACTGTTGGACCGCCTAGGATCTATGGTTCGTTATATTGAATCTCTTACCGATGTGTTTACCTTGTTATGGCAGCGGAATGATTAATGAGATAAACGAGATCGAGAACGCCTCAGATGCTGCACCTCTACTTCAGTCCACACGCACACAAGCTGGAATCCGCCGGGATGCTAGTGCCGGGAATCGGATCTCCTGGGGATCTGTGAGTTTCTGTGTCTCTGCTTTCTCTCTGAGAAGCAACAACGACGGCTAGGGTCCAGGTCGATCATATAAGACTTTATATATCGACCTGGGATGACTGAAAAAGACCGTCGGATCAAACCCGACTCGTTTAAGTCATTTGACGTTTCGAGGCCCAATATGCATCGATCGACACACTTACTGTATCGATCGACACACCCATCCGAAAACCTGCGTCGATCGACACACTCATTGCATCGATCGACACACCTCTTCAAAACTTAACTCAATGTGTATCCAATACACATTGATCGGATCATATGCCAATGATCAATCCCATACAAAGTGTATCCAGCTTTCTTAGGTGTGTGACCCTGTAGGTTCACACGATACTAGAAATGAGTTACAACTCATTTGTCATAAGCGGTTTCTAGCAAAACATTACGACTACCCAATATCATATGAATTGTCCGATCTCGACAATACAATATCTTTAGAGTAAGTACAATGTGATTTCAGGACACAATCCCAACAGTCTCTTATGCTTCATGGACACATGTCCAAAGAAAATCATATAATACCGGAAGAGCATCCGATAGAAAAAATAAAATGATACCCAGTGGAAAACAGTTGGTTACTAAAGTGAGAAAACATAGAGGAAAAGAACCAGAAGTTAAGACAATATGTGTGATAAGATCCAAACTGAGTAAGAGTCCATGTATCCTTTGGTCGATACCCTGGATGAGTCTTAAACTAATATTTAAGAGGCTAGTATGGTGAATTTTGATTTCTCATCTTGATTATTAATGTACTCAAGGTTTACTACCCTAGAGCTACATTGCAAGTGCACAAAATGCAATATAGTATAATAAGGGTTTAATCCTTTGATTCTATAGTTTCACACGATAAAATTATTTGTTCAAAATAAGCTAAGTGATATGGTTTAACTGTAAATGCGGTGCGAAATAAAATGAGGTGTAAATCAATTAAAAGAAGCGTTATCTTCATGGAAATTATCAGGAAATCATGAATTTAAGCAAACAATCAGTCATGATCCAATTATGAAATGTTTTTGAACTAAAATCACTAAATTATAACTAACCAACTCTTGTTGCGATAATTATCTAAGCCTAAATCCTAGAATCTTAAATCTCTTTGTACATCCTAAAGTCTAAACATAGATTACCTCCAAGTTCCTTAGTTCACAATTTAACTAAACCAAATCTCTTTGCGAGAAACTAAATTGCTCACATAGGTTCTTTTCTAGCCAACTTATATAAAGAACGAGAAGTTGTGAATCCTAGTTAATCTATTAACCTAAAATTTTATAAATCCCTAACGAGAATCTCTAAACCTAACAAGAGAACTACTGAGATATGAAAATTGAAACACTATTGTGGTTCAAAATCTCTCTGTCGAGGTACAAGATCAACCCCAAAAAGTTCTCAAACTCTAAAAATCAAAGTCTGAGAATATATATATGCCAAAAACAATGGCTATAAAACACTAATAAGGACAAAACACGATTTGGAGTCAAATTGTAAATAATGAAACATCTGGGCACACTACAAGAAAACAAGGCTTTAACCGACGGATTTTCCGACAGAAAATATCCCGTCGAAAATTCCGACAGCTTTCCGACAGAGAATCGACGGTTTAATAGTCGTCGGATATGCGTCGGTAAATTCCGACGGAAACTCAATCCGTCGGAAAAATTCCGACAGATTCCCGACAGGACGCGTAGTCTGTCGATAATCCGTCGGTAAGCCGCCGGTTCATAAAAAACCAGTTGAAGGACGGTCTCAAACACGAGACCTTTGGACAGTTTAACATAGTTCCCAAACCACTGTGATATGCTGAGTTATTCGTTTATGTAATTCAACATTATTTATATATTCTATCATTAGTATATAATTTAAAAAAAAAACAAATTTTATTTATGAATTAAACAAAAAAACATAAATTCATTCTTATTTTAAATAAAAATTACATTATTATTTTTTTAATTGTTATTATTTTGTGATTGGTTCCCGAACCAATTCCCGTCGTTCGTCTCCCTCCATTGATTCACCATGATGTTCCACTCTCCCGCCGGAATCCAAGCCGGTCTTCCTTCACCCCGTTGCCACCAGAGCTTCATCCGCCGCATCTTCGTTTGGAAAACTTTCCTTGCCGCCCGGGGAAACTCCCGCCAAACAATGAAAAGATTATCGCGAGAGAATGTAAAGTATTCCTAAAAAGGATAAAATTACTTGGGTTACATAAACTTTCAAATTAAAATATAATCTTAAAAACATAAATATATAACTTACCAGAAAATCGATGAACCATGAAGTTTTCAGGGTCGTCAGGATGTTATAATACGTCAGGTATCTTCCAGACCAGCGATTCTGGATGATGTCGCTGATCACGGAGGGAATGACCGCATTGGTTCCAAACCAAACGGCCTAATGCGGTGGACGAGATGGGTCGAGATTTGGCAACGCCTCCCGACCAGGTTCCGCGATCATTTGCAGAATGGTCGTGCGGGCTTCGGCAGAAAGAAATACGTAATTCATCTTTTATTTTGTTGTATTATTTTTTTGTTGATGGAAAAAGAGAGGATTTCGGTGGATATATACAAAAATTTTCGACGGAAATATCGTCGGAAACCCGTCGAAATTTGGATTTATTACCGAAGGGACAATTACCGAATCGGCACCTTGGTAAGAGAAGTGAGTAAATTCTCTTTTTGACCGTTTACCAAATTTCCGACGGATTACCGACGGTTTATGTTATCCGTCGGTTTTCTGTCGGTTATCTCTACCATCGGGAATCCGTCGGAAATTATTAATATGGCCGTTGGGCCGACATAGCCGTTATCTACTACTGTTGGGCTGACAAAATTTTCGACGGAATACCGACGCTAACGGCTAGTTCCGTCGGTTTCCCCTCGGTTTTCCGTCGGTTATTTTTCCATTATATACCAAGCATTTCTCCCTTATTCTCTACACCATTCTCTCTCTCACACTCTAGCTCTCTCTATCTCTCTCTAACTTTCTTACGAGATCAAAATGTCGTCGTCTAATTATTTTAGATCGTGGATGGACGGACCGAGGGTTGATGAGACAACGGACTTAGTGTATAAACCATATGCACTCGGTATTGTGGAATTCATGACGATGGCCTGCAATCAACCTAATACGCAGAAAACCGGTAAGATGAAATGCCCCTGTACAAACTGCAGAAATGTTAGAAATCCCACGATTGGCGAAGTATGGCATCACTTGTACTCAGTTGGTTTTATGGCTAGTTATAAGATTTGGTATCTTCACGGGGAAACATTTGATGGCGCAAGTAGTAGTAGAGAACCTTTTGGTAGTACTAGTACGCGAGAACCTATCGGTAGTACTAGCGAACATTATAATATCGCGGATGAAGATGTTGGTGTAGGTACCGTTCAGATGGTTCATGATGCATTTAGAGAAAATATACAGGAAGTAGGTGAATGTCAAATTCCTAGAGTAGAGGAGGAACCTAATGTAGAAACTAGGAGATTTTTTTGATATGTTAGATGCAGCGAAGCGTCCGCTTTATGATGGTTGCAAACACGGACATTCGCCATTATCATCTGCAACTAGACTAATGGGAATTAAGACTGACTATAATTTGGCGGAGCCATGTGTGGATGCTTTCTGCGAATTCTTGAAAGATGTTCTTCCTGAAGATAACCTTACCCCAGGGTCATACAACGAGGTCGAGAAACTTGTTAAAGGGCTTGGGTTACCATATCAGATGAAAGATGTGTGCATCGCCAACTGTATGATATATTGGCGACAAGACGAATACCGATTGGAATGTAAGTTCTGTAAGAAACCGCGCTTTGAGGAAACAGGGGGAAGAGCTAGGGTTCCATTCAAGAGAATGTGGTATATGCCGTTAACCGATAGACTGAGACGCTTATACCAATCGGACCGAACTGCAGGGGAAATGAGATGGCATGCTGAACATATAAGAGGATCAGAGATTGCACATCTGTCTGATGCTGAAGCGTGGCGACATTTTCCGAGTGTATATCCAGATTTCGCATACGAGCCACGTAATGTGTACCTGGGACTATGCACAGATGGTTTCAACCCGTTTGGAAAGCATGGGAGACCATATTCGCTGTGGCCAGTTATTTTAACTCCATACAACCTACCGCCATCTATGTGTATGTGGCGAGAGTTTCTTTTCCTGTCTGTACTCGTTCCCGGTCCAGAGCATCCCAGAAGATCACTTGATGTATTCTTGCAGCCATTGATACATGAGTTGCAAATGTTATGGCAACCCGGTGTTGTAGCCTATGATGTCTCATGCAAGGAAATTTTTTTGATGAGGGCTGCATTAATGTGGACCATAAGCGATTTTCCGGCTTATGGTATGTTATCTGGATGGACAACGCATGGAAGGTTAGCATGTCCTTATTGTCAAGATAAGCCCGATGCATTTCAGCTGAAGAACGAACGCAAATCGTGTTGGTTTGATTGTCATAGGAGATTTCTGGCACATGATCATCCATACCGGAAAACACTAAACTTTTTACAAAGAAAAGGAAAGTGTATGATGATCCTATTCTCCAAGACAGTGGGTCAGTTACTTTGGGCCTCTCAGAAACTTTTGGTGCGCTAAGAACTCGGGTATGTGGTGGAAATGGGCATAAGAATATTTATGCAGCTGGTGTTACCCACAATTGGCACAAGCTAAGCATCTTCTGGGATTTACCGTATTGGATGGACCAGTTACTAAAGCATAATCTTGATGTCATGCACATTGAGAAAATTTCTTTGATAACATAATGAACACTGTTCTCAACGTGCAAGGGAAGACGAAAGATAATGTGAAGTCTAGGCTTGATTTGCCTGAAATTTGTAATCGGCTTGAACTTCATATTCAGAAGAACGGTAAACCTCCAATTCCAGCGTATTGGGTAGATCAGAAATCAAAGGAAGAGTTCTTCGAGTGGATTTCGCGACGAGTTAGATTCCCTGACGGTAAGGCATCAAACTTGCGTAATTGTGTGGACACTGAGGGCGAGAAGTTTATCGGGATGAAGAGTCATGATTGTGATAGGGTCAGGTTTTAATCCTATATCTAACTACAAGTGCACAGTTCAGTAGTTGTAGTATATAGGTATCGAATCCACATGGACTCTAGTATTCAATAGCTCAAGAACAGGAAATTAAACTAGGAAGAAAGCAATGTGATTGAATTAAAAGCAATGCGAGAAAGTAAACAGAAAGCAGAGATTGTTGGTTGTGAAAACAAGTTATTAAGAGCGCTAAGTCTAGGGCGTTCTCAGGAAATCAGACAAGCAGACAGTTCATTCAGCAAGGATCTAATTAAGCGCAGTTCTAGAACTCAAAACACAGATATAGAATTAACCAAATTCCTTTGCGATAATTCTCTAAGTCTAAGTGCAGCAAACCAAACTTTCGTTTGCGAGAACTAACAGATTAAACTAGCATTAATTCCAAGTTTGATATGTTCACAATTATCCTAATCCAAACTTTCGTTTGCGAGAAGTTTAATTGCTCAACCTAATTAGTTCAGATTCCTAAACCACACTTCCGTGTCGTATTTAGCAACCTAAGATCTAGATTCTAATTGATCAGGTTAGAACTAGCTTTAAGCACAATTTGATTGAAGAACAAATATAGTTATGAATCCTTAACTGAATTAAAAAAGTCTAGCAAGTCATGAATTCCTATGTGAGAAACCCTAAACCTAACAAGGAATCTACTCAGACATAGATAATGAAAACATAATCATATGAAGAATAAATTGCATAAAAGATAAAGAATTAAAGGGGTTCGAAATCTTCTCCAAATACAGATGAAGTAAAGGTTCAGATCAGCCCCAAAAGCTCTAAAAATCCTCTGCTCTTAATTATGAAAGCGTATCTAATTAAAACACCAAAAACTTAATTATATAGGTCTAATCTCGGCCAGGGGCTTCTTTGTAAATATCAGGAACTTCTGGATCAGAGTGCAATATCTTGACTCTTCATAAACCGCCGAGTTTCGGCCCATCTCGCTGGTGCAACGATCGGTGCTAGAGTGCATCGATCGACGCATTACTCTGTTTCGGACAGTGAACTCTATCTCTAGGCCAAACACTCCAAAAATCTCCAAAAAAGTGCCATAATCACCAAATATGCTCCAAACCTGATTATACCTGTAAAAGACTCTAAAAGAACACAAAAGACACTAAAACACACTTATATCATGGTCTAAAACTAGTAAAAACCATGATATATCAGATTGTCATGTGGTGATGCAACGACTACTACCATTTTCATTTGCTCATCTCCTTCCAAAAGATGTTCATAAAGCAATAGCCACGGTCGGTGCTTTTTTCAGGGATATATGCACCAGATCTCTTACTCCACACGGGATTCGTTGTTTAGAGGATAACATTCCTAAAATCCTGTGTAATCTGGAGAAGATATTCCCACCGTCTTTCTTCGATGTTATGGAGCATTTACCCATTCATCTCCCGGGAGAAGCTAGGCTAGGTGGTCCGGTACAATATCGGTGGATGTATCCCTTTGAGCGATATATGTTCCACCTTAAGAAAAAGGTTAAGAACCCAGCTAAAGTTGAGGGTTCAGTTGTTGCTCAGTACCACAACGAGGAAGCGGCGACATTTGCCGGATATTATTTTCCTTCACAAATACGCACAAAGAGTCGACGCCCGGCCAGAAACGATGATAGAGGCGAGAGACAAATTTATCAGTCAGTGGTTCCAAATATTTTCCAACAAGTTGGTCGGTTAAGCGGTAGAGTTGGAAAGCGACAACTGACAACCGAAGAGCACGCACACCTTCAAAAATATATTCTAAACAACTGCGAGGAATTATTTGAGTACGAGAGGTATGTATATTTTATTCTGTTTAAGACCTTGCATTTGTCTCTTAAACTAATATTTTTTATGTCGTTGGTGGACTTTTATAGGTTATACATGGAGTCACTCAAACATCAACATCCTGAATTGACCAAGGAAGAGTGTGAACAGTGGAAAGACACATATTTCTGCGCTTGGTTACAATATTATGTGAGTTTTTAAATTCATATCACCAAAAGCCATTAAATTTGTTCAATTATTAAAAATGTTTACGTTTTATCTATTTAGGTAAGAACCGAAGTCAAATATGGTCGAAAACCCGAAGATTGGTTGGGAGACATACTCAACGGCCTCCACTACAACACAAAGTCTTATCCACGATATTGCACGAGGGGATATGCTTTCAAAGTGTATAAGTAAGGGTCCTCTAGAACAACGGCCGACCACGGAGTTTCATCTACATCCGGCGAAGTTGTGTACTACGGTGTCCTTAAAGCAATCCTTGAAGTGAAATACATAGGAAAGCTCGGCATGAGATGCGTGGTTTTTCTTTGTGATTGGTACAACCCTATTATCGGGAAAGGTGTATCAATAGATGAGTTCGGTGTGACGTCTATACATTCGAGTAGAAGGCTTCAAAAATATGACCCGTTCATTCTTGCATCTCAGGCAGATCAGGTAAATACTTTTGTTTTCACCCTTATGTATTTTCCTGCATCGATTATATTTTCAAAGGCGTCGATGCTAATTTCATATACTTAATTTTAGGTGAGTTACATCCCTTATCCTCGAATAACATACAAGAACGATCCTTGGGTCACCGTTACAAAAATTTACCCGCGAGGAAGAGTTCAAGGGGTTGAACAACAAGAACCACTACAAACTTTGCAAAGTTATTACATAGCTCCGGTTGAAGAATCCCTTGAGGTCAATCTCGTCGTTGATTTTAGTCATTTGGGGATGTTGTTCTCCATTCAGATTCCGAATAGGAGAGGGGTGAATTTGACGATGACGAAGATTCGATTTCAAGTGATTACGATTCAGAAAGCGAGGAAGAGTAAATTATGTTGGAATATATGTCTACAAATATTTAAAAACTAACTAATAATCACTATCTTCTTGTATAATTATTGTTATTTTTATTTTTACTTTGCCCATTACTCGAACGAAAGTTAAAATCAAGTGTAAGTTTTTTTGATGTGGAGAAATATGCTATCAATAAGAATTAAAATATACAACAAAATGGTAACGTCATCACTAGCGCAAATGGTTCTAACTCTACTTTAACACATTAGCTCGCGAGTTCGAGTACTACCTGAAGCATTTTAATAAAGGCATTTATTATTTTCCGACGGATTTCCGACAGCTAATTTTTCTGTCGGTATTCCGTTGGAAATTTCCGACGGCAAACCGACGGAAACAGATTTAGGGTTTAGGGTTTATACCCTAAACCCTATATTTCAGCAAACTCTCGGAAGTTAGTATTAGTGGTTTTATTAAGATTAATTAGTTTCCTTAATCACAAAACCAAAAATATATGTGATTGCAGAAAAACGATGTTTGACGGATGAACTAACTTATATCCAATGTCGTTTATCGATAGAGTGAACGAGTATTAACATCTACTAACCGGACGTACATTTATTACTATGCAATTTATTTTATCGATTATATGGTGAATTACATGTCGAACTCTTCTATAGGGCTTTAAATACCTTACAAACCCTAACCCTTAATCAAACCCTAAACCTATTCTGTCGGAAATCTCTCGGAAATTTCCGACGGATTTTTGACAGAAATCTTTATAACCGTCGGAAATCCGTCGGAAACTAGTCAAAGGCTGCAATTACGCAGGCCTATTAACTCTGATCCTACACTATGCGTTTCATCGAAACGTCTCTTCTGCCATTTCTGACGAAAGCTGTCAGAAAGTCCGTCGGAAAATTTTGTATAAAAGTGTAACCATTCTTTCCATTTTTTCCCACAACCTAATACATAAAAAATGAATTTTGTCTATATGTCCCCTCATAACCGCGATTCTTATCTGCGGAAAATTCGTAGGCAGGGTCGGCAACATCTTCCCGTTCTTAACCGGTCCAGAGAAAACCGTTCTATTTGGTTCGGTTACCATGCTAGCATCTTGTACGCCATCAGTGAAACCATCGAGAATCATTGGTCGGGAAGTTATGTCACGTACTACGCGGTTCCCGACGACCTAAAAGCTGCATGGTTCAAACACTTTCTGGTACGTTGTTACATGTTCTACTAATTAATTGTTATTAAAGCAACCTTGATTTCTAACATTTGTATAATCATGGCAGGATCACTTTACATTTGCTCCTCATAACCTCGTCAACGTTTGGAGTGAATTCCATAAGACCGCTCGGCGAGTTTTCGAGACGAAAATGTCCCGGTTGAAGTCACTATGGGAAACTGGAAAAGATAAACCAGAATGGATTCCTACACGGTCCTGGAGACGTATGATCCGCCAGTGGAGACAGCCGGATGCAGGGAATTGGTTCGATATCCAGTTCCCGAATTATAATAACTGAACTCAATAAAATGTAACATTAAAATTTTACGTTTTTTAAAAAATGTAACGCTTTAAATTAAAATGTCACGTCTTTGTTTTTTAATTTTCGATTATTAAATGTTGGTTTTCAAAACAAAACATTGTCTTATATAATTTTAGTTGTTGTTACATTACAATTAGTATCATATGGCATATTGGTTAAGGTTCCACATACACATCTTAGAGGTTTCGTGTTCGAAACCCTCTAATACCTTTTTTTTAACCGACGGATTTTCTGAGGGAAATCAATTGTCCGTCGGATTCTGAATTTTTACAAATTATTTCGTTTTTGCGCCCAACAGTTTTCATTTAACCGCAAAATAATTGGACCGCCTAGGAACCGACAGATTTCCGACGGATCATTAATTGCCATCGGAAATCCGTCGGTTCCTAGGCGGTTTTATCGATTAAACTTCTTCTTCTTCCCCATTACTCTGCGATTTCTTTCTTTCTCTCCACCGCGAATCTCCGGCTTCTCTCTACCTGTTGACGACGATTCCGGCCACCACACCTCATTTCCGGCCGCCCAAACAATGGATAACATGTAAGCTTCCTTTCAAACCGATCAAAAACGAAATTTTTTAGTTTTTTAAGTTGTTAGAAGTTTGGATTAAGGTTGCATGTAGTGAATTAGGTTGATTAGTTCTTAGTTAGGGTGTTGCTTGGTGAATTAATTCGTATTTTTAGGTAGATTTGTATTTTTATTTGTTATTTTTCACTTTTCCAATTTTATATACAAGTACTTAATTTTTTTTTATCTTAATTTGGTTTTAGATTGGTTATTATGATTTTACATAATATTAAAAACGTTTTACAAATTATTTGCCAACGTTTTTATATTTTTAAGTATTTTTTGCTATTTATAAAAACAGTTTAGTTAGTTTTTAAAATGTTTTGTAAAGTTTTTAAAAATTTTTGGCAATTAAAAAACGTGTTTTATATATTTTATAAACGTTTTCCTATTTTTAAGAAATTATTACCATTTTAATAAAACGTTTTATTTAGTTTTTATAATTTTAAATGTATTTTCAAAATTTTTAGTCATTTTAAACGTTTAATATATTTTCTTAAACATTTTTCTTTTTTATATAATGTGTTAGAAATTTTTTTTTCAATAAAAAATATAAAATTAAAATTATAATTTTTTTTTTGTGAATTATAAACGCTTATTATATATTTTCAAAATAATTTTGTATTCATAAGTGTTTATTGCTAATTATATAAACGGCATAAATTTTTTTAATAATTTTATTATAGTTTTACTTTAGTAATGAAATAATAACTGGTTTCGTGTCTTACAGGGATTACCGCCAGTTCGAGGAGTTCTTGTCCCAGACGGATGGATTGATCTCGGGAACCTCTTCTCATCCTCCCGTGGCAACGTCTTCGCAGCCTCAGCCGGTTCAGACGTGATTGCCCCCACCTCGCCGATCTCGGTCGACACAGCTTAGACCGACGCAGTCGGTACCACAGCAGTCAACCCCTTCAGGCAGCAACTCTATGTCCCATGTCCCGGCTACCCCAGACGACGATGCCCCGCCGGCGATAACACTGGAGATAGAGTTGGTGGTTGAGCAGCCAGGACGGGAAACGTTGAAACGACTACATCCGGATCCATTTAACAACCCGGGAACGTATTGGTAAGTTGTTTTTTCTTCAAGAATTATTATTTTTTTAAATTTGATTGTTAAATTTTTTTTTTTATAAGGTTTTAAAATTAACTTCTTACAATTTCAATATCACGGCATCCAAGATCACCAAGTGCATTTTAGGAATGATGTGAAGCATGCTCCGTCATCCGTACCCGCAGTACGCGAAGATGCCCAGGTCCGAGCAGCATAACTGGTTCCGCGCTTTTGCGGTACGTACACTTATATTCGGTTTCTATCAAAGTTTTAGTTTTATTAATCCATGCTAACGTTAATAGCTTTTTTTTTAAAAGCAAGAGTACACTTGGGACAAGAACCATACGACGCTCGTGGAGAAGGCTTTCCACAAGAAGGCGCGGTCCCATTACACTCACGTCCTCAACGAGTGGAAGCAGAAGTGGGTCCTAAAGGAAGACCCGAAGGGAGTCAACCCAACGCTTGTTGAAGGGTTCATCCACCACTTGGTCGACCCCACTACAACAGCAGATTCGTCGACGCATTCCCAGAACCGCAAGAGTGAGAGGAACGGTATGGGAATGGTGACTCATAACGCGGGAGCTAAGAGCACCGCACAACGAAAAATTGAATTTGTAAGTATTGGTTTTATTCGATAATGTAATTGATTGGATTCGGCTAACCGTTTTTAAAATGTGCAGAAACAAAGAACAGGAAAGGATCCAATTTTTGTTGAGCTAACCGAGGAGGGCCACACAAACAAGTTCACGGGCCCAGATCCAGGATCCGCTCGCTCAGAGAATCGTCGAATCAGCAAAGAGGCGTGTTGACGAGGTCCAGACTCAATTGTCTGAGGAAGTCGGTTCGACGGAGGAGGTACCGTCACAAAGGATCAACGAGATCTTTCTTGAGGTAAGTTCCTCTATTTATTCAAAATTTACATAGCTCTTGTTTATTTGATTTGTTTAACTAATATTTGTTATACTATGCAGGAAACACAACGCAGGAAGGGCCGTGTTTTCGGTTTAGGAAACATGGGGGAAGCCTCGACTCCGCATTCCCGCTTCCGACCTGAGAGCGACGTCTTCGCTGAAGCTCTGCGCGAGAAAGACGTGGAAATTGCAGCTCTGAAGGAGAACTTTGAAACTCTGATGCGAGAGGAAAGGGCCGAGAATGAAAGAAAGATGGCGGAGATGCAAGCACGGATCATGCACTACATCAAGTTTGGCGGAACTCCTCCATGAGAAGGATCGGGCGGTACTGACCACGTAGCGGGACCAGGAGTGGGAACGGGAGCGGGAACAGGAGCATCAAGAACGGAGACGGGATCGGTTGACGGGTTTGGTACGGGACTGGGAAACGTTGGGGATCCAAATCCCATGTAATTTTCATAAAAACTTTTTTAATTAATAAATTTAATAAATAAATTAAAAAATATTTCGTATATAATAATATTATTTGATAAATAATTTATTACAATAATTTATATAAGAAATTTAATATTATTTTTTAAAAAATAATATATGTCGGTTTACCATCGGTAACAACCGTCGGTAATCCGTCGGTTAATCACCGTCAGTAAACCGTCGGTTTTATCCCGTCGGTTAACGGTCGGTTAGTCCCCGACGGTAAACCACCGGATCTCCGTCGGACATCCGTCGGTTATCCTCCGTCGGTTCACCGTCGGTTGAACCCGTCGGTATACCGTCGGTAAATAACCATCGGGTCTCCGTCGGTTTCAACCGTCGGTTCACCGTCGGTTTAAACCGTCGGTTTTCCGTCGGTTCATATCGTCGGTTTACCATCGGTAAATAACTGTCGGTTTGACGTCGGTTATTTACCTATCGGTAAACTATCGGTTAACCGTCGGTTTATTGATCGTCGATAAACCGTCGATATCCCGTCGGAATAAATGCTGTCGGAAAACTGTCGGAAAATATAGACGGTTTTCCGACGGATATTTTTTTCCGACGCCATAGAAACGCCTTTTCTGACGGTATACCGATGGTTATGTCCGTCGGTTCTCGGTTGATTTCTTGTAGTGGCAACATTTGCGATTCTTCAAATCTTCTAAAACACGCACATGTTTCTTAGACTTTAGCAAACAAAATTTTAGCTCTCGATCAGGGTGTCGACCGATACAAATCAAGCCTGGTTAATTACACGTTTAAACTTTAGGATTCACAAAAATATTTGGTTTCTTAGGTTGTTAGACATAAATAGTGTTTGCAACGACAACTGGGTCACTTTATTTATGTGTTTCAAAGTTCTAGGACATAAACAAAATCTTGACTAATTGATTTGCTTGCATCATTGATTCCTGATAATTCCTTGAGCATGACGTTTTCTTTCATCGTTTACATTCTCGTTTTATACTGATTTGATTTGATTTCATTACACTCATCTCGTCTACCTTAACTTAAATCTATAAATCTATTGCGTACTCTCGAGACCTTTTGTTCGATACACTAAATATTATTTCCACATTGTTGTGCACTTACCATGTAAATCTTAGGGATAAAACTCTGACTATCAATGTATTAAAGGCTAAACCCTAACTCTCGAAGGGGTCAAAGTTGTTATTTTATAACTTCATGGTTTATTAGGGCCTGAGAACTTATTTTTCATCTCCAGAGGTTAGTCCAATTATGGTATTTTGTTTTAAAGATGATCTAAGCAACTAATGATCTTCACCTACTAATGAAATTTATTACTTGGAGATAATAAATTAATAATAATGAACTCAATCTAAAATCAAATTGAACAAATAAAATTATATTTGGATTTGTTTTGATAATATTTTTAGAACCTAAACCAACTTAAATCTGATCTAAAATCTAAGAAAAATTCATTTGGAGATTATTCAAAAACTCCGGTTGACTTTGGGTTACGTAGGTGAAACATTGTCTTCTTTGTGTTGTCTCCTTATGGAATACACTTGAAAAGTCGAAAGGAGGTTTGTGGATTTGGAGGAAAGTACTACTTCTTCGACCACTTGCTATGACCTTCATGAAGGTGGAGATAAGGGATGGTTTGAGCGCCTCCTTTTGTTTTGATAAGTGGTTGTATGATAACTGTATGAAATTACGGGGGAAGACGACATTCGTACGATAGGAATTCCCAAGAAAGCAGAAGTTGCAGATGCTATCGATGGTGTAGAGATTTGGATCTCACTTCTGTTTGTTTGTTTGTTTGTTTGTTTGAGCAAGAAAGTAAATGACACAGAGATTTAACGAGTTCAGATCACGATGTGTGATCCTACGTCTCGGCCTGGAGCTTTCCAGTAATCCACTATAACCACAGATTACAAGCTATTAGGGTTTTTCTCAATCTCTCTGATTACGGCTTACCCTAATCCCACACATGCTTAGCTTTATATACTAAGTCTATTACAAAGATAAGTAGGTTAAACTAACCTTAGCCCAATAGAAACAAGCCCGTTCCTAAATGACATACCCAGTCGCGGGCTAAGTCATACTAATGATTTTCTTCACCAAAGCCCAACAAATCTCCACCTTGATGACAATCACTTCCAAGTATGACTCCTTTATCCTTGAAAACATGTGTAGCTCCAGACAGTTCCAGCACCTTAGTGCTCTTCTAGACCGAGAAAGCTCAAAGCCTTCTCAAACTTCTCCACAGGAAGAACCTTCGTCAACATATCAGCTGGATTCCTCTCAGTCGGAATCTTTGATAGCTTCACTTCACCTGAAGCAACTATATCCCTGATGAAATGCAACCTCCTTTTGATATGTTTCGTTCGCTCATGATGGACATTGTTCTTGGCTAAACTCAACGCACCCTGTGAATCACACCAGATCTCCACTGAGTCTTGTTTGAAACCGAACTCCTCAGCCAAACCCCTTAGCCAAATCGCCTCTTTCACAGCTTCTACCAATGCCATATACTCTGCCTCAGTTGTAGACAACGCGACAACATGCTGAAGACTCGACTTCCAACTAATAACGCTTCCACCAGCCGTGAAAACATAACCAGTAATCGATCTGCTTCTCTCCAAATCCGATGCAAAATCCGAATCACAAAAGCCTTCAACTTTGAATTCCTTGTTCTTCCTGAACACAATCTTCAATTCTTGAGTACCCTTCAAATACCTTAGTACCCACTTCACTGCATCCCAGTGTACCATGCCCGGCTTACTCATAAACCTGCTGACTAGGCCAACTGCATAAGCTAGATCACATCTTGTTCCTAACATTGCATACATAATGCTTCCAATAGCATTGGAGTATGGAATGTTTTCCATAACCGTCTCTGCTTCATCATCTCTGATTGCAGACAACTTGAACTGTGATCCAATAGGCGTCGAAACTGATCTAGATTCATCCATATTAAATACCTGAAGAATCTTCTTGACGTAACCAGATTGAGACAAGGTGAGAATTCCACCTTCACGATCTCTCTCAATATCCATCCCAAGAATTCTTCTCGCTGCACCCAGATCCTTCATCTCGAACCTACTACTCAACAAGTCTTTCACAACTTGTATCTCCTTCATATCCTTTGATGCAACTAGCATGTCATCAACATACAAGAGTAGGTATATGAAACCCTTACCTTTACTCTCCTTTATGTAGACACAGTGATCATATTCACTTCTCTTGAATCCATGACTCACCACAAATTGATCAAAGCACTTGCTCCACTGTCTTCGAGCTTGCTTAAGTCCATATAGTGCTTTCTCCAACAAGCATACATAGTCCTCTTTTCCCTTAACAACAAAACCTTCTGGCTGCTCTATATAGATCTCCTCTTCAATCAAACCATGAAGAAATGCAGTCTTAACATCAATCTGCTCTAATTCCAGATCTAAACTCGCCGTAATTGATAGAAGAAACCTTATTGAGACATGCTTCACTACAGGTGAGAACACATCCTGATAATCAATACCCTCCCTCTGAGAATATCCTTTGGCTACCAACCTAGCCTTGTATCTCGGTTCTTCCATCCCTTGTATACCTGGCTTCAACTTGTATACCCACTTGCAACCAATTACTTTTCTTCCTTGAGGCCTTTTGACTAACCTCCAGGTCTTGTTCTTCTCCAGAGAACTCATTTCTTCATCCATACCTCCATTCCAGAAAGTTTTATCCCTACTTTCAATTGCTTCCTGATAATCTCTTGGTTCTTCAGAACTCATCTCAACAGCAGCTATCAAGGCAAAACTCGCCAAGTCATAGTCTTTTAAATGTGCAGGAAGCTTTGACTCTCTTCTTATCCGATCTCGAGTCAATCTGTAATCATCCTGAGGTAAATCATCTGAAACTGGACCTCCCACAACTCCACCTGAAGACAAACCTTCTCCTTGGTCTTCAAAATCCGGAATTGCAGCTTCAGACACTGTCGATTGAACAACAGTCGCAATGTGTCGATCGACATGGGGTATGTGTCGATCGACATGCTCATCGATCTTGTGTCGATCGTCATCCACAAGTGTGTCGATCGATGCTTCACCTGCAGTCGAATTCTGCAGCTCTGTTTCTGACGCAGAAACACTCTTTTTCAAATCCTTGTTGACTTTTTTCTTCCACAAACACCACATTCCTGCTAATCACACATCTTTCATCATCCAAGAGCCAAACCTTGTAACCTTTAACTCCTTCAGGATAACTAATGAAAACTCCTTTCATTGCTCTTGGTTTCAACTTCCCTTGATCTACATGGACATAGACCAATGAACCAAATCTCCTAAGATGCTTGTAACCAGGCTTTCTTCCCAACCATAGTTCTTCAGGAATGTTGCCCTCTAAAGCTGATGAGGGACTCCTGTTGATATGATATACAGCTGTGCAAACCGCCTCAGCCCAGAACTCTTCACTCGAGCCACTCTCATCCAAGATACAACGCACTTTCTCCATGATAGTCATATTCATGCGTTCAGCTACTCCATTTTGTTGTGGAGTATAAGCACACGTCCTGTGCCTCTCAATACCATGTTGTCTGCAGAACCCATCAAACTCCTTGTTACAGAATTCCAACCCATTATCAGTTCTCAGACACTTCACCTTCTTGCTAATCTGATTCTCAACTAGCTTCTTCCACTCACAAAACTTGGTGAAAGCTTCACTCTTTGCTGCTAAGAAGAACACCCACACTTTCCTAGTGTAATCATCAATGATAGACAGAAAGTACTGTTTACCTGACAAACTTGGAGTCACTGATGGAGACCCCCAAAGGTCTGCATGTGCATACTTCAATGCCTCTCCTGAATTGTGCTTTCCAATGTGAAAACTCAGCTTCTTATGCTTCCCCATCACACAACTTTTACAGAAATCCATGGCTCCAATTCTTCTTTTGTCAATGATGCCCCTTTTGACCAGGATCATCAAGTTCTTCATACTCATGTGTCCCAACCTTCTATGCCACAACACTGTTTCATCGTTGGCAACCTTCTTGGAGACAACACTGTTTGACTGTCCTACCACAGTCTCACCATCTAGCAGATACAGAGAACCAGTCAGGGAACCTTGAAGAGCTAACTTCTCGTTCTTGTAGAACCTTGTCTTCCCTTCCCCACCAGCATGATCAAATCCCAGCTTATCTAACGTACTTGTAGATATAAGATTCCTTTTCAGCTCGGGAATGTACCTGACATTCATCAATGTCTTCACCGTGCCACCATGTGCTCTGATGTTGATAGAACCTATTCCCTTAACCCCAACAGAGTAGTCGTTCCCCAGTAGCACTTGTCCTGATGTAAGGACCTCAAACGTATCGAACCAGTCTCTCCTTGAGGTCATGTGATAAGAACATCCAGAATCAATCACCCACCTCTCTTGATGCCAGTTTTCAGAGACTGTTAATGCATCGACACCAGTTGATTCATCAATTACCACTACTGCATCAGCGCTTTCATCATCGCCCATGCTCTTTTTCCTAGCATAACAATCAGCCTTCTTATGTCCTTCCTTCTTGCAGTACCAACAGGTCAATCTTGATCCCGACTTTGACATTGATCTGCTCTTATCTGATCTCTGTCCAGACTTCCTGGACTCTGATCTTCCACGAGCCAAATACGCATCTCCAAGCTTCTGAGAATTTGTTATACCCTTCTCCTTAAGCTCAATTTCCTTCGACTTCGCTGCATTTATCACATCATCCATAGAGAGAGTGTCTCTACCATACTTCAATGTCTCCTTCAGAGAATCATAATGCGATGGCAAAAAACTCAGAAGAAGTATGGCTTGTACTTCATCTGTAACAGACACCTTCACACAACATAGATCTGATACAAGCTTCAAGAAATCATCGACATTCTGATCTATCGACGTTGACTCTACCATCTTGAATGTATAGAATTGATGCTGCAGATGAATCCGACTCGGCAGAGTCTTCATATTGTATAGCCTCTCCAGAGCTATCCAAATCGCAGCTGCAATATTGCATCAACACGTTCATCGCTTTCTCAGCTCGCTCCTCTTTCTTAGCATCTTCCAGCTGAACCCTTTCTGCAAACGCATCTGCAGACTCATTCTTCTAGATCGTCAGCTTTGATGGTGTTGGCGTTTCTGACAACGCATCCTTTAAACCAAGGATCGACAAGTGAGCTAACATCCTCTTCTTCCACATAGAGAAATCTCCTTGACCATCAAAAGTAGCAATCTTCACCTTTTCTGACTTATCCATGATAGCCAAAAAAAAACAGTCACTGTCGCACAGCGTCGATCGATTCTAACCGAGTGTCGATCGATGCACAAACCGTGTGTCGATCGATGTAGACTTAGTGTCGCTCGATGCAAATCGTGTGTCGATCGATGCAGAACCGTGTGTCGATCGACACGAAACCCAGAAACCGTGAACAACCTTTGAACCCTAGCCATCACACACAACAATCTGAAACCGAATCTAAACCTCGTCGACTATTGTTCCTTAGTCGCGATTCAGAGAAGAAACCTTACCGAATTATCTCTGCCCTTTCTCCCGAAGCTTCACACCTCGCTCTGATACCACTTTGTAGAGATTTGGATCTCACTTCTGTTTGTTTGTTTGTTTGAGCAAGAAAGTAAATGACACAGAGATTTAACGAGTTCAGATCACGATGTGTGATCCTACGTCTCGGCCTGGAGCTTTCCAGTAATACACTATCACCACAGATTACAAGCTATTAGGGTTTTTCTCAATCTCTCTGATTACGGCTTACCCTAATCCCACACATGCTTAGCTTTATATACTAAGTCTATTACAAATATAAGTAGGTTAAACTAACCTTAGCCCAATAGAAACAAGCCCGTTCCTAAATGACATACCCAGTCGCGGGCTAAGTCATACTAATGATTTTCTTCACCAAAGCCCAACATATGGCAATTACTGGAAACTTCGTAGGCGGTGTGAGCTCTTCCGTGATACAAGTCTCCTCAGTCGACGTAAAACGGTTCCTTTCAGCGATGCATGGTGCGATCTATACTTATGTAAGCAAGGTCCATCTGGTTTCAGAATGAGTTCTCATAAGAAGCACTTTATTAGAGATCAAAAACAAGTGGTTAGCTAGAATAAACTAGTCTGTTTCAAGGAAGCTATCCCGAGGCAGACATTTTTTTTTCCGACAAAATCATAACTTCATTATTCAACAGATACATTGTTTGATTACAAATCAAACACAAATATAGAATTATATCAACACACTTATTACATACTCAAATGTATGAGCCATATACTGAGAAAACACAACAGAAGGGAGATTGACGATGTTTTCCGAATAGTAGTCTTACTCGCTAACCGATCATTATATCAGTTATTGTCCAACTTCATATTTGATCTTTCTCTGATGTGATTTGTATGCATCATCTTTTGGCTGACCATTAATTTCACAAATCGCATCCTGAAACATGATGTGTCGCAATGAAATTTCCGAAAAGAAGACACATTGATATCAACACTTCTGTACCAAGGTCTTTATGAATAATCATGTCTCTTCAATATAATCAAATACTAGATGATTGCTGCAAAAGATCCATGTGTCCATGTTGGAAGAGACATTGTTTTTGTTCCTTGCCCAAATTGTTGGTGAAACAAATTTGGAGAACGTATTGAAAATGATGAGTGGGACCATAAGACCACAATGTCTTCTAATAACTTCACCATTAACACTCTGATTATGTATGAACAGAGAAAATCCAGAGGTACCTCTTTCATTGAAGCCATTGAGACGAAGTGGTATCCTCATATCCCTTGTCGTGATGTTCCTAAGATCTGATCGTTCCATTTCATAGATCCGAGACTCGAAATCAGTGACTCCTGGATCCCATACTCGTATTTGCAGATCATTACCTAAATTGGAGAGATCCAAATTAGAAACACGAATGGATTGGTGCCGGAATCGAAAGGTATCAGAGATGAAACAACGGAGGCCGCCTGAAAAGATATTCAGCGGAATGAAATCGACATAAACATCCATGGTCTTTTGCAGGATTTTAGTCGGAAATAGTTTCTCCCATAGGGAGATAAGAAGAACGAGAAATTGAGAGACGAAGTCCAATTTCATCGTTCGAAATTTATTCAAGAGATAATCATAATGAAACAAACAAAGAAAAAGAAGAGTACAGCCGATGTCGGAGCCGGCGTCGGTCAAGAATTTGCAAGAAGTTGAAGGTTGTAGACAATCGTCTGGGAATCGCACGGAGAGATACAATTATCAAGCGGTTTGTTATAGCACCTACACTTATACAATATGGTCGACATTGAGGAAATGACTACTCGGAACACGATTAACCCTATATTGGACTCGCTTGATAACTTCACTCACGAGGAACAAACTTAAAAACATCGATAGAATGTTTACAAAAATGGTCTTTGACACTGCCTGTCTCGGCGAATCGGAAACGGTGTCATGCGGCACCGTTCAGACCGGATCGGTCCAACGGACTGCCGTTCAGCTGTCCCAAGAACCAGTTTGCTCCCTTTGATTCAACTCCACCAAGAATATCAGACGATCAATCAACCCTGCATCCGGACCTGCAAGGGGGAAAAGAACGGGAAAGGAAGGAGGACTGAGTAATTTTTTCAATGACAATTACCCAGCGAATGCAGGTTCTAGGAATCTACGAACTTGTCTCGATCATAAATATCAACTAGCAAAAGTCATAAGCTAATATTTGCTAACAATCATCACCCTCAAAGGTCAATCAAGTACCAAGAAATGATTCTTATATATATATATATATATATATTTTTTTTTATGTATATACTTGGTATCAGAGACGGACACTACCATTGGCACCAGACACGGGCACTGCCAGGGGTGATACCAGACACGGGCCCGTCACGCTCTCCATAGCATTTACACGGGCTCGACGAAGCCCCCGACGATGGCTATGGTGCCTGACATGGGCTCCACCTAAGTTCAATCAAACAAACGGACATGATGTCAGACCCGGGCTCCACCATTCCATATTCATAATCAACCTATTACGACTCGACTATTCTTAAATCATTCCTGATATTCCATTCTCATATCTCTTCGTTTTTATCCCAATTACCCATTCCATGTTCATAACTCATAGTCCATATTTATATTTTACCCACACCGCAATCACTATTCATATGCAATCAACCGTAGTCAGTTTAACAATCCTATATATATATATATATATATATATATATATTTTTTTTTTTGTCCATCACATCAACATAAATCAACAACAATAACGATATACATATATATATATATGTATGTATATATTAGATTGGTGCCATATTATGTTTAAACATTGCATTCAACTATGCATAGTCATATATCTATATATAGGAATCCGACATTAACAAAGGACTAACGCCCAGAAGAAGGATGATTGATAAAGAGAGAATCCATAACCAGTTCTCACCTTGGCCAAAGAAAGGCAAAAGCGTAATTTAGAAACTCCAGACGCCCTAACAGACTTCATATCAACCCAGTCAAAGCGAATCGGACCGATAAACGAACCGGTCAACCGAGTTGACTTAGCCGCCGGCGAGTTGACTCGGTGGCTGGCTGCGGCGGCGGCGCCTGAGATTCCGGCCAATCTTATCATGGCGATTACGGGTGCCTCCGGTGGCCTACAGAGGAGCAGTTGACGGCTACGACTTCCTCTCATCGAGTTGAACGCGCTGGTGGACTCGGATTTTCATGATTCATGACAGATAGAAACATACAAAGATTTTAGTGATACGGTTAAGGAGAAACAGATCTGAAAAGTGTATTTGGGATTACCTTCGACTCTAAACAATGGAGGAGCACTAGATCTTGTCTCGGGAGGTGGTGGCTATGATGGAGGAGAAGTAAGGCTTCGCCGGGGATCTCATTTCTTGACTTTTTCAAGGTGGAGGCTCCTATTTATAAGAAGGAGACATAGTGTTTTAGAAAAAGAATTAGGCTTTTGGGCTTGGGCTTTGGGTTTTGGGTTTTTCTTAAAAAATTTGGGCCGGGTTTTTGGGTGTTACAATTCTCCCTCTTTAAAAAGATTTCGTCCTGAATTCTATGGCGAGAGTTCTCCACTACAACTTTTTACCAGCAGCAACTTCACATACTTCATTGAGCAGAAACTGAACTTGATCGCTTACTCGCTTGAAAAGAACTTGTCCTGGAATCCATAGAATGCTTCCCCCTCCCCCTTGATTCCAAATTGCGCTCTGAACGGTCTTACTCCTCAGTACTAATCCAAAAACAACTTCTGAATTGCCTTATGTATACCTCTCACCACCGCCCATGTCCACTAGAGTCAGTTTCCACCTTGATGAGATGGTTTATATTTCTAGCTTCCATTGCTAGGAAGAAGTCCATTACAACACTGCATCTACTGCTTGAGCTGAACGAGTTACCGTCTCTGTCCTTGAGACCAATCGACACTGACGCTTAACAATATGAACAAAGGAAACGTCCACTTGATATTCATACATTTTCATGCATTTAGGCTTGTATATAGTTCTTGTTTTGACTTCTTTTCTCCATCATTCATACCATTTTGTCGAGTCATTGTCACATCTAGAGTCTAGAGTTGTTTAGGACTAGGATTAGGCATTCTAGGCTTGCATTTGGAGTGTTTCTTGTGTTTTGCAGGTGAATGGAGGCATCTAGGAGCATTGGTGAGCTTGGAAGTGGAGTCTTGAGCTCAGAAGACCAAGGAAGAGCCAACGAAGGACCGTATCGGCCTGAGTATCGGCCAGGCGGGCCGATACAACCCCTCGTCAAGTTTCGGAGAACCATATCGGCCACAATATCGGTCCACCCAACCGATATGGACTCTCGGATTAATTTTCGAGGGTTCATATCGGCTCACATATCGGTCAGGTGGACCGATATGCTCCCACCCAGAAATAATCCGAGACTCAATATCGGTCCACATATCGGTCCACATGACCGATATCGACCCCATATTTTCACTTGGATCCGGGTCAACACCCGGTTTGTTCCGGGTTTACCCGGCTCGCACCTTTTAGACTATTTAAGCCAAAAACCTATTTTATTTTGTTTCTTAAGCAGTTTTTGATGTTCTAAACTCTTTTGTAAGAACACATTGGATTCCTTTGATTAATCTAGACTTCTCTTGTTATTCCATCAACAAATCTTTCAATCTCTCACTAATTCGCCATGATCAACTCTATTTCCATGGGTTTTGTTGATCTAGCTATGATTAGTGAGTAGTTCTCCATAGGCTTGTGGGTTGGGTAGGATTAGGTTGATTTGGGGTGATCAATAGAATTCTAGTAGTTAATTGTCAAAATCTCATCTAGCAAAGTGCGCTTAATGCCTAGTTAATCTTGATCACATTGATTAGGATGTTTAGAATTTCTTGTTCACAACATGTTCGATGAAATTCCGGTATTTAGCTTTGTTAGGACTTTCATATTCTAGCGCATGAAAATGTATGTCTAGAGTGATTGGTTGCTAATTGGAACTCGTTTGAATGCTTGTTTGATTTTGATTCACAAATGATGATTTGTTCTTGAGTTAAGATTAAATGAAGAATTGGTATTAAGAGATTAAACCGATTTGCTTTGTGTGTTCCTTGCTAAGAGATTAGCTTGTTTGAAGTTTGAATTAGGATTCCTTGATCATCCCGAGTCACCTATCCGTTGAACTTTACCCTTGAGCCTTATTCTTCCTATTGATTGAATCGTTTGTTTACTTATTTTTGTTTGCTTCGATCTGATTTGTTTTGTTAGGATTGTTAGGAATTAAAAACCAAAATTGTCTGATTTGACTCTGAAGGATTAGTATCTGCTTATTGGTTTTATCTGTCCCAGAATAGGTTCGATACCTCAAAGCTACTACGATAAGCTTGAGGAATTGGTACCTCAAAGGATTGCAAAGTCCTAGTTATCAATTTGGCGCCGTTGCCATTTTGGGATTTTGGATATATCAATTCGTTTTCTATTCCTTTTTAGTTCAAGTTATTGTTACTAATTTGCTACTTTCTTTCTTATTGATGCTAGGTGTATGAACTTGCGCAGCAAAGGGACTACAAACTTAGTTGCAAGAGTTTACGACATCAAAGCACACGAGAGGAGACTAGCAAGGGAACGACGAGCACAAGAACGAGCTGTTTCAGTTGAAAGTGTTGAGCCAACAGTTATGGATAAGCACGAGGATGAGCAGCAGCAACAGCAGCAGCAACAACAGCAACAGCAGCCGGTTAGGGCTATTGGTGATGGAGATACACCTGACACAAATGCTAACCGGCGAGGAATCATTCCACCAGCGGTGAACAATAATAATTTTGAGATCCGCGCTATGGTGATGAACATGGTGCAGAACAATCAGTTCCATGGGTTAGCATCTGAGGACCCGCTGCAGCACTTGGACACCTTTGACAAAATTTGTGCCACTACGAGGTTGAATGGTGTGACTGATGATGGGTTGAAAATGCGCCTGTTCGTTTTCTCTTTGGCAGACAGAGCCAAGGATTGGGAAAGTACTATCCCTCCGGGTTCCATTACTACTTGGGGAGACCTCAAGAAAGCTTTCCTGAAGAAGTTTTTCTCAGCTACTAGGACTGCCCGTTTTCGCAGTGAATTATCTGGGTTTGTACAGCGCAACAATGAGAGCTTCGCTGAAGCTTGGGAGAGGTTCAATAAGCTCACCACTCAGTGCCCACATCATGGTTTTACCAAGGAAACGCTACTCAGCAACCTCTACCGCGGAGTGCTTCCTAGAATGAGGGCAATGCTTGATTCATGCAGCAATGGACACTTCCTAGGCAAGGGAGTAGATGCAGCTATGGAGCTGATTGAAAATCTCGCGCAAAGTGATGGCAACTACAATGAGGATTATGAGAGGACTAATAGAGGATCATCAGCTTCAGATGAGAAGTATGAGAAAGAGATAAAAGCTTTGAATGAGAAGTTGGACAAGATGATCTCCATTGGCCAAAAGAACATCAGCTTTGTGGGACACCAGGAGGATTCTAAACCTCAATTTTATGATGATGATGAGGATTTGACTCAAGAGGAGATTAACTTCATTGCTGGCCAGGGTGGTTTCAACAAAGGCTTCAACCAAAACTATAGAAACCACCCAAACTTCTCATACCGCAGCATCAATGTGGCCAATCCTCAAGACCAAGTTTATCCTCAAGCTCCATTTCAAGGACAAGCTCAGCCACAAGGTCAACAAGGCTTTCAACAACCTCAACAGCAAAAGCCATATGTCAATTACAACAACCAACAAGGTTTTGGAAACAAGCCTCAGTTTCAAGGTCAACAAGGCTATGCTCCCAAGCAACAATACCCACCCGGTTTTGGTCAACAACAACAACAAACTTCTTCTAACTCGGGAGTTGACAATGAGCTGAAAATCATGATGCAGCAACTCCTTCAAGGACAAGCCTCAGGAGCTATGGAAGTACGGGACCTCAAGAATGAGCTTCAGAGTTTGACATCAAGGGTCACAAACATGGAAAACAAGAATGCCTCTACGTCCCGCACTCAAGGTACTTTACCCGGAAAATCTGAGCAAAACCCAAAGGAGTATATCAGCGCTATCACCTTGATAAGTGGTAAAGAGTTGCAACAAAGTCAAGTGCCCAAGCCTAAGCTGACATCTACACTCAATGAGGACATTGAAGTTCAAGAAGGGGAGGAGAATTCTGAAAATTCTGCTCTAAACAAAGAGAGTGATAGTGACATGGCTAAGAGGAAAGGAAAGGCTGTAGCTGAAGAAGTAGTGAATGATACACTCAAGAAGAAGGATAGTGTGTTTGTGCCACCACCCTATGAGCCCAAGCTACCCTTTCCGGGCAGATTCAAGAAGAAGCTTCTAGAGAAGTACAAAGCTCTTTTTGACAAGCAGATGAAGAATGTTGAGTTGACCATGCCTTTGATTGATGCCTTCTTGCTAGTTCCTCAGTATAGCAAATTTCTCTAGGATGCAATCAAGGAAAGAACCAAGGAAGTGCAAGGGATGGTTGTGTTGTCTCATGAGTGTAGTGCAATCATCCAAAGGGATATTGTCCCAAAGAAACTTGAAGATCCTGGCAGTTTTACTCTTCCATGTGCTATTGGTCCATATCGGTTTGAGGGTTGTTTGTGTGATCTTGGAGCGAGCGCAAGTTTGATGCCCTTCTCAGTAGCCAAGAGGCTGGGTTTCTCTACCTACAAGGCATGTAGGATCTCCTTGGTTCTTGCAGATAGATCAGTGAGATATCCAATTGGTCTCCTAGAAGATCTTCCGGTGAAAGTGGGAGGATTTGAAGTACCAACAGATTTTATTGTATTGGAGATGGACGAAGAACCAAAGGATCCTTTAATCCTTGGGAGACCTTTCCTTGCCACAGCTGGTGCGATTATAGATGTCAGGAAAGGGAAGATGGACCTCAACCTTGGCAAAGACATAGTGATCAAATTTGACATCAACAAGGTGATGAAGAAGCCAACCATTCAAGGTCAAATATTTTACATTGAGACTATGGATGAGCTAGCTGATGAAATCCTTGAAGAGTTGAACATGGAGGATCCTCTAGAGGTCACCTTGACCAAGGAATGTGGGGAGTATGGATATCTTCAAGAGGAGAGCTGGGCTTACATGAGAGCGCTTGATTCACACAAGCCTTTGTTAGAAGAGGTTGAGTTCATTGAGCTGGGATCAAATTCAGTGTGTGAGGGGCTGGAGGTGTTTGCTGTAGACATGGGTACCGATGGCGCCAAAGGAGTGGAGCTGTGCAAGGAGCAGCTTGTAGCTGACGATTGGAGCGAGCTTAAGGCGCCAAAGTTTGAGTTAAAGCCCCTTCCGCGGGGGCTTCGGTATGCATTTCTTGGCCCCAACTCTACATATCCTGTCATTGTGAATGAGTTGCTGAATGATGATGAATTGATTGCTTTGACCACTGAATTGAAAAATTTTAGAAGGGCAATAGGATATTCACTTGATGATATAAAAGGATTGTCGCCTAGCTTGTGTACTCATATGATCCACCTTGAAAATGAATCCATGTCTTCTATTGAGCACCAAAGGAGATTGAATCCTAACCTTAAAGAAGTAGTCAAGAAAGAGATTCTAAAGTTGCTTGATGCAGGGATAATCTACCCTATCTCGGACAGCACCTGGGTTTCACCCGTGCATTGTGTTCCAAAGAAAGGGGGGATTACTGTGGTTAAAAATGACAGCAATGAATTGATTCCTACTAGAACTATCACTGGGCATAGGATGTGTATTGACTATAGAAAGCTAAATGCCGCGTCTAGGAAGGATCATTTTCCATTACCATTCATTGATCAAATGCTAGAACGCCTTGCTAATCATCCTTTCTATTGTTTTCTTGATGGATACAGTGGGTTATTTCAGATTCCGATACATCCTAATGATCAGGAGAAAACGACATTCACTTGTCCTTATGGTACCTTTGCTTATCGAAGGATGCCATTTGGCTTGTGCAATGCACCGGCTACCTTTCAGCGGTGCATGATGTCTATTTTCTCAGATCTTATTGAGGATATTGTGGAAGTTTTCATGGATGATTTTTCTGTGTATGGTTCTTCTTTCTCCTCATGTTTGCTGAACTTGTGCAGGGTCTTAAGGAGATGTGAAGAGACGAACCTCGTGCTGAATTGGGAGAAGTGCCACTTCATGGTAACAGAAGGGATTGTATTGGGTCACAAGATCTCATAGAGTGGTATCGAAGTGGATAAGGCTAAGATAGAGGTGATGACAAGTCTTCAGCCACCAAACTCAGTGAAGGGGATCCGAAGCTTTTTGGGTCATGCAGGGTTCTACCGGCGGTTTATTAAGGACTTCTCCAAGATCGCTAGGCCACTTACACGTCTGCTGTGTAAGGAGACAGATTTTGTGTTTGATGATGAGTGTTTGGCAGCGTTCCACATGATCAAGGAGGCCTTGATTAGCGCCCCGATAGTCCAAGCTCCCGACAGGGAGTTGCCTTTTGAGATCATGTGTGATGCAAGCGACTACGCAGTGGGGGCAGTCCTTGGGCAGAGGAAAGAAAAGAAACTTCATGTCATATACTATGCTAGTAGGACATTGGACGATGCTCAAGTGAGGTATGCAACAACTGAGAAAGAGCTTCTTGCTGTGGTGTTTGCCTTCGAGAAGTTCAGGTCGTACTTGGTTGGATCTAAAGTTGTGGTGTACACGGATCATGCTGCGTTGAGGTATCTACTTGCCAAGAAAGATGCCAAGCCAAGGCTTCTGAGGTGGATACTGTTGCTGCAAGAGTTTGATTTGGAAATCAAGGACAAGAAGGGCATTGAGAATGGGGTAGCAGATCACTTGTCAAGACTGAGAATTGAGGATGCTGTTCCTCTAGATGACTCTCTACCTGAGGAGCAGCTAATGGCTTGCAAGGCTGTTAAGGATGCTCATGATACAAGAATGAAGATCGAGGAAGTGAACTCTATTGAAGACAAGGAACCGTGGTATGCTGACATAGTCAATTTCCTAGTTGTTGGGAAAGAACCACCAAGCCTCGATAGCTACCAAAGAAAGAAGTTCTTTAGAGATGTCAACAGGTACTATTGGGATGAGCCTTACCTCTACACTTTGTGCAAGGATCAGCTCTATAGAAGGTGCATAGCTGATGAAGAAGTGGGAGGCATTCTACTACATTGTCATGGGTCAGATTATGGTGGTCACTTTGCCACATTCAAGACGGTTCAGAAGGCTCTACAAGCTGGGTTTTGGTGGCCTACAATGTTCAAGGATGCCCAAGAGTTCATTACTAAGTGTGATCCTTGTCAGAGAAAGGGGAATATCAGTAGAAGAAATGAGATGCCTCAAAACCCCATCCTTGAAGTTGAAGTGTTTGATGTGTGGGGCATTGATTTCATGGGACCCTTCCCATCTTCTTACGGGAATAGCTACATCTTAGTATCTGTGGATTATGTTTCCAAGTGGGTAGAAGCAGTGGCGAGTCCAACTAATGACGCCAGGGTAGTAATAAAGCTGTTCAAGAGCATTATCTTCCCAAGATTTGGAATCCCGAGGATTGTGATCAGTGATGGAGGCTCACATTTCATCAACAGGCTATTTGAGAACCTTTTGAAGAAGTATGGGGTGAAGCATAAGGTTGCAACACCATATCATCCTCAGACAAGTGGCCAAGTTGAAGTGTCCAATAGGCAGATCAAGGCTATCCTAGAGAAGACTGTTGGAGCTTCAAGGAAAGATTGGGCTAAGAAACTTGATGACGCACTGTGGGCGTATAGGACTGCTTTCAAGACTCCTTTGGGCACTACACCATTCACCATGATGTATGGTAAGTCATGTCACTTACCGGTGGAGGTGGAATATAAGGCCATGTGGGCTGTCAAGTTGCTGAACTTTGACATCAAGACCGCAACTGAGAGGAGGTTGATTCAGCTGAATGAACTTGACGAGATACGGCTTGAGGCTTTTGAGAGCTCGAAGATCTATAAGGAGAGGACCAAGCTTTTCCATGACAAGCTGATTCAGAAGAAAGAGTTCAAGGAAGGAGATCTTGTGTTGCTCTTTAACTCCCGGTTGAAACTCTTTCCCGGAAAGCTCAAGTCTAGATGGTCGGGACCGTTTAGAGTGAAGGAGGTGAGACCATATGGAGCAGTGGTACTTTTTGGAAAATCTGATGAAGAGTTCACGGTCAATGGCCAAAGACTCAAGCATTACTCCGTCTCAGAAGTAATAGATGAGGGAACTTCCATTCCACTCTCTAGCCCTCCCTCAGCCTGAGATCACGGTTTGCAAAGTCGAGCTTAACGACTTTAAATAAAAGCGCACTTGGGAGACATTCCCATGTTTATCCTTGTACATACGTCTTTTGCTTGTTATTTTTGATGTTTTGCTTTGAGTTTTGTCAGGTTTTGGCTTAAGGACGAGGTTGTAGATCAGTTGGAGTTGAGCAAAGACCGCGGAAATGAAGAAAAATGGTGCAGGAGCCAATATCGGGTTCCGTATCGGTTGGCCAGGCCGATACAGTTCTGGTAAAAATAATCCGAGGCTCCATATCGGTCCCCGTATCGGTTGGCCAAGCCGATACGGATTCCCCAGAAAGATCGATATCGGTCCCCGTATCGGTTGGCCAGACCGATACGGGTCTTCGGAGTGAGCAGATATCGGTCACCGTATCGGTTGGCCAGACCGATACGGGATGCAGGAATTAAATCCGAGAGTTAATATCGGTCGGCGTATCGGTTGGCCAGACCAATACGCCCTTCGCCCAGGTAAGTCAATCCGACCCTAAACCGATTTCAAACCGGTTCTGACCGGATTTTAACCCAAAATCGATTTCTTCCCCTCTTTTCTTCTCCCCACACGCGTTTCTCTTTCTTTCTCTTGGCTCCTATTGCGATTTCAACAACAAAATCCTCCAAGTTCTTCCAACTCACTTTTCTCTCTCAAATCTCCACCAAAATTCGAGTTTTCGATTGCTAAATTCAAGGTTTTCAAATCTCTATCACTTGTATTCACTCTCAATCACCATCCTTCATCACAAACCAAGGTAAAGCTCTCAACTTTCTCAAGATTTTCGGATTGAAAAACCCGGAAATTTTGAACTTGAATTTGTTTGGTTGTTGATGGTTGATATTGCTTGAATTCCTTCCCAATATGTGTTTGAATGAATACCCATAACCAATTTCGCCCTAAGAATGAATGAATTTGATCTTTGGTGAATTAGGGTTCTTGAGGAATTTGGAATCCGAAAATTTTTGGGGGTTTTCTAATTGGATGGTTTCTAATGATGCATTGAATTGTTAAAGGCTTAGTTTTGTGATACTACTTGATTTGGATGAATTTTGTTTCACAAAAGTTTCAAAAATGTGCATTAAGGACCTTTGGTTGAAAAGATTGAGAATTGCTAGAAGAAGTGATTGATTTGCTTGTACATTGTGCTTATGTTGAGCTAGAAATGAGTTTGGTTAAGATGCTTAGGCTTGCTTGCTCCATTGAAACTGAAAAAGTATGCAATTGTTAAGCTCCCACAATTGTTGATCATGGATGTCTCAAGCTATTATTCATTGTGCGGTTGGATTGCGATCTGTGCTGATTCACTTTTTGAGTTGTCTTTTGTAGGACAATGACGAGAAAGCGTGCCAACCCGAAACCAAAAGCACAAAAGCCGGTTGAAGATGTGGGAACCTCATCGAGAGGAAAAGGGGTAGCAGTTGAGGAAGAGGCACCCGAGGCTCCAGGGAAAGTAATTGAGAACCCACAAAAGTACACCGCTTCTGAGATGTGTGACAAGTTGGAGGGGATACCGTTCTTGTCAACCCGATACCCCCACACCCCGACACTTACTGCACTTGGGCTGCTGGATGACTACAACGAGATTGTAGAAAACATGGGTCTTAAAGAGTTCTTCAACCTCGCCAGTGACTCCTATCAGAGCTCGGCATGTCAATTCCTCTCAACCATGCAGGCAACAGTCAATATGAGAAGAGCAGCTTTAGCAGGGGAAGTGAGTAAGGGAAAGATTGATTTCCAAATGGGTAGGAAGAAGCTTAGCATGACATATGAGGACATAGCTGCTGTCTTTGACTTTCCGGAGAATGGGGCTCAGTTGGGGACTTTTATCCCTATCGATAAGGATGACCTCGAGGGTGTTTGGCGGATGATAGCTGATGGGCCATTTAAGCTGGGAGGTATGAAAGCTGCAAGGATCAGACACCCCGGCCATTAGATACGTGCACAAGGCATTGGCTCACACTTTCTTTGCAAGGAAGGAGGCAAACCAAGTCCACGAACAGGAAATGAAGATGTTGTACATTGGGCTGCAGCCCCTCCTGCTCACTTATCCCAACGGTCAGCCAATACCACCGGTTGAGCGCCTCCCAAGCTACACCTCAATCCTGATAGAGCAGTTTGTTGTCCACAGAGAGTGGGCTATGTCAGTGAGGGACTCTAGCCCAAAGTTCAGCATGGCTGGTCTGATCACACCGTTGCTTGTGAAAAAGAAGATAAAACTGGAAGGAAGTCTGAGAAAGAAGACATTTGGGGCACCTACACCTGTTGCATGGCTGGATGTCCAATACCTTACCCGAACTCACTACCTTGCATCCAAGCCGCCTCCAGAGCGCCATCTCTACCGGATGTGCTCAGGTACTTCCCATGAAGAAGGGTACCTCCTCCCAAACCCCGACGTTACAAGTTTTGCCAACAGAGCTAATATCAGATTTTTACCGGGAGTGGAGCATGTGTTTGGACCTCACGGGTCACAGAGAGCAGCTGCAGCAGAGCATGATACTTCCGACGCACCTGCTGGGGTGTATGGGCTGCACAGGTACCTTATTGAGCCTCTAGATGATCCTATCGAGAACAGGACGATCAGAGCATTGAGGGACCAGAACCGGAGCCTCCAGAGGCAGAGCAAATGGCACGGTAGGAACATTAAGAAGATGGCCTCCGGCTTGAAGAAGGTGACCAAAGTTCTTAAGATGATTGTCGGGAAGAAGGACAAGAGTGGCGCTGCAGGACAGGCCTCCACATCCCGAGAGGCTCAGGCTGGTGCAGATGAGGAGATTCAGGCAGCTACCGAGGAGGTGATAGCTGAGGCCGATGTTCTGGTTGAGCAGGCTGAATTGGAGCAGGGCAGATACTCGGTTGCTGGACACGAGACATCAGGATCTGCACGCATGGCCCATGACTCCTATTATGAGGATCCTCACCGCCACTCTACCCACGAGGACAGGAAGAAGAAGAGGAGAGCCATGAGGACACCTTCCTGCTCCTCCTCCAACCCAACTTACTCCATGGGGGATTCATCACCACCGTATCTCCACTACTAGCCAGGTTACACTCCACCTTTGTACATAGTTCTTTTTCTTTCTTTGTTTGCTTTTTGTTTGTTTTCGGTCTTTCTTCCTCGCTTAGATCACACAAGGGACCGTGTGATTTAAGTTTGGGGGAGAGACTATTTACTAATCTTGAGTCTCATGCATTCATCTAAGGCATAGAAAAACCAAAAAAAAAAAATTGAAAAAATTTCGAAAATTTTCACAAAAAGAAGCATGTAGGATCGAGTCTAGTTAGTAGTTTAGGATTCATGCATTGGGGACGATGATGATTTTGCCTTGAAGAGGTTCACCAATTAAGTTGCTTGTTGCTTTAATCAATTTTCAAAAACAAAGGAAAACCCATTGCTTGACTTTGAGATTCTGAAATTCCCTATCCTTGTGAAGCTTGCATGAATTAAACTCAATTCATTGTTATTGGACTTAATTTGATTTTCGAAATATCTTGCTTAGGGGCTTGAAATACAATCCCATGATCCTTGCCCGAGCTATGTTTTCCCTTTTTCCACTCTTTTGATTAGCTCGGGCAACCATTGATCTTATGATCATGGCTTCCCTTACCCAAAGACCCTAAACTTTTCCTTGAAGCCAAATTGATTTGTGAGTGAGGCCTGTTCTTGATAGCTTTTGGCATGTGCAAAAACTTGAGAGTATCGGGAACGACAATGGTCTTTTCTCATTTTTAGCTAGCTCTATTTGCCAAAAGAGTCTAGCATTAGGATGGGAAACAAGTTTGGGAGAGAGATGAGAGCTATCTTGGGAATAAAAGGATCAATGAAAAGAGTTGTAAAGTGTTCAATGAGAAAAAGAAATTCACTAGGGGTTTAATCAAGAAGAGAGCATTGTGCAAAAGAAAAGAAAGAAAGATCAAGTCTGAAAAGAGACTAAGTAATGAAAAAGGTGTTTGCTCATGATAAAAAAAAGAGAGAAGAATCAATTAAGAGTTTCCTAGTGACAAAGAAAAGAGAAAAAAAGAGCAAAAAGGGGTGAGAGTTTTGGGTGATTGAATTGGAGGTTTTTGGTGAGTGTTTGTCTTTCATTATGGGATTATAGAGGAATCTTCTAGGGATTGGGTAGAACAATGAGAAAAGAACTTTGTATGCATGAATTGTTCCCTTTCTTAGATGGATTTTGTGTAATGCCATTTGCTCCTATTCTTGAGAGTTAACCACCACCAAGGACACTACTTAGCCACCTCAAATTGCCTCTCTTGAAACTAGCCAATTGGGATTGATTGATTGCCCCTTTGTGAGATCGCACTTAGCTTCTAAATGAATGTAAGGAATTGAGTTGATGATTGCTTGTGTTCTATAGGATTTCGGGAGTTGGAGTAGGGATTGAGGGAACGGTAATGTGGAAGTACATGGATAGTTAATGATTAGAGCAACTTGTAACTTCTTTGAAAGGTCTTGTACCTTGTTGTGAGTCTTGTAGTTTTGAGCCCCCGCTTTCAAACCTTTTCCCCAACCTGTTGTGATTGACTTATGCTTGCTTGTGGACAAGCAAGATTCAAGTTTGGGGGAATTGATATTCATACATTTTCATGCATTTAGGCTTGTATATAGTTCTTGTTTTGACTTCTTTTCTCCATCATTCATACCATTTTGTCGAGTCATTGTCACATCTAGAGTCTAGAATTGTTTAGGACTAGGATTAGGCATTCTAGGCTTGCATTTGGAGTGTTTCTTGTGTTTTGCAGGTGAATGTAGGCATCTAGGAGCATTGGTGAGCTTGGAAGTGGAGTCTTGAGCTCAGAAGACCAAGGAAGAGCCAACGAAGGACCGTATCGGCCTGAGTATCAGCCAAGCGGGCCGATACAACCCCTCGTCAAGTTTCGGAGAACCATATCGGCCACAATATCGGTCCACCCAACCGATATGGACTCTCGGATTAATTTTCGAGGGTTCATATCGGCTCACATATCGGTCAGGTGGACCGATATGCTCCCACCCAGAAATAATCCGAGACTCAATATCGGTCCACATATCGGTCCACCTGACCGATATCGACCCCAGATTTTCACTTGGATCCGGGTCAACACCCGGTTTGTTCCGGGTTGACCCGGCTCGCACCTTTTAGACTATTTAAGCCAAAAACCTATTTTATTTTGTTTCTTAAGCAGTTTTTGATGTTCTAAACTCTTTTGTAAGAACACATTGGATTCCTTTGAATAATCTAGACTTCTCTTGTTATTCCATCAACAAATCTTTCAATCTCTCACTAATTCGCCATGATCAACTCTATTTCCATGGGTTTTGTTGATCTAGCTATGATTAGTGAGTAGTTCTCCATAGGCTTGTGGGTTGGGTAGGATTAGGTTGATTTGGGGTGATCAATAGAATTCTAGTAGTTAATTGTCAAAATCTCATCTAGCAAAGTGCGCTTAATGCCTAGTTAATCTTGATCACATTGATTAGGATGTTTAGAATTTCTTGTTCACAACCTGTTCGATGAAATTCCGGTATTTAGCTTTGTTAGGACTTTCATATTCTAGCGCATGAAAATGTATGTCTAGAGTGATTGGTTGCTAATTGGAACTCGTTTGAATGCTTGTTTGATTTTGATTCACAAATGATGATTTGTTCTTGAGTTAAGATTAAATGAAGAATTGGTATTAAGAGATTAAACCGATTTGCTTTGTGTGTTCCTTGCTAAGAGATTAGCTTGTTTGAAGTTTGAATTAGGATTCCTTGATCATCCCGAGTCACCTATCCGTTGACCTTTACCCTTGAGCCTTATGCTTCCTATTGATTGAATCGTTTGTTTACTTATTTTTGTTTGCTTCGATCTGATTTGTTTTGTTAGGATTGTTAGGAATTAAAAACCAAAATTGTCTGATTTGACTCTGAAGGATTAGTATCTGCTTATTGGTTTTATCCGTCCCAGAATAGGTTCGATACCTCAAAGCTACTACGATAAGCTTGAGGAATTGGTACCTCAAAGGATTGCAAAATCCTAGTTATCACCACTGCCATAGCTAATACCTCCAACATTTAGAAATGACACTCATCCTTCTAGTGGTTCTAAGTCATGAATTAGATTCTCCGCTTCCAAATCAGTTCTCCTCTATGGTTTTCTTTTACCATGCCACAGGGTATCATCCCCTTCCAAATGAATTCTTTGATGGTTTCTATCACCATGCACCATGGTGTTGATTGTCGTACAAACTGATATCCTTGCTTATCCTTCGTGAATGATGCAGCTAACCATGTCCATTATGGTTATCTGACTTGTAGGGAATGACCCACCACGCTTACGCAACGCACTCTAATTTCCAAACCGACTTCCAATCTCACTTCCAACTCAAGGTTTCCTTCCTTGTGATCCTGCTGTGGTGTTTTCCAAGCATCATACTTTGGGTTTTGTTCCCCGTTAAACTTAACCTCATTTCCTCTCCCTTGCAGCTTCTTGCCAATCCGTGATAGTGTTTTCCTAACACTCTTCCGTTAGATTTCCATTTTGCAATAACCTGCTTTGTCCACTTACGCTTGCAATAAACAAAAGTCCAGCATAGTAGGCAATTCCAAATGCCACAACTCCACTTCCCAAAAACCTTTTACGATCTCCTTTTCCTCATGAAGGAACTCCATTAGCTTCTACAGTAACCCATAAAGAACTCCAATGCAGACTGTTACCTTTCCGGTCTTATCTTTGATTCTTTAGTCCGCAATACCACGAAGATCCCGCTCTACTTCCAGCTTGATCAGACTTCAATCGAGCTATCCATAACCTATTGAAGTTGATGTCACAAATCTGATTCCAATATTCCATACTTAGAATAGATTTGGACAGTCTCATACTGCTCCTTGTGCAACATGCGACACGAATAACTCTTGACGCTTAATCCAAGTATAACACCACCACTTCCTATGGCATCCTTGTAATCCGGTCTTTTCATCGACCTCTTGCAGCTCCTCCATCACTCCTTGCAGCTCCTGCACCACTCCTTGCAGCTTTTACTACGCCTCTATGCAACTCCTTCAACATTTCTTGTAACTCTTGTAGTTCTCTGCTACACTCCCACATTAGCCTCTCTGGTGAACATCTCCACATCCTTATCGGTTTAGCACGCTTGTTTGAACAAAATTTTGAACAAACTCCAACCCCCAACACAAACCTTAATGGTATCTACTACCCCGTAGGCGCACAACGCAAAATACATCTCAACATACACCTTAACGACACTCATCACGACATACCTCTCTGCACACATCTTAAGGAAAATAACACAACTAAGGTCTAAGAGCACCAACCACAACCTGCAAAAAGATCTAACTAGACAGGGACCAACACGGAGAAAAACTGATGATAAAATTGGTGCTTGAAAAAAATCCTTTCAAAAAGTACCTCATTTTTAAAACTTTTGCAAACACTTTCGAAAACAGAAATAGGTTTTTAAGAAGATGACAGAAGCTGATCCCTCATGGCAGAACTGAGGGACCTTAACCTGGGATCTGATACCAAATTGACACGGCCTGTTCCAGTGAACCGAAAACGGCGCCTTGCGGCACCGGTAAGACCGGAACGGTCCAACCAGACTGCCTTTCAATGGTTTCAGGAACCCGTATGCTCCCTTCGATTCAAATCAACCAAGAACATGAGAAGATCGGTCAATCCTGCATTCAGACCTGCGAGGGGAAAATAAAGGGAAAGGAAGAAGGACTGATTAATTGTTTCAAACACAATTACCCAGCGAGTGCAGGCTCTAGGAACCCACAAACTTATCTCGATCATATATAAATCAACTAGCAAAATTTATAAACTAATATCTGCTAACAATCATCACCTCGAATGACACTCAAGTACCAATAAATGACTATTATATATATATGTATATACGTGGTACCAAACACGGGTACTACCACAGTTGGCACTAGACACGGGCACTACCACCCCGTCATGCTCTCCATATCGCCTACACGGGCTCGCCGATGCCCCCAGCGATGGCTAAGGTGCATGACACGGGCCCCACCTATAGACAATCAAACAAACGGACATGATGTCAGACTCGGGCTCTACCATTCCGCATTCACAATCAACCTATCACGACTCGACCACTCTTAACTTATTCCTCATATTCCATTCTCATATCTCTTCGTTCTTTATCCCAATTACTCATTCCATATTCATAACTCATAGTTCATATTTATACTTCCCCACACAATGCAAACACCCTGTAACCACTATTCATATGCAATCAACCATATTGAGTTTAGCAATCCTATATATATCTAGTTTTGTTCATCACACCAACACATATCGACAATAATAACGATATATATATATATATATTTATATATTAGATTGATGCCATATTATGTTTACACATCACACTCAACTATGCAAAGTCATATAGCTATATATAGGAACCCGACATTAAGAAAGGACTAACATCCAGAAGAAGGATTAATAATCGAGCGAGAGTCCACAACCAGTCGTCACCTTGGCCAAAAAAGGGCAAAAGCATAATTTAGAAACTCCAGACGCCCGAACGAACTTCATATCAAACTAGTCAACTAAACGGATCGGTCAATGAACCGATCAACCGAGTTGACTCGGTGGCCGGCGGCGGTGACTCCAATGGCATAAAATCTCCGGCGGCGGACATCGGCGATGAAGGCTCGAAGCGGTGGCCAATGAGTTCGAAAAAAAATTTGTGGTCTGCGGCGACAGCTCCGACGGCGGAGGATCTCTAGCGGCGGAAAGCAGGGACGGCGGCTCCAGGTGGCGGTGGCTCCGGTGGGCGGCGACAGCGATTCCGGGCGGCGGCGATAGCGACCCCGGGCTGTGGCGGCGGTTCCGGTCGGGGCGACGGAAACTCTGGGCGGCAGCGGCAGCTCTGGTCGGCTGCGATGGCGACTCTGGGCGGCGACGGCGGCGGCTCCGGTCAGCGGCGGCGATGCGTGAGATTCTTGCCAATCTTTTCACGGCGATTGTGTGGGCGTCCGGTGGCCTACGGAGGAGATATTTACGGTTACGGCCTTACCTCGTCGAGCTGAACGTGCATGTGGCATCGGATTTGTGAGATTAATCACAAATATAAAGATATGAAGTTTTTAGTGCTCTGGTCAAGGAGAAACAAATCTGAAAAACGGCTTTCATGATTATCTTTGACTCTAAACAATGGAGGAACACTAGATCTTGTCTCCGGAGGTGGTGGCTGCGACGGAGGAGAGGTAGAGCTTCACCGGAGATCTCTTTTCTTGACTTTCTTAAGGATGAATGCTCTTATTTATAAAAAACAGACCTAGGGTTTTAGAATAAGAATTAGGCTTTTGGGTTTGGGCTTTGAGCTTTTTCTTCAAAAATTTTGGGTCGGGTTTTGGGGTGTTACAGACTTTCAAACAAATATATATTGGGTTTGGAGGAAACAAAATGGGAGTATTTATAACTGAGCCTCAATGCCATGTATCATAGTTAGTAAATCAAAAGTGGGACGACGCAAATTTACCTCACCAAATGTGGATGGCTAAGACAGCCATGTAAAAGAAAACTTACCATTCTAAAATCACTTATTCTCTTTTCTGACTTAAGTTGTGTTTTATCTTGATCAGCTCAGTTTTGATCTTCGATTCTTTTGATGGATTAAAGCAAAACTCGATACTCTCTTTTTTATTGATAAATAATATAATATTTCAAAAAAAACATCTAAAAAACGGGGAAAATGCCAAAAAATATCTGAACTTTGTAAATTTGGCCAAACAAAACCTAAACTACAAAGTTCACCGAAAAATACATGAATTATTTATTGACTTTCATTTAATACCTGAACTTTCAGTTGACCTAACCAAAATAACACGCCCTTATCTTTTCTAAAAAAATCGTTAGAGGGTATCGTTAAGACGGAACGTCGTTTCAAATAATACTGTAAATTAAACCCCGTAGATCCCTAGGCTCGAACTTGGGTATGGTGTACAATGGGAAGGAGTTCGTAACCACTAAGACAATGACATTTAATTGCTATATGCTCAACAAAAATAATATGTATATTAATTTAATCGTTTATTAAATGTTTTGTTAAAATTAAAATGTTAGTTAAATTTATTAAAATGTTTTATTAAATTTATATGCACTTAGTAAATTGTTTATTTTTATGTATTAAATGTAAAAACATTTTTACATTTAGTGAATATAAATTTAATAAATCTTAAAACAAACATATTTAATAAATATTTTTATTTTAATAAATTTATAATATTCATTAAATTTATATTTATTAAATTTATTAAATTTATTAAATTTTTTGATGAAATTTCATATTTATTAATCACCAAAATGAAGAATACATTTACAAGTATGAAACTGTAAAGTGACTAAAAGGAGCTGTTTATATCATACAGCAAACAAAAAACTAAATACCATACACCTCAAACCACCTGCATCGTAAGCCTTGAAGCCGGTGAGGAGGCTTAATACATTTAATGAATTAAATTTAAATTTAATATTTATATACATTTAATAATCTAATAAACGTAAATTTAATCTAATAAATCTAAATTTAATGAATGTTTTAAATTTATTAAAATAAAAATATTTATTTAATTTATTAAATATTTTTGTTTTAAGATTTATTAAATTTATATTCACTAAATGTAAAAACGTTTTTACATTGAATACATAAAAATAAACAATTTACTAAATGCATATAAATTTAACAAAACGTTTTAATAAATTTAATAAATTTAATTAACATTTTAAATTTAATAAAACATTTAATAAATGATTCAATTAATATAAGTATTATTTTTGTTAAGCATATAGCAACTAAACGACATTGTCTCAGACTCTCAGTGGTTACAAACCCCTTCCCATTGTATACCATATCCAAGTTCGAGCCTAGGGATCAACGGGTTTTAATTTTCAGAATTACTCGAAACGACATCGTTTTGTTCACTTAAACTTATTCAAATCTTTGGACAAAACGACGTCGTTTCGTTTTAACGGTATCCTTTAACGATTTAAAAAAAAAGAAGATAATAACGTGTTATTTTGGCTAGGTCAACTGAAAGTTTAGGTATTAAATGAAAGTCAATAAATAATTCAGGTATTTTTTGGTGAGCTTTGTAGTTTACGTATTTTTTGGCCAAATTTATAAAGTTTATGTATTTTTGGCATTTTTGCCTCTAAAAAATTGATATAGATTTTATAGTGAGTAACTCATACAAAATAGTAACCCAATCATTAAATCTCTCTTCTCACACACTATTTACTTACTCTATTCATCTTTCTTTTTTCTTTTTAACTAAAAACCCCTTTTATTCTTTGAATTTCTAACTATTATAACTCTAACTAACCAGATTTTCCGACATTTGAAAAAGAAGAAGAAGAGGAAAAAGGAAGAAAAAGAATAATAATGAAGAAGAAGAAGAATTATAATAACAGAGTGAAGAACAATGTTGAAAAACGAATAATGGCTTTCGGGTGTGAACGATTTTTTCGGTGAAGAACAGTGTTTTGCGGAGTAAATAGTATTTGGAAAGAAGAAAAATAAGAAGAAAAAAATTTAAACATATAAGTTGTTTTTTTAAAGGATCTTCAAATTTAAATTGGAGAAGGAAAATAAAAATGTTTACAAGCCCATAAGGTTAGTTTATTATGCTTAGCGTAGCAGAAATAAAAGCACTGTTAGAATTTCAGTAAATCAAATCCAAAGGATATTTAGAATTGAGGAAGTCCCATATTACACTAGAGAATAAGTGAGACGGTTGGGCAGTGAGAAGTTTGTTGGGACCAACTGAATACACTTTGGAGAGCTAGATCATGATCGGAGAGTTGATGAGATTAAGGTGGTTGCCGCGGTTGCATGTTGCTAAGCGACGCAAATGAGAGCCAGAAAGCCATCATCTCTGAAGATTTTTCAGGATTAGATTCTATGAAGGATTAGATTCCCTGAAAGATGAGATTCTGTTTTTGGTGATGAGACCGATTGAAGAGATTAAGGATTCCGCCGGTCTGAAGATACGATGGTGCAGACGATCATACCTCTCTGTCTAAATGAGGTAAAGAGTAGCTTGCCACACGAATAGTACCACTCCCTTCTGATTTTTGTTGCCCACTAAAATTATTATTGTGTCCTTTGTTGTTGACCAGGTCCTTAGTGTCGGAGAGAGTCTGCATCTTGCCCCAAATTTGGACCAAATTGACCATGAGTATTCGCATGCGAAGAATAAATGATCTAGGCTTTCTGCAGCGGATTGATAGAGGAGACAGTGAGGATCCAACTGCAAAATTGATATGCTCGAATTTAATTCTTTAAGTCACACTGCAAGTGCACATGCAAATGTAGTATGTAGAAGTTGAAGTACATAGACTCAAGAATTGTTGCGATAGACTATAGAATGTCAAGTTAAGCTAGGTGATAAAATCGAGAATATTAAACTAAAACATAAAGTAAATCAGTAGCAAATATCGGTTTGTTTATCAAATACTAAAAGCGCTAGGTTAGGAGAATTCTTAGGAAATCATGCTAAGCTGATCAAGTATCAGTCATGATCGAATTAAGAACCGTTCTAGAACTCAAACAAAGATATATAACTAACCAACTTTCGTTGCGAGATTTCACTAAGTCTAAACCCTAGAAATCCAAATTTATTGCAATTTCTAACAGATTAAACTAGCCTTAGGTACAGGTTCGATTAGTTCACAATTCAATTAAACCAAATTTCTTTGCAGATAATTAAATTGCTCAACCTAAATACATCAGATTCTAAATTACACTTCCGTGTCAATTTATAAACCCTAGATCTAGATTCTAAGTGATCAGGTTAGAAACTAGTATAAAGCGCAATTCAGGTTGAAAAACTAACAAGTTATCAATCCGTAACTGATTGATTTAATCTAATAAGTCATGAAATCCCTAATGAGAATCCCTAAACCTAACAATGAATCTACTCAGATATGAAAAATAAATCATAATATGAATAAATTGATTCTCCAAAAGCAGTACAAAAACAGATTAGCCCCAAGCTCTCAAAAACTCTCTCTAGATAAAAGTATGAATGTGTAATCTAAACAAAACACCAAAAACCCTAATATAAAGTGTAAAACACGTCTTGGGTCTCTTTTGTAAATATTAGAACTTTTGGCTAAAAACTGCAAATCTTCAAATCTTCAATAAACCGCTGCGTTTCTGCGTGTTGGCTAGCTGAGTTAATCGACACAGTGATGCATCGGTCGACGCTCAGGTCAAACAGAGATGCTCTGCTTCTCTCATCACGGTCCAGCTCCAAAACTTGCCCAAAAGAATCCAATATCTTCCAAAGTCCTCCAAATGTGTGTGATCCTAATAAACACCGGAAAAGACTCGAAAGACACTACAAAAGACTCTAATATATATTTATATCATGGCTTAAAACAGGTAAAAACTATGATATATCATAAATCCAAGCCAAAAGTCAATCTCTGGTGGGACATCGATCCAGCAAGAAAAGCCAAGCTAAGAAGTTTGCTTGGGAATTCCTCTTGAAGTCCAACAATTTTTTGCCACTCTAATGTTGGAGTAGGAACACGCAGAAACGAGTATACTTTCTCGGTTTCATACTTCATGGATTGAATACCATCTGGTTTCCAAAGGTATGAATCTTCACTTGTAGTTAATGATAAAGTTGATAGGAAAGCAAAAAGGTTGATCTGTTTTTCAGAACGAGCTTGTGGAATAAGCCAATTGTAACACCCCTTTGCCGTTATCCACTGACCGTCAAGCTGACCGGTCAACAATCAAACAAGAACATGACTGATCAAACCCGAACATGCCAAACGAGAAAGATTCGTCACAGTACGAAATCAGAGACAGTTCGTTTTGAGACAAAGGTTCGCACCAAACCGTCCTTGACCCCGTTAACCTCGTTTCCATAATACAAAGATTTTCAACCTAAATTGCTTCCACGAGTTGTGTCGGTTCGAAAAAAAACCAAACATCAGCGAAGCGATTTTATTTCTAAGTAATTGAGTATTTTAGAAACAATTTTCCCATTATAAACTAATGACGAACAATCAGAAAATCAATAGGCGCCATGTAAACCCGAACCGAAATAAACCATACAAAATATCGAATAAAAAATCTCCAGCCCGCAAGCAATCCCGAAACTACACCGAGGACCTCCCACGTTTGTCGCAACAAAACCTGAAAACAAAAAAAAGTGTCTAATGAGTGATCTAGAATTACCCAGCAAGTCGGTCCCCACTAAAGGCTTCTAGTCTAACCTACGAATACTAAATTCCCACCCCAAAACCCAAAATAATAATCATAAAGAAGGAAATAACATATCACGTACCACCGTGACGTGATAGGCCCACAACACACATGCATTCTCTACTAAAAGGAAATACTACGGAAATCTAAGTCACTGCGGCACATGCCCTCGATTGGACTCGATCTATCTATCGCGAACACCAACTTAAAACATCACTTGGCCCACTATGCGAACTCGGTAACTTCCACGGGAATACTTAGCTACCACCATGGTAACTAAAACTACCCATGACTCCTAGACATAAACACAAAGTCCTACGACCGAGGACACTGTTCTCAGTCCATCTATACACATCGACTCGGGATACCCCATGATAACTCAAGTTTCCATGCAGTCTGGCCCTTGGATATGACCCCTTATTCTCCGAACCACACACCTATCGGCGTCACTCAGTAAGTTCACACCATAACAAGATTCACCACGTGAATCGGTCAGGCAACTACTCGAGGATCTAATCGGGTCGGAAGTACCAGAACGCTTTCAATCCTAGACTCGCGGGATCTACCGCACCCTAGAGTCCTAAAGCAATAAAGTAAACACGCAGACTCACTAGGACTCTAACACAAAACTCAAGACCAGCAAGGTCAAACAGAAGAAATAATAAACAACACCCAATTAGTATCCCAAAATTCCTAATCCAACCACCACCACCAACCTTATCCGGTTTTATACCGGATTAGGTAACTACCAAAATTATTCGGCCCCATGACCGAGATAAGTGTCGCACAACGTGATTACCCAGCCCAATACTGGAGTAGTCCAATAAACAGGCCCGCACAACACAACATCAGTCCAACACACAATCACAAATAACAAACAAGACTTTAAGTTCATTAACAACTTTACATTTACTAGTACGCCACCTTGGGATTTGCGGATTGCTAACCCCATAGACGGCTCACTTACTTAACCTTTTTAATTATGTCTCCTAGATGTCTTTTAATAAACTCTTCCATCGGTCAATTTAGGATTAGTAAATTTACTAATCCCCCGACATATCATTGTTATTAACTTTTAATTCATTTAGCCCATTAAACCGTCCAATAACTATTTACCCACCCCGTTCTTTATACTCTAAGGTTTGTTATATCTTTTACCGTATTTAATTTCATCTTAATTCCTGTATATAGATTCTTTAATATGGTTCTTAATATATAATCACTACAAGAAATATGTTCATTGATATCACTCTAGGCTAGCATGATTTCGGTAAGTGCTATTGTATAGGATGTACTGGAGTGCGGTACTCTATTACAGCATTATATCAATGTTATTCTGTAAATTCATTAAGCGGGAAACAAAAATAAATTTTGGAGCCTAATTTATGCTATGGATACACATAGACGCCAAACACTTCGGCGGAAAACGACTATTAGCGCCATTCTGAATTTTGTTTTTGGACAAAAATAATATACTAACCCTTAGAGAAATAAAGACCAAAAAATTATGTATTCTCTCTAGACAATTCTTTTCTCTCATTCGACCTCCACAAGCACTCTATCTCCGATTACCTCTCCTAGAAAACACGACCGGCGGCGAGGCTATGGCTTCTTCCCCTCCTGCTATGGCGATCCTCCATCGATTACCTCTCCTCCTCCTCCATTTATACACGCAGATCGACAACGCCAGAAATTCTTCCCGTCTGGCGAGACTCCATTCCCGAGCTTGATATCGGCGGATCAGTTTCCCTATCACAGCTGGTGGAATTTTGGATTGGTCGGATACAAGCGACTCAGTTCACGCCTAAGGTTCCAGCCGGTCAAATCTTGACAGGTTTATAGCGAGTATATTGGTCCGGTCGTCAAATCTTGAATTCATCGGAAGTATATTCCTGTCGCTCTCCATTTATGTTCTCCACATTTTTTGTTTTATATTTATTTACCCTTTGTGTTGGGAATTATCTCTGTCACAGACTCTTAGATCTTTCTTTTGATGATGATGATGATGACATCTCAGGGTGTAGAAACCAGGTTCCTACGACGGTGTTTCGGTTGTTTCAGGTTTCTCTATGTCTATTTCTTCCTCTACCAACCTCCACTCTTATGGTGTTTCTCTGATCTCAGGTTAGTGTACTCACTTTTTCAACATTGTTTGATTCTTCGCTTGCATGCTCGTGGATTTGTACTGGATTTGTGTTCTACTATGAACTTGTTTATATGAATCTATGTGATTTCTCTGAGCTAGATGGAGATTGAAGTAAACTTGGCATTTTTATGTAGTTTGACGATACTATGTGAATTGTTCCGCAATTTAAATTCGTTTATACAAATGTTTATTTCTCCGGTTAAATTAAAAATCGACTCTTTCATAAACTTGGCTAGGATGGTTTTTGGACTTTTACAGTTTCTTACCTGAGATATTTGCATCAATGTTCTCTCGTTGTGCAGCTACTTCAGATGCTTACTCTCACATGGAGTCATCTTAGGTGGTGTTGAATGTTCGTATTGCCACATTTTGCAGATGTTTGTATGGCGCAAATCTGCAACAACATCGATACCTAGACTTTGACCTGATCTCATGGGTCATTTATGGACCTTTGTTTTTATTTGAGACCAATATAGTTAAGGGTAAATCGCATTAATAGCACAAAAAACATGACTTGTCAAAAATATAGCACCAAGGAAGAAAAATCATAAAAATAGCACAAAAACATGTTTTGTCACTAAATTAGCCCTAACCCTAAATCTTAAATACTAAACCCTAAATCCTAAATACTAAACCCTAAACCCTAAATAATAAACCCTAGACCCTAAATACTAAACCCTAAACCCTAAATAATAAACCCTAGACTCTAAATAATTAACCCTAAACCCTAAATTATAAAATGCTATAAAAGTCTTTATAATTAAAATAATGTTAAAAATGTGAATTATTTTTCTTGGTGCTATATTTATGATAAGATATGTTTTTTGTGCTATTTTATGACTTTTCTCTATAGTTAATCTTCACTTTGTATTGTATTGGTCCCTTTGTAAGCATTGTTTGCTTCTAATTCATGTACCTTTTGTGTTCTGAAGAAAGCATCCAGGACAATAGAAATTGTGGACATTATGCACATGTTGATGATATGATGATGATATTTGTCGTTGTTGATATTGAGAAAGAGAAACAAAAGTTTGATGTTGAGAAAGAGAAACAAAAGGCAGAGGATGAAGCTGATGGTGAGACAAATGGTCTCAAGAGCTACCATGTAAATTGATTTTTAGCCACAAAACAATTGTTAGCCTCATATCCTTTTACTTATATGTGTTTGTGGGTTGGTGCAGAAGAAGGTGTTCGACCTCTTGTAAAAGGTTGCAGACATTTCTTTCTTAAGTGCGTACAAGTCTAAGATCATGGTAAGTCCTCATCTCCAGACTTCAGAACATATTATATTGGATCAAGAAGAGGCTTCACTGAAAAATCTGCGGTTTCTTTTTTTATTTGTAGGTACTCGTTGACAAAGCTGAAACACATCCAAACTTAACCATGGGTGTCCTCATTTCCGTTGTGATCGTCTTCCTCTCTCTTTTATTTAAGCTCATCTTTTGTGGTACAAATAATCAGCTCACTGGCCTGATGCCAGCAACCTAACCCAGATTCCAATCCTTAAGATCATCTGAGCTTCATACTGATACCATCTATTTATGAGCCAATTTATTGAAAACAATGTGGTCACTTCACTGATTATAGTTTCTTTGCATATGATTCTCACTGAATATGTTGACTAGGACATTGTCTCCTGATAATTGGCTTTTCTTTTTCTTGTCAAACACATTTGTGTAAGATCACTATCAATGGAGTTTACTGTTTGCAAATTTAATGATGATTCTTGTAACCAAAAGAAAACTGGGCCATAGCTACGGATTTTTCGTAGCTATGGCCCAAATTCCGTAGCTATTTTCGATTTAGCTGCGGATAGCTACGACTGCAATCCTCGTCTAAATGTTCGTAGCTATTGAGTAGTCGTAGCTACCCGTAGCAAGGTGTCCACGGAATAGCTACGGACATTTCCGTAGCTATTCGCTACGAATAGATACGACTGTTGATCGTAGCTATATTTGTTGTTCGTAGCTATATTTGCTATGAATAGCTGCAAAACAAATTGTAGCTATATTCTACTGATTGCTTCGAATCAATTCGTATACATAGATACGAATAGCTACAACATATTTTGTAGCTATATAGATACGAATGGCTACAGTTGACGTCGTAGCTATATTGTTGAGACACCACTCGTGTCTATTCGTAGCCAATGTAGCTACGAATGGCTACATATATTTTCGTATCCATTGCTACGAATAGCTACGAATGGGTTCATATATATTGAGCTACAAATGGCTACGTATGATCCGTAGCTATTTTTATGAATATCTACGGATATGTCGTAGCTAGTTGTCTAAGCTACGGATTAATCCATAGCAATATTCTCCATGAACTTCATCCGTAGCGATCCGTAGCAATCCGTAGCGATCCGTAGCTATGTTGATTTAGACCAAAATCGAATTTGGTTCATATATTTCATATTGATTGCCAAATTTAATTTGAATGTTTATATATAAACCTAATCACGATTTAATACCAGAGAAACATATTTATATTGATAACTAAAACTGTTTTACAAAGAAAAAAGGAGAATTTACAAACACCTAACTTAAACATGTTCAAATAATACAATGTACAACACTACTCATGGAATAGTGTTGTCTGAGATCTGGTTGGGCTGCTTGCTAGACTCAGAATGTGGAGTTGGAGCAATAGATGCACCACTCTCACGGGGAGTTTGTGGCCGGTAAGTCTTAGGGTCGACTCCATTGATGCTCAGCAGAACTGCCATACCCTGTTTCAGCTCAGCCATTTTTTCCTTCAGGTTAGACACTTCCTCCACTTCTGCAGCTTGCCTGATCAGTGAACCAAGTGCTGCCTCATTTGGATGAGCATCCAAGTACTGAATAGAGCCAAGTCCATAGTTGTGCCCCTTAGAGTTAGTAGCTTTCTGCAAAATATGAAACAAATTCAGTCAAAAACTAATGCTAACACATTATCTACATAATTTAGAAACTGTATTCAACAACCAAACATCATAATTTAGAAGTTATTGACACATTATCTAACTAAGTAATTATGTTCATGAATTACTTCTACATAGGCGGCCGTGAGCTGGAGGCTAGAGGGACTTCCTTCAGTGATGTCAGATCCCTGCGATCCCTCCATGGCCAACGTCTCAGCTGCTACTACAAGTACCTCTGCTCTCTTGTCTATGATGGTCTCATCCTTACGAGCATGAGTTTTGCGCACTACAGCAGTTGCAGGTGGTTTATCTCCCAGCTCAATCTCCTATCATTCAAGAAAAAAAAATTACTATTCAATGCAGAAAGATAATTACAAATATAAATACAAAAGGATAGATCAAACTTACCATCTCCTATCGGATTTTGCTGTGGGGTTTGGATCTTGAAGTATGACCATGTTTGCCCATCCTGTCTGGATTTGAGGTTGCGTTTTCTGAATTTTGTTTGCTCTTCTTCACGTGTTCAGCCTCCTCCCAAATGTCCAGCAATGTGTTCCAGTCGGCCAGTCCTATAAATTCCGGTTTCTTACCAGATCTCTTCCTCTTCCTTACTGTGTATCCAATTGATCTCATCAGAATGGTTCTCCATCTCTCTACCACCATATTATGGTGCTTCTCTTCCCATTAGTACTTTTGCTACAACAAAGACAGATAAAGTAGTACATCTTGTATCAGACATACCACGAATGCGATCCACCACTCATCCTTCTTCGTCTGTGGAACCATAGTGAAGTTCCACTGATACAAATCTAAAATACAAGACATATCAAAAGGGACAATATGATGATGTCATCAAACAGTAGCTGAACCAGAGGTCAATCAAACGCACCACTCAAGGCACATGGAGCAGAGAGATACCCAAAACGCCAAGGAGACCTATGAGATTTGTATTGACCCAACGAATCTCACTATCAACTGTTGCAGCCCAGAGACCACTTGGACTATATTCTTAGCTCAACCATAAATCTCCTCAAACTTGAATCAACTCAATAGCAACTCACATGAAGAAGATATTCAGTTTTCAAGTCGGGTGATTCCAAACTTATCTGATTTTGATCAACAGTCACTCATTGGATCATGGAGACCAAACTAGAAGGATTTAATCTCCAAACCGAATTTTTCTGGAATCTTGATCCATCATAGGATCTCTGGTATTTGGTTTCGTGGCAATACTATTTTTGGTTTGGAAGATATTCGATTTCTAAACGGAAAGATCCTCCACTTTCCTTATTTGGAACCTTTCAAGTTTGGGAGACTTCAAACTTATCTATGGTGACCAGAGTGTTTCTAATATGACTAGAGGCTCTTACGAATACCTCAAGATTCATTTCAAGCCATTGGATCAAGTGGATTCACTCTTTCCCACTCATACACCAAGACTTTCCATATACTGACCTAAGTGTCTTCAAGGAGTTGACCAAAAGGGTTCCAATCAAGCTCACTTGTCCACCTAAACTGTCTAGATACAAAGGAAACATCACATTTCCTCATTCGGCCAAAATTGAGCATTAAAGGCCAGATCAATTAAGCCTTTGATTGATTCCTCATTTAGTTTGATTTATTTTCATTTCTGTTAATTTATTCTATGATTTATTGTCTTTGAAACGATAGGGACGAGCCTATATAAGCTCATTCACTTCTTCATTGTAAAGTACCCTTGAATTTGTAATATTAAGAAAACCGAGATTTTTCTCACCTTTGAAGCTTTTATGCTTGTCTCTTGTTTCTCTAGGCTTTTAGGTGGATTCATTAAGCTAGAAAACGTCTTGAGTCATTGTATTTGTGTGTGATTCACTTAGACCTTGATATGTGAGTTTTATCAAAGACCATACGCAGCCTTTGTGGTGCTCTTCGATCCCCATCATTTTCTATCAACAGTCCACGGCTTGAAAATATGTTCATCAAATTCATATACGCCTTGTAACATCCTCATGCGTGTATCATCCACCAAAGGCCCCAAAAGTTAGAATGATAGCATGCCACTATGTCCTTGCATATACAATCGTCTATTCCAAACCTGTGTGAAAGAAAGTAGAACACATTAGCAAACATAAGAAAAGATTACAAGAAATATATGACTAAGATCAGAGTATACATAAACAAATACCAAACATTAGACTAAATGATATATCATGGTTTTTCTAGGTTTTCAACCATGATATAAGTGTACATATTGAGTCTTTAACCTGGTTTTTAGAGTCTATTGAGTCTTTTACAGGTAAGCTTGCGTTTGGAGCAAAGAGAAGGATATTAGGACGTTTCTGGTGATTTGTGCAACGAGCTGAAGTTAGTGTCTCGACCACGATGGAGTGTCGACCGACACTGCCTTTGATGTTGGTCGACACTGAGCCCGACAAGTTTTGAAGAATTACGCAAAAGACCCCTGAAGTTTCCCTATATTCTAATCTGACCCCAAAACGTGTTTAGAGAGTTTTATTAGGGTTTCAGACTCATTCATATTATTATTTGGTTCTTACTTTTGTTTCTGCAAGAGAGATTGAGAGATTTTGGCTAGGGGCTTATTCTTACTACTTGTAACGTCTGAGAGAAGAATTTCGTACCCCTTTACTTTTATCTATTCAGTTTCTGGTTTTCTATTTATGATGTGTTGTTTAATTGCTTCTATGTCTGAGTAGTAACCTAGTTAGATCTAGGGATTCTCACAAAGGTTTTATGCTTGCTTGATAACTGATTGATTAGAATTCACTATCTTATCGTTCATCACCTAAGTTGTGCTTAACACTGAATTCTGACAATAGCACGAGAGTGTGAGTTATAATCAGATCTGAGATAATTGACAACATCATGAGAGTGTGAGTTATAATCTGAACCAAACTTAGAGTGAACAATTTGACTAGACGCAAAGAGATTTGGTTTAGGAAAATTGTGAACCGATAGAACATGTTCTTAATGCTTGTTTAGAACTCTAGGATCACAAAGAGATTTGGATCGCTAGGTTGCTAGATATAGAAACAATCTCAGCGAGAGTTGGATTGTTTAGTAAAGTGTTTCTAGTTCGTGAACCGCGCTTAATCTGAATCTTGTTAGTTAAGTTTCTTGCATAGCATAATTCCCGAGAACTTCCTAAATCTGACGCCTTTCCTCCTATTGAAAACACCTTTCTAGTTTATTGTTTTGCTTACTGCTTTCTCTGGAATTTGATTTAGCTTAACTTGAATACATACAATCTATCGTGTGACCGTGAGTCCTTGTGGATTCGATACCCTAAGTAATACAATCACATAACTGTGCACTTGCAGTAGAATAGGGATAATTCTTGACCTATCACTAAACATAAACATTTATAAACTGAAACAGAAACAATCTAAACACTCTTAGCAAAGTCAGATATCAAATTCATACTTAGCAATCTTATAAGCAAACATGAATCATCAAACTCAGATATGAAACAAGACTTAGCAGTGAGTAAACAATCTTAGCAAACAACATATATCAAATTCATACCTAGACAACTTAGAAGCAAACATGAAATCATCACTCAGACTTAGAAAAATCAGAAGACATCAAATGAAACCAAAGCCGAACACATTACTTAGCATTGATATTCTTAGCAAACTTGGAAGACATCAAACAAAACAAAAACCAATGAATTACAAAATCAGACTTAGACAATCTTATAAGCAAACATGAACCATCAAACTCAGATATGAGACAAGAATAGCAGTGAATAAACAGTCTTAGCAAACAACATATATGAAATTCATACTTAAACGATTTAGAAGCAATCACGAAAGCATCACTCAGACTTAGAAAACTGAGGAAACATTAAACGAAACCAAAACCACTTAGCATTAATATTCTTAGCAAACTTGGAAGACATCAAACAAAACCAAAAACCAAGATATTACAAAATCAGACTTATACAATCTTATAAGCAAACATGAACCATTAAACCCAGGTATGCAACAAGAATTAGCAGTGAGTAAACAATCTTAGCAAACAACAGATATGAAATTCATCATCTAATTGAAATACATGCTCTAACATATTTGCATTACTTAGCATTGATCATCTCAGTGAGTAAACATTACTTAGCATTGACATTCTTATAACATCAAACAAAAACTATAGCATATTTGCAATTTCACATAAATACATGATCTAACAACAAACACATGGTTACCTTAAACTAGACACACAATCACACACATAACAATAACAACAAACACATGGTTAACTATAATATATTTGCAATTTCAGTTCACACAACAAGCAAAACCTAATTATACATGCAAATCAGGAAAAATACATAAGTTACCATAGGGCGGCGTTAATTTTTTATGGGTGGAGGTGAGGCATGTTGCGTCGCTTCGGCGAACTCATGATTGCCTCTAACCTAGGCAGTGGGTGGCAAGAGGCGGCGGAAGTGGAGGATCTCATCGCTCTAGGAGGAATGGGGCTTTGAGTCAGACGCCTTCCTCCTGGAGCCTCACCACTCTGATTCAACTGCATGCAAACAAATTTAAGAGGTGGTTAGTTAGTGAAGACAGAAGATGAATCAAAAGACATAAATCAGATGAATCGACACCGAAATCAACATGCATGATATGAATCAAGGTTTTGACAGGAAGCGAGAGACTGAAACCGTGTCAGATCAGTCTAGGTTTTGACAGGAAGCGAGAGAGTGAAACCGTATCAGATCAATCTAGGGTTTGACAGGAAGCGAGATAGATAAACCGTGAAAGATTGATGTAGGGTTTTCCAAGAATCGAGACTGAAATTTACCGATTGAGCCATAAGATGTCGAGATGAAGATGAATCAACAGTTAGGGTTTGAGAGATGGGAAAAAATCTTCGACAGAGAGTCGCTAGATGCAGATAATGGAGAAAGAGAGAAGGATATGAAGATATAGATATCGAGAAAGGAAGAGATCGAGTTACAGATGGAAACCGCAGTCGCGAGAGAGAAGAACATGAGAGAGTACTAGAGAGAAAGATTTCCGGCTAAGGAAAAATGAGAGAGTTCGAGAGACTAGGGTATTACGGCTACATGGTTAAGCCAAATTTAATTCGGTTTCGCGGTTAACCTGCGAAAACCAAAATTATTTGGTGAAAACAGAAAATGATTTCGCGGTTTAATGAATTGATTTCGTGGTTAACCGCGAATCCGAATTAAACTTGGCGGTATAAAGAAATTGATTTCGCGGTTAAACCCACGAAACCCTTTTTATTTCCACTTATCTACGCCAATTATCGTAATTATCCATTGCAAATGTAAAATTGAACCGGGTTCAACCTGGTTAAAATCGTAAATCATCGGTTTAACCAGATTTAAACAAGTTAATTAGGCAGTTAAACCAAATTACTTTAGCTACGGCTTTTCCCATAGCTAGTCATAGCTATGTAATTAAAAAAAAATTGAATTTAAAGTGATAAGATTCAATTTTTAATAAGATAGATAATTATATATAATTATATTAATTTATGAAGTGTAAAATAATTATATAAAATTCTGAATTAATTATAAAAATATAATTTCATAAGAATTATTTATGAATTAGAAAGTAATTATATCAAAGTTAGATTCTAATTTATATTATTCGATTTCAGTTTTAAGACTATAGATAATTTCATTCTAAGTTAATCATTTATAAAACATATCGATTAAACACAATATTTTTATTAAACACAAGTAGTTATTTAATCATACAAAAACATTATTTGTATTACACATAATTAGTTATTTAATCATATAAACATATTATACTTCTGAATTGTCTGAATCGGAATACTCGCTATAATGATCCTCGAGATTATCTTCAGAAATATATTCGTCATCTGGATTAACCATTGGTATTGGCTCATACCCTGAAACATCTTCAACTGCATGTGCCTCGACTCGAACAATAGCAGTGGATGGTATAACATGATTAAGTGTGTTGTTTTGTACTGTTGTAAGTGAGACTTTTTGAGTTTCAGAAAATTCTCTCGGCATAATCTTTGTTGTTGCCCACCATTCTTCTCTGGTTGGTCGTAATCTTGGATAAGGAATATAAGTAACTTGATCACATTGCTCTGGTAATATGAAAGAATCGTACTTGTCATAGTGCATATGCGGGCAAATATCAATAATACCGGATAGACGTCTTCGTATTCCTCGTCCGGTGTTGAACTAGTGGCATTTGAACATCATTAGTTTTAGTTCAATAGATACTGGATACTCTTTCATGAATATCTCACTACAAGATATCTGGGTATTGATAGCACCACGAAAACGCTATCACATGTCTATGGTAGCGTTTCCATAAACGCTATGTTTGCCGCTGCCATCTTAGGTCAGCTAGATACGATAGCACTAATTCGACATGCTATCATATATCTGTCTACGATAACGCTAATTTTGATGTGATTGTATAATCTACCTTAGCGATTGTTATACGTCATTGTATATTTTAATGTAGCAAATTATTTGTGTAATAATAAATTTTATAATAGCAATATTTTAAGGATGTATTATATTTTATACTAGCATTTTTGTTGTTGTTGTAATATTATTTATGATGGCCAATCTCTATGGCTATTTTATATCTTATTAACACTTTTATATGTGCTATATCTTATATTTTTTGTCATCCAAATATTAATTCAGTTTTTGATATTTATGCATATTATTCTAATTACTGGAAATTAATAATAAAATTGAAATTTATAAGAAAACAAATAACATAATTTATAATAAAATTATAAATACAATTCTTGATTTATAACTATATATATAAACAAATCTCTGAGTCTCGGCTGATGTTAGACCACAGGGCTCAGCAGAAGTATCTCCATTCAGAGCTGATGAAATCACCAGCACCAATATCTGTCAACAGAAGAAACCACACAAGTTCTTTCAAGTCTTTATTCCACACTCTGAGATCTAATTTGATGTTAAAACTGGATTTATGTATACATACCACAAACATGTGCGATGATGCATATCAAGAGAGAGTATGCAGCGATACTGAAAAGAATTCCGAGACTTGCTTCGGCTGAGCTGTCGTATATTTGACACGAAAGTTGACCATTCGCCACATACAACTGATCAAAACAACCAAATCATTGTGAGTTTACTTTCACAGTATTCTCTATGTAAGCACAAAACAGATGAAAGACGTGCTAACACACAACATCCATGTGATGTGTTGCGATATCAATGCAGAACCTTGTAGCATCTTCCAAGATTAACTGAAAAGTTGGTTCAGAGAAATATATTTGTTTTCATCTAATGAGGTTAATAGTTGTAATGAATAGGTCGTCTTTATGTTTACCTCGTTAATAGTTGAGAAATCCAGGTCTCAAAGCTGACTTCACCAGAAAAATCTGCTTCTCGGTTTTGATTAATTCCACTAATCGCTGGATAACACTAGTACTTCAACCACACAAGACACAAAAACAGTCAAACACAACGTTAAACCTAACATCAAGTTGATTACATTGATGTTTACTAAACATCACTATGTACTAATTTCTTACCCGTAAGCGTTAAGGGATATCTGGATAAGCCTACCAACTCTTTTTCCAATCGAGATCTTCCTGTCACATTATTGTAAGTGGTTTAAAGACAAATTCTCATTTTTAGTAGAAATGGAAAATAAGATCGCCCAGCAAAATAGCAATGGCACGAAACTAAGGTTGGAAGATTAGTGAGGAAGACAAAGCGTACCCGTCATATGTGCTTCATGTTTCCATCCAGTTTCCTGTGTTTCTCACATACATTAGTTATTTGCACATAAGACTATATAGAATCAAAAATCAAAAGAAAAAAACAACAATGAGATTCTTTTTCTTTTGTTATAGATGTTGCAGATACTCACACTGAAGATTGTGATGAACCGATATACAGATGATATCTCAAAACTTGCTATACTTGCAAAATTCCCAGTTCCAAAGAAAGCGACATTGAACAAAACAATCTACGAAACACAAGCCAAATACCAATTTACATAACTGTTTTATTGTTCAAATGTAACAAAAGCCCTTAATCTCGCATCTTAAAGGACCATGACAAGAGAGAAGATGACTTACAAAAATCAAAGGAATGCACACACCAATTTAAAAATATCTCCTTTAGGTCTCATAAATCAGGGCTTTCAATCTCCTCAACCTAAATACCTGGAAACCAATACACTGCGACCGTGAAAATACCAATGTTCATACACATAACCAAAGCTACACATCCTGTTTTCACCACCTTGTCACAGTTTTTTATTCAGTGTTCATTTTATATCGAAGTACTTTCTAAGAAGAGCTATAAGGGGAAATCGATTCCACAAAAGAGATCTCATACACGAACAAGTGAACAAGTAAAACAAATATCGGAGAAGAAGAAAGGGGGTAAAATCGATTGATTGAAGAAAACGAAACCCGAGTCAACCTCATACTCCGCGACTCTCCTCTCTGACACCATTCTCTGGTTATCATCCTTTCGCTGAGCTCCTCTGCAGAAGCAAACTGGCCACATAGAAGGTTGGCCACCGAGTTATGGATGATATTTTCGACTGTCTCACGAAACAAGCGAAATCTCATTATTCATTGAAGGAATTTGGAGAAGAAAGGCTAAGAGAAGAGACTGATTTTTTATCTATAGGAGGAAATGAGCGTGTTTCAAAAAAAAGGAGGAAATGAGTTTCAGGAAAAACTAAAAAAATTACTAAGTGTTTGGAGGTAAACACTAAAATATTCCCTAAAATTTTGGCGGTTCAAGTGCAAAAAATGGCTCTATTATAGATTTTTGGCCTAAATTTTATTTAGTAGCTAAGTAAAAATTATTTGACAAAAAACTAAGTAAAAGTTATATTTTGGACATATGTATCATCATATGGTGATTTAATTAATATGATTGAGAGTTTGAAATTTAATTGTAAATTTAGGATTTATGCATGTAATTAGTTTCTTTGATTAAGATTTTAAAGTTAAATATTATAAGTTTAGAATTTAAGGTTTGAAGTTTGGGGTATAGAGTTAGAATTTGAAGTTTAGGGTATAAGTTTATGGTTTAAATTTAGGTATGAGGTTAAATATTTTATACTTAATATATTTTTATATCAAACCCTAAACCCTATATATACCTTAAACTAAATTTTTAATGTTTATGATTAGGGGTTTTTGAATTTGAGATAGAAAACTTATGATACATAATATGTTTGAGAATAAAAATTAAGGGTTATAGTTTATAACTTAGGATTTGAGAATTAAATTTTTGATTTAAAATGGATTAGGAGTTAGGGTTTAGGGTTAATGTTTGAGAATAAAAATTAAGGGTTATAGTTCATAACTTAGGATTTGAGAATTAAATTTTGATTTAAAAATAGATTAGGAGTTAGGGTTTAGGGTTAATGTTTATGGTAGAGTTAATGTTTTAGAATTTAGGATGAAAAATAATTATCAATACCCTAACTCTAAACCCTAACCCTTCAATACCCTAAACCCTATACAATGTGTTTGTGAGACTTTAACTTTTATATCAATTGGAAATTTTATTTTTTGGACTATATTACTAAAAATCACCAAAACTTATAATATTATGAGATAGTATTTTATAGTGTTTTATTTGCTATCTTAAATACCCTAAACCCCCCAATAAATATTTGTGAAACTTTGAATTTAATATTAGTTGAATTTGATTTTTTAAATAAAAATGAAAGACATAATAATTCTTTTTGGATTATATGTTTGTAATCCTAAACTTTATATTCCAATACCCTAACCCTAAACCCTAAACTTATATGTTTCATTTGTTATCTTCAATTATGTGTTGTTTATTATTAATTTTCATTTATTTATTTTGTATAGATAGCAATGATGAATTAGAAAAAAGTTATAGAATTAAACCCATGAAAACAAAATACATTTTTACAAGAATTCAAGTACTTGAAAGATTGAAAGATTAAGTTACATAGATGCAATTACAACAACATGAGTTAAATTCTCAACATGTATACATTATGAAGGGTACTGCATTAGAGAGATTTCCAAGTTCAAAGGGGCGGATCTCAAGGCATGAGAAGTATCAACCCGATGGTACTTCATTCTGGTCATATATTTTCTGCAGTGGCTAGATACAACGTTTGGGTCACAACCTTTGTAGCTGTAAGCTCTTGCTTCGGTTAATAGGAATGCAGTAGCCCAAGTGATTGCAAGACTCAGTGGAACCTGTTAGTAACAAAATAAGTGACATTAAACCACTGTATCCAAGCACAACTTGAAAAGCTGAACCAATTATGATTGCACCTTGCAGCTCTCTCATGATATGCTTGAAGTTCTACCATAATAACCAAAACATAATATCTGCTGTCAAAGTTTTTTCACAAGACAATCCATATATACACAAGCCGGAACAAATTCACAAACATTAGAAAGAAAAAAGAAGCTGATTTCACTTGCATTAAGAACATCAATGCTATAGACAAACGCATAGGCATAATAACAATTACCAAATATAATAAAAGTTGTTTCCATCAATTTTTGCCTAGTAACGAAGTCTTTCTAATGATGTCTTAAAACCCAGAGCCAAAATAGTTTCAAGATAACTGGTTTTCAACTTGCATTCTTGCTAGATTTAGTAATTAGAGAGACATCATACCTCCATGTCCTTTAGCGTAGCATCATTGGCAATGATCAATGTTTCATCTTGTGTGGACATATCCAACGAGTCACTAGTATATATCCTGCAATCTGATAACCACCCAATTCAGTGAATAATATTCTTTTGCATATTTGTGAAAACAGTTGAAAGTACCATCAAACTGAGTTCCTTGAGGAGATTGGGGGTAGAGAATGCTTGATGAAGACCAACTCCATACAGATCAAACATCTAAAAGAGTTGCACAACACAATTTCTCAGCCAAGTGAAATGGGAAAAAGGAATCACTAGAGATGGAAAAGACCAAAACTAGAGAGCTGGAGGAAAAGAAAAAGGAAGAAGAAGCTACCGGAATAGGTATTCTTCTATCATGAAACACAACATGAGATACAAGAAATACATCGCCTATGTCGGCTCCTTTAACCTGAATATGTTCAGTTAATCAGCACTTTTATTACATGAAAATAAACCAGCTTCCACAATTTGACAGCAAAGTACGAGAGAAAGAGAGAAAGAGAGATTTTCATGATGCAATCCAAATTTTCAGGGAAGTTCAGAGTGAATCGAGTTTCAGTAAATTGTGTAACAAAATCAAATTTTGGAATAAGAAAAGTAAAGAGTATAATCTTGGCATAAAATACCTTAAAGGCACCGCAGGTTCCGACATTGATAATAATGTCAGGTTGTAAGGCTTGGATAGAAGCAAAGGTAAAGAGAGAATATGGAACAGTTCCAACACTATCGATCCCTGCATAGACATCTCAGTTAGTTTAACATAGTTGCAGCATAAATAGTTGAAAAAGTGCATTCATTTATCCTTATAGAGCTCATTTCAGTAACATAGTTCCATGTTTCTTCAAGAAACGCAAATTCCTGAGATCTCTGCAAGCGCCATTACTATTCTGATACTTCACTTCCACTAGACACAATCTGGGTAGTAGTAATACTGAAATTTACGGAAAATTGGACAGTACTAGAAGAAGAAACGGTGAAACCTTTAATTGAATCAGACAAAACAAAAACAAATCAACCTGAAATGAGATGAAAATGCATTTAGAGGTTTCGTATATTCAATCAAGTGATGCTGATGATCGGAGAGAAGAAACGATTGGTAAACCCAGGCAAATTGGTTTAGCCGATTACCTTCGAAGATTTTTCTTAGAGGATGATAATGAATATGTGAAGTGGGAGAAGGGATGGTGAGAAATTGATGCTCACCGTGGTTGTAGTTGCAGAGAGGATCCTGGTGAAGATCGAATGTCGGAAAAATCAAGGGATGTGTTTTTTTTTTCCTAACTCTTTCAATTTTTGGTTGGTCAACGATCTGAAATGAAGAAATGAACAAGACACCCAAATCTTTATTTTTTTTTTACCAAGTCTTGGCGCCTAGAGCGGGATAGCATAAATTGGGCTCTAAAATCTGATTTGGGTTTCCCGCTTAATAGAAAAACGGTTTAGCACTATTTTATTGCTGTAATAGAGTACCCAAACCAATTTGGCCATCTATAATAGCAATTTGAAAATTCGTGCTATCCTGTTCTGCTATCAATACTTGGTTTTCTTGTAGTGTCTCTTTGATCAGTCCCAAATACTCTGTCTTAGTGGTTCTCGGAACGCAAACACCATAATTCATCGTCTTTTTATTTTTTCCATGACTTTCAGTATGGTAATGATATCCTCTTGAATAAAACATAGGCCTGGAGGTGAATTTATGCTTTCGACCTTGTACGAATTCTAACATCCACAACGGAAATTCAAATGAATTGCTAGCGGTGTTAATCTGCACATATAGAATTTTAAAATGAGATTAGACAAGTGTATTTCATTTTTTATTTAAAGAGAAATTCAAAAGACATGCTGGATGTGTTAATAAATATATGACAAGTGTATTTCATTTTTAAAACTTACGTAGTCTTGACACCACAATGCAAATCCAGTATCTTTTGCTTTTGTCAATTTGTCTGAAGTAATGTTTGGAAAATCATACGTCATCTTCTCTTCAAACATTATGTACAAATAGTTAATTTTAGTACTGAACATGAAATCAAAATTGTAAAAATATAAATAAATGTTACGAAAGACATCATACCTTTCGTATGGTTCAAAATCTTCGCAGTTGAGTAGTAAAAACGTATGAAGCAGGTTATAATCCTCATCAGTTAACCACATTGTTCCTGCTTTGCCACTGAGTTTTCCAACTTGTTGGGACATAGTCGGGACATCAGGAAAATTGTAAGTGAACCGAATTTCCTTCACGTCTTCATCGGTGTTGGTACTGGATTTCCCTCTAGGAAATCCGGCCCATTAACAGACAAGACAGAGGCCCATAATCACGAGCCCATTCCAGAATCAAAGACAGACAAAAGAGCCGACTCCTTCGATGGGCCCAAGCGAAACAAACGCCTTGGCAAGGCCCAGACGAAGCCGAAGCCGGAGACAATCGAGCTCGAGCTCGGCAAAAGATGACGTGGAGATAGAGCAACTCGGTCTTCGCCAGTTCAACTGCTCCGCATAAATCTCGGAGATCGTTACGATGACGAGGCCGAAATATCGGGACGAAGAGATCAGAGTCGAGACTATTTAAGAAGAGAAGTGGCGACCCATTAAAGATATTCCGACCTAGGCTAAGAACACTTCGATTAGATAGCTCGATTTCATACTTTGTACTCTCTTCTCGACTGTGTTTGTTCTATCTCGACGATCAATCTCAATAAAGTCTTTGATTCATAGGAAACTATACCATTTCTATATCCTAAAGTCCAAATCCACAAATACAAATTCTTAGTGTGAATCCCGGATCTCATATTTGGCGCCGACTGTGGGGACATTCTATAGCCTTTCCTATCTTAAGAATCAGATCCTAGATCCGATAGATCGAGATGAATCCCGACCAAACTGGCTCTCCCAGCGCCACACCACCAGTTGACCGCCCTCAAACGGTCGACAACGTTCCTCAGAACACTACCGGGGTAAGAAACATGGGTCAGACCGACGGCGTGTTGACGAGCTCTGCCTCAGTCTCCACGTCCTCGGCACCAGCCGACTCCGTCGCGCAAACAATCGCGACGAGCCAGACTCCGACAAATGTTTTGTCAGGAACTAATGATCCGAGCAGAAACTGGGTGTGGATTAGAAATGACTCAATACCCACCCAGGAGGGGGATCTGGAGTAACCAGACCCAATTCGCCACTACCTTCTGCTCCACAGAGACAAGGGCCAAGCGATCTTGCCGAGATCCGTTCGATGTTAAGCCTGTTGGTAGATCGAACGAGAAACAACGAGGCAAGCGCAAGGGCCCAAGAGATCGCGAACCGTTCTCTGGAAGCGCAGCTCGAGGAACAAGAGCGGCGCCTGAACGCCCATCTTGAAAAGCTCGCCAATCAAAGCCAAGGGGGCAGACCAACGCGAACTCCCGTAAGTCCTCCACCGTGTACCCGCTTGGACTTCTCCAAGGTAGTAACTCCACCGTGTAGCGGCTTCCGCCCTACAATGACCCCTATCGCGATACCGACCCCATTTGGTTCGAGTTCCATGGTCACAGATCCAACCGGATCAAGAAACCGACCATTACCCGGGCCACCACCTTTCCCGAGTAACTCTAACATCCGACCGAGGAAACTAGGAGGTTCCATCTTCGCCTCGAGCTCGGGACTCCTTAACGGATCAAACTCAGTTCGGTTCCGAACGCCCCAGGTCGATCAGACGAGGTCGATCCCAACGATCGATCTCCTCGACCCCATTTTTTTCCGGAACAAACGTCAGGACAGGCACAAGTCCAGTTCGCACCCGCAGAGGGCGATGAACACGATATGCTTAGACAATACATTGAGCAGGCTAAAGCCCAGTTCAACAGTCTGAGCTCGAAAGTTCACATGGCGACGAGCGCGGCTCCTGACATCGATCGAGTGATCGAAGAAACACAACAAACGCCGTTCACAGATCGGATTGCGTTTGCAAGGATCCGAGAGATCAAGAAAACTAAGTTTCCAGAATTCTCTGGGAAATCAGACCCGAAAGCCCACATCAGGGCATTCCGACTAGCGATGGCAAGGGTGTACCTTACCGATGAGGAGAGGGAGCCAGCCTTCTGCAGACTCTTCGCAGAAAACCTATCAGGCTCTGCCCTAGAATGGTTTGCCGGACTGGAAGAAAGGTCCATTGACAACTTCACCCAGTTCATGACGGCTTTCCTCAAGCAATACTTCGTTTTCATCGAGGAAAAGACTACTGAGGCAGCCCTATTTGGCGTCTCTCAAAAACCCGACGAAACACTTCGCTCGTACATCGACCGATTTAAGGAAATAAAATCCAAAATCGCGAACCACGAGACGAGGTAGCTATAGAAGCATTGAGACGAGGACTATGGTTCTCAACCAGATTCCGCGAGGAAATAACAGTCCGCGAACCTCAAACGCTCGATGACGCCCTCCATCGCGCATCGGCCTTTGCTCGCCTCGAGGACGAAACCACGACCCTCAGGGAAAAACACCGGAAAGAAATGAACCCGTCGGGCTCACAGAATTCGAACTCAAAAAAGGATTCCCGTAAATCAGGGAACGTCAACGCGGTCGAGAGCCCAAAGAACTCGAAAAAATTCGAGTTCGACAAGGAAAAATTCTGTGATTTCCACAATAAAAGAGGACACTCGACCGAGGATTGCTATACTCGAGCTAAAGCAGAGGCTCAAAAACAAGAGTCCGAAAGCAAAAAAGACTCCGAAGTCGAGGAGGAAACTGTTGGAATTGTGTCCAGTAATCTCGGTACTGTCTCTAGAAAGTAAGAGTATGTCAATGATCAGACATAAGTCATATAATACTGGGGGTCATGATGGCTTGCTAGAGTCCGCTCATGATCTATAAGTCTTGGACTTATTGCCTTTATTATATGATCCCATATGGGTCACACGCCTAAGCTAACAGGAAAATGTGTAGGAACGGCTTAGCAGAAGTACGGTAAAAGTGCCAGGCATTTGTCGTACTTAGAGAGAGATTAATGGGTCTGATTAAATCCAAGGGATTTAATCAGATTGGTATTTGGGCCCAAAAGCCCAAAAGGAACTAGACAAGTTTTATAAATAAAACTTAAGTCTGAGTCTCCTTCTAACCCTAGCCCCCTCTGCGATTTCTCTCTCTCTCATGCGCCTCCTCTCTCTTGGTCTAGCAGCCTTCTTCCTGCTTGGTGTGCGTGTGTGAACCTCTGGAGGAGTTATCACTTGGTGGCTCTGCTGATCTCTGACCTGTTCTTCATATTCCGCTGCATTAACAAGGTAACAGGTGAGATCTATTATGTTTCTAAATAAGTGAACCTAGATCTGCATGTTTAGTAGGTTGAATCAATTGACAATTGAATCAGGAAACACTAAACGATCCAACAGTGGTATCAGAGCGGATTGGGCCTCGGGCCCAGATTCACAACCAAGAGTTATATCACGGATATAATTAGCCGACATAGGGCTTACCGATATAAGCTAAGGTTGGGTGACGGCCAGTGGCCCACTTTGATCTTAGTTATATGTGGATCTTGGAATCATTATATTCTATTGAGGGTAACTTAAGTTATTGAATATAATGCGTGATTAATCATATTAAATTTAATACAAGATTAATCATATTGAACATATTAACTAAAATCCTTTTATCTTAATTTTCAGTTATGACTAGCACAAACAATCAAAACACTTTCTCGATCCGGTCTGTCCTTGAGATGGACAAGCTGAACGGATCAAATTTCTTGACTTGGTCGCGGAACCTGAGGCTTGTCCTCAGACAGGAGAGAAAGGACTATGTCCTTGAGAGAGCTCTCCCCGTGAGGATCGGGTCCAATGCTTCTCATGCAGTATATGATGCTTGGAATAAGCATTATAATGATGCGGTAGATGTGCGTGGTCTGATATTGGCTACGATGGACTCAGACTTGCGGAAGCAATATGAGAACATGGAGTCGCCAATAGAGATGATCAGCAGCCTGAAATTGAAATTTCAGGAGCAGATAAGAATGGAGAAATACCAGTTGGTTAAGTCTCTCACTAGCTGCAAGCTACCAAATGATCATCCAGTTAGTCCTCATGTCAGTAAAATGATGGGTTACATTGATAACCTGAGGAAACTGGATTATCCAGTTAGCCAAGAATTGGCAACTGAGATCATACTACAGTCACTGCCGTCAAGCTATGATAAGTTCAGAAGGAACTATATCAAGAAAGGCTTAACGAAGACGCTGACTGAACTGCATGATATGCTCAAGACAGTTGAGCCAAACGTGAAGAGTACCCTGAATAATCTCATGAATTAGAAGGGTAGGTTTAATAAACCTAATGCTGACAAGGGTGAAGGCAAAGTTGTCCAGATTTTGAATCATGGCAAGCGTGTGTCTTCTGAGCCCGAGTCAGATACCTCTTACGTTGGTAAGTGCTGCTACTGTAAGGAGACAGGGCATTGGAAGAGAGATTGCATTAAATTCATGGAAGATGATGAGGAGTTGAAGTTGATGTATGCGACTGCTTCCTCAGGTATTCATGTTATTACTTCAAGTTCTACCTTAAAGGTATTGGATACTGGTTGTGGCACTGATATTTGTGATAATATGCAGAGCCTAAGCAACAGTAGAACGTTGAAGGAAGGGCAAGTGGAACTACATGTCTGGAAGGAGCTATGGATGCTGCCTCAGCCGTAGGGTTTTCACTTGTAGATGCCTTTGAGGCTTGGTTTTATTAAGTAATTGCTACAATGTACCTGCTTTAAGCAGAGTTGTCTTTCATTTTCTTGTAAGAATTTGAATGTTTTTCATTTTGATAAAAGACAAGTTTTGTTCTTTTGATCTTAATGAAATATTAATTGTAGCACCCCATTCAAGGAATGGGTTTTATATCTTAAACCAAAGAGTGCCTAAATGTAACATAAATACCGAATTGGTTTAAATCTGATGAATTAAACCTGATTTTTCTTGGCATAAAAGTCTTGGTAACATAGAGTAAGTCGGAATCAGAAACCCCATAGTTATGGACTTTTGGGCTCATTTGATCGGATATCTTATGAGACTTGAATTCTGCTTACTGGACCAAAAGACAAAAGGGCCCATCTTAGCCGAGCTAGAGAAAAGCCCAAAGGCTTATTGGACCTTAAACATACTCATGTATGTGGTCCGATGAGCAGTAATGCCAGAGAAAATTTCCTGTACTTCATTGTCTCTACTGATTACTTCAGTGAGTAAGACTGTGTTCATTTGATGAGACACAAGTCGGAATTCTTTGACATGGTCGAAAGAGTTCCAGAATGAGGTATAGAATCTGAGTGATAGAAGTATTAAGACTCTGGATTAGATCACGAGTGAGAATACTTGAGTCATTAATGGTGTGATCATCTGATTAAGTGTGAAGTAGTTTCACAGCTCATTTCTCCTGAAAACCTGGAGGTGTTTCTGTGAGAAAGAGTCAGATCTTATCAGAAATGATTAATGATGAGTCACACGAATCTTCCATGATATTTTTAAGAATAACGCTCTAGAAATATCTAAGTTTACGCAGAAATAGTTCCACCAATATCAGTTGAAAGACACCACGTAAATGTGGATTGGAATCAATCCAAATTCGTCTTTACTGAGTAATTGTAGTTGAGATACTTCGCTGGTTGTCCTAGGGAAACCAAGGCTTGTTATCTTTTACGTCCATTCTGTTTTCAAGAAGGGAAGTTTTTTTCCAAGAAGAACAGTGGGAGTAAAAGTATGACTCGAAGAAATTCGACAAATACAGGTGGCTGCTCAACCTGTTGAGGGAGAGCAGCGGAAGGATTTACAGATTTCTGTAGAATCTACACCTGTGGAGCCTGAAGTTCGCAGATATGAATGAATCAGTTACTAATCCGAGAGTGATTTCTCGTCATTAGTTGAACCTGATAATCATTGAAAGTTCGCATGATCTGATGATCATTGAAAGCGACGAATCTGCGAAATTCAAAGAAGCGAAAGTGAGCCCGGACTCCGAAAAAATTACACTATGTGTAAGTTAGTTTTATTGATCCATTCATGGATGGAAGCAAACATATCGGAGTTGGAATCTTCGTTCTGTTGAAGTAGTCAAGGTTTTGACTTGAACAGGAATGAAATGGAACTGTGCGTTTACTAATAGATAAGTGGGAGCGATGTTGCATTTCTCATATTGTATGTCGATGACATACTGATTCTCGGAAATGACGTCCCAATGCTGCAGTCGGTAAAGGACTGGCTTGGGAGTTGGTTCTAATGATTGACATGGGTAAAGCCACGTATGTTCTTGGATTTTGGATCTAAAAGATAGAGATCCGAAAGAGCTGGTAGGACAAAGTCAGGATTCTTATCCCGACAAAGTCCTACACGTTTTCAGCATTCCAAGAAGGGTTTTATGCCAATGTCACATGGCATTACGTTAAGCAAGACACAGTGTCCTACGATAACTGCTGATCTTAAATGCATGGATAAGATTCCATATGCGTCGGCAATTGGATCTATCATGTATGCCATGAAACGTACTTGTTTGATGTTGCTTTAATGTTAAGCAAGACAAGTAAAAGACCAGTCAAATCCAGAAAAGAATCACTGGATTGCCGTAAAGAATATCCTAAAGTATTCAAGGAATACACAGGATAAATTCTTGATTTACGGAGAAAGTGAGGTGCTACAAGTCGATAGAGTCTGAAAGGCAAGTTTCCAACGGACAAAGATGATTTCCGGTCACAGTCCGGTTATATCTTGTGTCTGTCTGGCGGTGCAAGGCACTGTTGCTGACTCCATGACTTAAGCTGAACATTTCGCAGCTTGGAAAGCGGCGAAAGAGGTTGCTTGGAAAGAAGAGTTCGTCACTGAACTTGATGTGATTCCCAGCATAGATGAGACTAGCTGCACATCGGAGGTCCAAACACCTTGAGGGTAGGTATAACCTATTCCGTGAGATAAATGACAGAGATGTTAAGTAGATCAGCAAGTTTCAATGAATGAGAACGTTGCTAATCTATTAACGAAGTCACTCCTTAGGCCTAAGCACGAGTCACGGACTGTTGCTGTAGGATAAGTGAAATTAAGATGTAGTCTAAATTTCAGTGGGAGTTAGTAAAGGGCTTTATTCAGTTATTGATATGTTCTTGTAAAACATTTTATGTTTAATGAAATTATTATTTCAAGATTATTTTAACTGTGATGAAATAATCGTTCCAAAATGATATGAACCATTTTATAGGTCATCGAAGTAAGTGACTTGATCTTGAGTTATCAAAGTCATTTAGCTTGATCATGAGACCCTATATTTGATAGATGGCTTATATCATCATGTCCCTAGTCGAAGGTTGTTGAAATTGGAACACCAACAACCGTGTGAGACTAGATTGGTATGTGACTTATGACAAAGTCTCAGTGTGTCATAGATGCGCGGCATCAAAGTCAGTACATAGGTGTATGTGGGGTACATACGACCGGACAAGACCCGCTTATAAGAACTCTTCAGGATATTTATATCTGTGTCATAAGAGATTCTTACTACGACTATAGAGTATAGTCCTTAGACCTGAGTTCGCATGCATGTGACTGCACATGAACTGATGCGCTTTGATCATTGTCTAACGCTGTCGTTATGCGATAGTTATAAGGACCTTGTTTGGGTGTATTACGAAATGAGTAGTTTACAGTGATGGAACAAGACGGGATTTGTCCCTCCAATATAAATGGAGTGAATATCTCTAGGCCAATCGGAGATTTGAATACTGGAAAATGCATGGCCATGCTCAAACGGACTGTCCCGAGTCGTTTGGATTGTCAGTATCAAATCAGAGTCCGATGAACAAGATTAGGCTTTATAAGGATGACACTCATCTTGCCTTATGACTAATCGAGATATTGAGACAAAAGGATTATGAATACAGAGATTCCAGTACAAGTGGGAGATTGTTGGAATTGTGTCCAGTAATCTCGGTACTGTCTCTAGAAAGTAAGAGTATGTCAATGATCAGACATAAGTCATATAATACTGGGGGTCATGATGGCTTGCTAGAGTCCGCTCATGATCTATAAGTCTTGGACTTATTGCCTTTATTATATGATCCCATATGGGTCACACGCCTAAGCTAACAGGAAAATGTGTAGGAACGGCTTAGCAGAAGTACGGTAAAAGTGCCAGGCATTTGTCGTACTTAGAGAGAGATTAATGGGTCTGATTAAATCCAAGGGATTTAATCAGATTGGTATTTGGGCCCAAAAGCCCAAAAGGAACTAGACAAGTTTTATAAATAAAACTTAAGTCTGAGTCTCCTTCTAACCCTAGCCCCCTCTGCGATTTCTCTCTCTCTCATGCGCCTCCTCTCTCTTGGTCTAGCAGCCTTCTTCCTGCTTGGTGTGCGTGTGTGAACCTCTGGAGGAGTTATCACTTGGTGGCTCTGCTGATCTCTGACCTGTTCTTCATATTCCGCTGCATTAACAAGGTAACAGGTGAGATCTATTATGTTTCTATCCCTGCCTCCGGCGAGCTTAACCTGAGCGTCACTCCGGGAGGTTCGGCGCTATCCCTGCCTCCGGCTCCTGCCAAAATTTTACGCTCAAGAATCAATCTCCCTCGTCTCTGCGGGGGGGGGGGGGGGGGGGGGTACGGGCTATACCCCCTAAACGAATCGACTTCATCTTCGGTGGCTCCAAGCTTTGCCGCGACTCGGTCAATTCGATCAAAGCTCTTCAAAGAAGAGTCGAGACCGACAGAGGGGGGAAAACCCCAATGTTGGGTCCAGACCACGAAATCATTTTCTACGAGAGCGAGACAAGTAATCTCGACAAACCACACGACGACGCCCTCCTCGTTTGTCTAGTAGTGGGAGATGTCGAACTCTCAAGGATAATGATTGACACAGGTAGTTCGGTAGATGTCCTCTTTTACGACGCGTTCAAAAAGATGGACTTCAACGACTCCGAGATTGTGGAAGAAAAGACACCACTAGTAGGTTTCGCTGGCGAGACGACATACTCGATGGGCTCTGTCTTCGCCCCAGTAATTGCTGGAGGAGTTCGGAAAATGACAGAGTTCGTCATAGTAGATCGGCCAGCTCCCTATAACGCAATCCTAGGTCGACCATGGATATACGACATGAAAGCGGTACCATCGACCTACCACCAATGCGTAAAGTTCCCGACTCCCAAAGGGATCAAAACCATTTACGGAAGTCAAAAGATTTCCCGTCATTGCTACATGAACGGATACAAGCAGATCGAGAAATCCCCTGCGTAGCAATTATAGAAAGAGGAGGAGCTCGCCACCATGCAGACCAAAAGGTCGAACGACCCTAGTCAAATAGGACCCCCAAAGGACCTCACGACTCAGGTCTGCATAGACGATGCTCATCCCGAAAGACTCGTTGGCATCGGAATCGACCTATCAGAGCCGGTTAAGAACGAACTGGTCTCTTTTCTCAAACAGAACGTTGACTCCTTCGCCTGGTCTTCAGCAGACATGAAAGGGATAAACATCGACGTAACCAGCCACGAGCTGAATGTCGACCCAACCTACAAACCGGTAAGACAGAAACGTCGAAAACTAGGTCCTGAGCGGGCCAAAGCCGTCAACGACGAGGTCGATCGGATATTAAAAATCGGATCGATCAGAGAGGTCAAGTACCCCGACTGGCTCGCGAACCCCGTGGTGGTTAAGAAAAAGAACGGAAAGTGGAGGGTCTGTGTAGACTTCACGGATCTCAACAAAGCATGTCCAAAGGACAGCTTCCCACTTCCGCATATCGACCGACTGGTCGAGGCCACCGCTGGACATCAGCTGCTATCCTTTATGGACGCGTTCTCAGGGTACAATCAAATATTGATGAACCCTGAAGACCAAGAAAAGACTTCGTTCATAACGGATCGAGGCACGTACTGCTACAAAGTCATGCCCTTCGGACTGAAAAACGCATGAGCAACTTACCAACTCCTCGTCAACAAGATGTTTTCGGGACTTCTAGGCAAAACCATGGAAGTCCACATCGACGATATGCTGGTAAAATCTTCCAGGTACGAGGATCACATCCCCCAACTAAAAGAATGCTTTACCATTCTTAATAAGTATGGGATGAAACTCAACCCAGCTAAATGTACCTTCGGGGTTCCCTCAGGAGAATTCCTCGGTTACTTGGTGACCGAAAGAGGGATCGAAGCGAACCCCAAACAGATCGCAACGTTCATAGAGATGAAATCTCCCAGAACAACGCGAGAAGTCCAGCGCCTAACCGGAAAAATAGCTGCTCTGAATCGCTTCATCTCAAGGTCGACCGATAAATGTCTACCCTTCTATCACTTGCTAAAAGCAAACAAAAAGTTCCTCTGGGACGAAAAGTGTGAGGAGGCATTCACTCAGCTCAAAGCTTACTTAAGCGAACCACCCATACTGGCGAAACCAGTAGAAGGAGAACCCCTTTACCTCTACCTAGCTGTCTCGACGGCAGCAGTAAGTGGAGTCATGGTTCGCGAGGAACAAAACGAACAACGGCCGGTGTACTACATCAGTAAGACCTTGATCGACGCTGAAACCAGATACCCCGCCATGGAAAAACTCGCCTTAGCGCTAGTAACATCGGCTCGGAAACTCCGACCGTACTTTCAATCGCACTCGATCATAGTGATGACCTCTCAGCCACTGAGAACCATTCTTCACAGTCCAAGCCAATCAGGTCTATTGGTCAAATGGGCTATCGAACTTAGCGAGTACGACATTGAATACAAAGCTCGAACATGCCTAAAAGCACAAGTACTGGCAGATTTCATAATCGAGCTCCCTCCGACTATAGAACTCGACCCGACTTCGGCCCAAAGATGGAAACTCTACGTCGATGGAGCTTCCTCAAGACAAGGGTCCGGAGTCGGAGTGAAATTAGTCTCCCCAACGGGCGAAGTACTAGAACAATCGTTTAGATTGGGCTTCACCGCATCGAATAACGAGGCAGAATATGAAGCGTTAATAGCCGAGCTCAGACTCGCGATAGCCATAGGAGCCCGGGAAGTAAACGCCTTCAGCGATTCCCAATCAGTCACGAGCCAATATCATGGCGACTACGAGGCCAAAGACGAACGAACATACATTGGCCGAACAGATCGAATTCTTCGATCTAACACGAATCCCACAAGGTGAAAACACCGCAGCCGATACGCTAGCCGCATTAGCATCGACATCAGATCCTAACCTCAAAAGGATCATACCAGTCGAAGGGATAGAAAACCAAGCATCGACATAGCTCTCAAAGCTCTGTCCTTGAAAGAGGACGGCCCGCTGTGAAGGACGATGTCAAACACAAAGAGTGTCCCGGAGACACTAGTAGCGACATCATCGAGATTGATGATGATCTCGATCCTAGAAACACCGTATATGTCGCGAATGTCCCCGACAGACCAATTCAAACCGCATCCACTAGTCAGGGACCTGAGCCTAACAACGACGAAGATTGGAGAACTCCGATCATTCGATACATCACAAACGGAGAAGTTCCCGACGACAAATGGGAGGCGCGGAAACTTAAAACACAGAGTGCAAGGTACTGTGTCACACAAGGAGATCTCTTTAAAAGGAGCCTCTCCGGACCTTACCTTAAATGCCTTGACAAAAAGCAAGCCCTAGCCGTGATTACACAAACACATGACGGATCCTGCGGAAGCCATTCCGGAGGACGAGCATTGGCCGTGCGAATCAAAAGGCAAGGCTACTATTGGCCGACAATGGCCACCGAATGCGAATCTTTCTCCAACAAGTGCGATAAATGCCAAAAGCATGCCCCAATTATCCACCAAGCGTCGGAGAAACTCTCCTCTATCTCATCACCATACCCATTCATGCGGTGGGGAATGGACATCGTGGGACCGCTGGTCGCATCTGGCAAAAATAAAGCCACACACCTGTTGGTGATGACGGACTACTTCACCAAGTGGATTGAAGCAGAGTCATACCAGAAAATTAAGGACGTTCACGTTAAGGAGTTCGTCTGGCGAAACATCGTTTGCTGACATGGACTACCCCACGAGATCGTCACCGATAACGGATCTCAGTTCATATCAAACACGTTCAAAGAGTTCTGCAGAACTTGGAACATAAAGCTGACTTACTCAATGCCACGCTACCCCCAAGGGAACGGGCTAGCAGAAGCAGCTAACAAAGCGATTATGAACGGTCTCAAGAAAAGGCTCAACGAGTGCAAAACAACCTGGAGTGACGAACTCCCAGCCGTACTCTGGGCCTACCGGATTACCCCCCGCAAATCCACTGGCGAGACTCCCTTCTCGCTGGCTTACGGGATCGAGGCGGTAGTACCAGCTGAAATTCTCGTGTCAAGCATTCGCAAGGAAGAATGCCCACGACAAGAGGAACTCAATAACAAGATGATAACTGACGAGCTCGACCTCGTCGACGAAAGAAGGAACCTCGCATTAGCTCGACTCCAGAATTACCAACAAGCCGCAGCTCGCTACTATGATTCCCGAATCAAAACTCGAAGGTTTCAAGTAGGAGAGCTCGTCTTGCGGAAAGTGTTCGACCATAAAAAGGAAGAACACGCTGGAAAATTAGGAGCGAAGTGGGAAGGTCCTTACCAGGTCACCGACATCAACATAATCGAACTACGAAATGGCTTGATCCCCTTAAAAAGGGTACGTAGGCAGCTCGACTTCGAGCGCAGCCGCCCCCCAAAAACAAAGCTCACACCGAGCTCAACAGCTTCTGACGAAGTTACACCGACTTATCTTTGTGAAATCAAAATAAGTCCCTTAATCCAATGCTTCTTTCTGTCGTAAATCATTGCGAAATACCTTGTCATAACATTCCCAAAACGAAAGATATTAAATTATCTCTTCCGAAACGAAGGATATGAAATTATCTCTTCTAAATAAAGGTGATATGAAAGTATCCCTTCCGAGCGACCTGAAATGGCCTCTCCCAAAGTCAAAAGATATAAAAATTCTCCCGACCTTATACAGCTCGGAAGAACTAGGGGGCCACCCTCTCCAGTTAAACGAAAACGTCGAAGTCGAGGCAACCGACCACACGAAAAGACCTCCGCGCACAACGAACCTTTGTAAGTTTACCCCGATTTATCTTTCCCGTTAAATATTACACTCGTACTGCACATTACGAAAGAACCCGAACTCAAGTACGAACGACCGAGTCGTGAAGGTACTAAAACAGTAAAGTCTATGCTAAGGCATGTAAGACTCAAAAAGAAATTCATTAAAAGGAGGACACAGTGTCCTCGAGTCCCGACACCAAAACAAAGCCCCCTCGGGCAAACAAATGTTTTTTCTAAAAAAAGACATATCAAAAAGCCCCTTAGGGCAGTATTAGAACAATCAAAATTGCCGCGAGCGCGAAGAAGCCTCATCTCCACCCTCCGCCTGATCGCCGGTAGATGCAGTCGGGAGACTCGATCCAAATTGATCAGGGCGAGGAGCAACCGGTGGCGGAGCATGCACCAAAATGACTGAGTCACTCGACACGGCCGGCAAGTTCAACTTGCCAACACTAAAATCAGAGACCGCTGCGGCGTTCATCTCTTCCATGGCCGCCCTCTTCTGGTCGGCCAACCTCAGAACTTCCCGAGTCAGGTCAAGCTCGCCGGAAGCAAACTCCGCGATGAGTTCGATATTGGCCAGGGTTTCTTGGAGGCGAACCTCAGCGTTGGTTTCAAGCTTCCGCTTCTCGCTCTTCTCCTTGACCCCTTTAAGGATCTCCAAGTATTCCCCACTCATCTTCTTCCTCGCCTCATGAGACGCAACCTTTATGTCAAAGTCCCTCCCCGCGAGAACTCTCTCCAGGTCGGTTCGATCTTGGGCAGCTCGCATTGTGGCAACTCGACTCATTTCTTTGGCAGCCAACGCCCGACCTTCGGCCGCCCGGAGCCTCTGAGAAAGGTCCTCCTCACGATTCTCGAGAGCCAATAGCCGGGCTTCTATCCCCTCGTACCTAGCCAGTTTCCTTTCAAGCTCCTCCTTTCGAGCAGAGGAATCCTGCAGCTCTGCGGTCAAAATACGAGCCGACCTCCTAGCAGCCTCGAGCTCATCTACCCGCGATCTCTCATGAAGCTCGCGGTCGGACTGGGCCATAAGTCCGTTCGCAGTCTCCAGAAACTACATAAACACACGAATCTCAAAAATCTTTCTTACAAAAGAAAGACAAAGACAAGAACTACGGTCGATACCTTTCCAGTAGCTTCAGCCATCTTGGCATACAAATCGCCAAAGGCCGTGTCCCCGGCAACTGGAAGCCGAGCCCCTGCGGGTCCGACACGCCTTGACAAACGGGCCGCGCCCCCGGGCGTCCCGACATTCTTGCTCGAACTGCTCGATCTCGCCTCCGTATCGATCCTAACACTTCGGTATGGGGGAAGGGTCCCCACCCACACTATGATCATTCGGACGAGGGCCGCGTAAAGCCGGCTCCCTGGATGGGACCGAGTCCGCCCTCCGAACAACCGGAGAAAAGAGGATCCCCCTGTCTCTGTGGCCGCATCACGGGCCCCGGAGCTCGGGGGGATAACCGTGGAAGGGAGAGGAGAATCACACATGGCAAAAAAGAGCGCATTACTCAGATTCCCGTCCTCCACCCTTTTTGTCAGATCTATGGGGTCCTTTCCGTTTCGGCGACTTCTCGATCTACGAGATAGCTTCTCGTGAGATGGAGTGCTAGCATCTGAACCCACACCCGAAGAAGGATGACCTGTAGAATTAAAAAAAAAGGGGAGAGGAGTTTTTAGACTTTTCCCAAATAATGACGAGCAAAACGTCGCAAGCGGGAGACTCACCCTCTCTTGCCCGCTCGAATATACGAAGCGGAGGTCGCACAGTTTGACTCGGAGAGGACCGAGGAGGTACAGGAGGAAAGGGCCGTTCCCGAAAGACCCAGGACCAACCCTGCAGAACCCCTCTTGCATCGACCCTCAGGGCAGCTTGTACACGCTCGACCGTGAAACTGTCCCAGTTAACGGAACCTCTCCTCAGACGGGTTATTAGGGCCTCCGTGACAGGGTTAAGGTCGAGCGATTCAGGGAACTCTGCAGTACGGAACAAAACCGGTCAGGAATCGAACTGACGCAAAAAAAAATATAATAAAAATAGCAGTAAAAAGGATAGACAAAAGTCCTACCAACATCGGAAGCCCACCGCGAGGGAACGACCGAGCAGTCGAACTCCCCAACCGAGTGGTGGGTCATCCTAAAGAAAAAATATTGGTCCCTCCATCCTTCCCTCGGCGGGAGACCGTCCAGGATCCTCCCAAACCGGGGGGAAAGACGATACGACCCCGGAAAGCGGGAATCTTGCTTCACCGAGCAAACCCGCATTAACTCCTCGGGACCAAACTCAATCCCTTCCTCCGCAGCCCTGACTCCGAGTCCGATAACGTACCGGATGAAGTTCGGCGTCATCTGATAAAAAGCCATCTGGAGTTGGGCCAGCACCAAGAAGACGAGGCGGGGAATGGGAAAGAAGAGCCCACATTTTTCGAAATACGTGTAGGAGGCGCAGCAGTAGCCCTCTACGACCGTTTCGGGGGATACCGCCGAAGAAGGAATGACGATTTCAACTTCCGTTGGAATCCGGCAAAGCCCCTCAATTGCTGGATACGGTCCACGGTTAACGAAGACGGCGGGTGCGGTCCGAACGATCCCGCCGCCGCGCTCGTACTCGCTCCCGCAGGATCCCTAAAAGCCATGAAAGAAAACGGAAAGTTCTTGAAAAGAAACTTTTTCTCTGACGACAGAGGAAGTATGGAGAAAAAGTTCGAGCAAAGAAGAGACATATTAAAAGTAAGGAAGCAAAGGATTTCCTTCAAACAATGCGAATGATTATTTATATCAAAGATTGTGCGCAGTATCGTCCGTACGACTCCTTACTCGCATAAATTACTGAGAGAATCGAGATAACTCGGACTCCTCGCTTCCCTCTGCGCAGTAATTAGGTCATTTCACCAAAAAGAACGAGCCCGAGAAGACTCTTCGCGATCTTCGAATCTGAGTCGTTGACGATCGACCAGATCTACGGTGAAAGATAAGATTCTCAAAACTTACACATGCAACGACTGTAGACCCGCTGATAAGCAGTCCAACCCGTCTCACGCGCTCGCTCCGCACCATTAGATCGAAACAAGATCAACGGATGAGGCGAAAGTAATCATTAGATTTGTCACATCCGAGGCACGCACCTCTTCCCGAGAATGTCCACCGCCCATTAACCTCGACTTCTTGAATTCAATGGGCTGGGGGGCTATTGTTGGTACTAGATTTCCCTCTAGGAAATCCGGCCCATTAACAGACAAGACAGAGGCCCATAATCACGAGCCCATTCCAGAATCAAAGACAGACAAAAGAGCCGACTCCTTCGATGGGCCCAAGCAAAACAAACGCCCTGGCAAGGCCCAGACGATGCCGAAGCCGGAGACAATCGAGCTCGAGCTCGGCAGAAGATGACATGGAGATAGAGCAACTCGGTCTTCGCCAGTTCAACTGATCCGCATAAATCTCGGAGATCGTTACGATGACGAGGCCGAAATATCGGGACGAAGAGATCAGAGTCGAGACTATTTAAGAAGAGAAGTGGCGACCCATTAAAGATATTCCAACCTAGGCTAAGAACACTTCGATTAGATAGCTCGATTTCATACTTTGTACTCTCTTCTCGACTGTGTTTGTTCTATCTCGACGATCAATCTCAATAAAGTCTTTGATTCATAGGAAACTATACCATTTCTATATCCTAAAATCCAAATCCACGAATACAAATTCTTAGTGTGAATCCCGGATCTCACAATCGGGATCCGCTATTGGTGGAGGAGTAATGTAATTCGCTGTCACGTAGGAAATCTCTTCGGTCACACACTGAGCTACGATTGATCCTCCAATTTGAGCCTTATTTTTAACCTTCTTTTTCAGGTAATACATGTACCTTTCAAAAGGATACATCCACCTATACTGGACCGGCCCGCCTAGTGCAGATTCATCGGGTAGATGCACTAGAAGATGTTCCATCACATCAAAAAAATTCGGTGGAAAGATTTTTTTCCAAATTGCAAAGCTTCATAGCGATATTTTCTTTCAGTGTGGCAACATCTCCGGTCCTTAACATTTTGGTCGATATATATCGAATTTAGTGTGGCAACATCTTCGGTCCTTAACATTTTGGTCGATATATATCGAAAAAGAGAGAAATGTCTACATAAATTGAAATAATAGATGATAAGTTCATATAATTAAATTAAATAAAATAAATATGTGAAAAACAAATAAATAAACTAGAATAATTATTACGTGAAATTGCCACATGAACAGCTTTCGGAAGTAGTTCCAAAAATGCAATTGGAAGAATTCGTTGCATGATGACATGACAGTCATGAATTTTTAGACCTGATATGTTTCCATCTCAACGTTAACACAATGTGAAAACTTCGATACATACCCGTCTGGAAATCTAATCTCGGTCTTCAACCATGTTAAAAAAAAATAATTTGCCGTCTTTCGATAATCTGAAGATTGGTGTAATGTCCTGTTTTAAAAAATGTGGTCAACGGGCAGAAGAAAAGTCAAAAGGGGCAAAACTGTAATTTTGCAAAGTCCAGGGGCAAAATTGTAATTTTGTAAAAATAAGAGATGGAAGCCGAGACAGGCCAAATGTTCTTCTGTTTCAACAAAAAGAATACGTAGAAAACCAGAAATGGAAGAAACGGAGTTTACACAGGTTTTTCGGACTATCTGGAATGAAAACTGATAAAACCGAGAAATCTTGTATAATTCATAACCGGAGCTAGGGAAGTCCAAATGGAGTGATTCAAGTTTCTAAATTCATCTAAATCATTAAGAATCCGTTTTTGGGGGGGGGGGAGGGAGGGTTAGCGATTTATGGAAGCAGTTAAGGGATTTATAAATATTAAACTCAAGAACGGCTAAACCGAAGCATCGGAAAAGAACATGATTAAGGAATGGTTTAACCGGGTTAGGGAAGATTTTTTAATCAGAAAAACACCTCTGAGGACAGATGTCTAATATTGAATGGCGCCACCTCTTTCCTCTTGATACATTGCATGGTTTTCTTTGGTTCATGAACTTGGTTTTGCATGGAATAATCCATCACCTCATTCACTTCACCATTTCTCACTTCAAGACCTCTCTCTCTCTCTCTCTCTCTCTCTCTCTCTCTCTCTCTCTCTCTCTCTCTCTCTCTCTGATCATCCCATGCAACCAAAAACCCCAGATTTCCCCATGAATCTTCAAGAAATCACAAAGAACACTTAAGTGTTCATCATACCTTGCATCACAAGAAATTCCATAAATCTCAAACCAGAAGCTTGATCCAAAAACTACTTGTCCCATTGGATTCACCATCCTTTCCTCTACAACCGCCTTTCCTCATTCGTTTTCGCCGTCGCTGGAGGTCGCCAGAGGTTGCCAGAATTTTACCGCCGGCGAGATACTTCCTCCTTCCTCCTTTCTCCTTGGTGTTTCAAGCCTCTACTTTGCTCCTAGAAGTTTTATCTCACTCCAAGAACTACTCTCAATGGCCGGAGCTTCTTTCTAGTCGTCGGAAACCCTCGAAAGCCGTCGATCAACGCTCCACCACCTCCGGTCATCGCCGGATCCGGTCGACGGAGAAACCTTCCACCGCCATTCTTCAAACCGGTTCAGCAAGAGGCAGTTTTGCGTCGATCTAAAAATGAATTGGATTGGTTAAGCATTGAGATCGGTTTAGCTAAACCGGTCAATTGATTTCAGTTCAGCCGGTTCAGTGGTTCAGCCGGTTTAACCGGGTTGGTCAACGATCCAGGAGTGGTCAACGGTCAACCCATCAACGCCCAGTCAGCCGGTCAACCCCGTGGTCAATGCCAGTCAACGCGTTGACTCCGGCTGGTTCTTGTTCGGGAAGTACTAAGACATTCGGGAATCTTCGGGGTTCGTGTCGGAGTATTCGAGAGTTCGAGATTCAGTTCGGTAGTCTTGGGATTCATACCAAATCAGCTCTGTTAGTCCGCACCAAATCACTATGAGTCGGCTCAACTCGTAGTTAGATAAAATGCATGTAGACCGGGAACCCAAGCCATACAATAAGGATTGCATACCCATTAGAGGGAACTGAATTTATTGGTGAATGGAATTGATTGGTTAACTATAAACCAGATAGGATTTCGAGATGCATGCTAAGGACCTAGGATTAAACCGTTGTTTGTCGCTAGGTTGTTAGTAATCGTTGATTGATGCATTCATGAAGATATTGAATGATAGGACCGTATATGCATCCATATATTTATTAAATACGCTATCGAATGAAATTACATACATAAATTAAGAAGACTTTAAAATATGGAAGTAAACCCTAACAAGCGTATAGAGTATATAACGGGTTGGAATTAGGTTAAATAGCGGGTTGCGGGTTAATGAATAAGGGAAATTGAGTTAAACATGAGACATCGGGGAGTTAGTACGTTACTAACTCTAATCGACGGATCGAGGAGATTATTAAAAGACACTTAGGGAAGAGTAATTAAATAATGGTGTGATATGAGCCGTCTACGGATTAGCAATCTGCTAATTCAAGGTAGCGGACCGGAATGAAGTAAAAGACATTAGAAAACCCTAATAGGCTTGCTTGTGTGGTTGATGGTGTTGATGCTTTGATGTTTTTGAGCTTGTGTGCAAGCCTGTTTTAGACTGTCTCGGTGTTGGGCCGAGCGGTCCTTGTGAACACTTAATCCGGTCACGGGCTGATTAAGTTCGTAGTTGCTTGCTCGGTATAGTAACGGGTCAGAGTGGTGGTGTTAGCGTGTGATAGGCTTGTGGGATAGTTCATTTGTTTATTTTGTTGTGGATGGTTGTGTGATTGGTGTTAGAGTCCCAACGAGTCTGCGTGTTTACATTACTGCACTAGGACTCTAGGGTGTGTTAGATCCCGCAAGCCTAGGTTTTGAAGGCGTTCCGGTACTTTCGACCCAATTGGATCCTCGGGTAGTTGCCTAATCAGATCGTGTGCCTTCGGGTGGTGATGTTGGTTATGGCGTGAACCTACTGAGTGATGCCGGTAGGTGTGCGGTTCGGAGAATACGAGGTCATGTTCTAGAGTCGAGATGCATGGAAACTTAGGTTACTGTGGGGTAACCCGAGTTACTGCATATCGATGGGCTGAAAATAGTGTCCTCGGTCGTCGGAGTTCGTGTTAACTTCTAGGATTCGTGGGTGGTTGTAGTTACCTAGTCGGCGACTATGTAAACCCGTGGAAGTTACCGAGTTTGCATATGGTGGGCTAAGTGGAGTAAGTTGGTTTGCGCGATAGATAGATCGAGTCGAATTGAGGGCAGGTGCCGCATTGCCTTTGATTTCCTTAATCTCTTTCCATTCTTTTGGCAAGTACTTGTGTGTTGTGGGTTAATCACGTCGTGGTAGTACGCAATACACCATTTTCGCTTTTGATTGTTGTTTTGGGTTTTGGGGCAGGATGTGTAGTTGTAGATAGACTAGAAGCCTTCACTCGGGAGCCGATTCACTGGGTGATCTCAGATCGCTCAATAGACTCTTTTGTGTTTTAAGGTTTAGCAGCGACGGACGCGGGAGGTCCTCGGTGTAGTTTCGGGATTTCTTGTGGCGAGAGTTTTTGATTTGATGTTTTGGTTGTTTTATTGGTTCGGCTTTGGCGCCATTTTATTGCGTGGATTTGATCATTTGTTGACTTTAATAGAAAAGTTTGTTTTATCAATATGTAAATGTTATGTAAACGTTTATTTGTTCAGTAATGAACATGCTTCTCTGAATATTTGTTTAGTCCAAAGTGACACAACTCACGGAAACAATACAGGTTGCGAAGCTTTGTATTGTGGAAGTGAGGATAGCGGAGTCAAGGACGGGTCAGTGTGAGCCTTTGCCTCAAACCGATCTAAGTTCATAGTTACTTTACTGATGAATTCTGAAGTTCATAGGCACTGCCTAATTGTGCTATTGGTTTTGATCAGGTTGTTGACTGTCGCATATGTGGTGACCCAAACTGAGAGTATTTGGACCAGAGAGTTTGACAGCAAACGTGTATGATGATGGAGTTTCTTATTTTTTATTTAGTTAAAACTTATGTCATTCATATTGGTGTAGAACATGTTTTAGTTTATTAATAAAATCAACTTTTAAAACAAATTTCAAATATATTTGTATACAAAATTAATTGCACAAAAGATATGTTACATTAATGTGTAAAATGGCGAAAAACAAATGTTACTGCAAATTATACAACCACATCAAAATTAGCGTTATCGTAGACAGATATATGATAGCAAGTAAAATTAATGCTATCATATCTGGCGTATCTAAGATAGCAGGGACAAACATAGCGTTCATGGAAACGCTATCATAGACATATGATAACGTTTTTGTGGTGCTAACAATAAGCATATTTCTTGTAGTGAATATGTGCATATAAATCCTAAACATGCAAGTCTAATATGAATGCATCAATCAACATGAAGTTAATGAACAATCGAGCAGTCAAAACTATCTATCTAGCATGCATTTGTAATCCTAGTCAATTCATGATTAAACCGATACCAATTAATTATCAATCAATTATGGGTATGCAACCTAAGGTTACGGTTTAGGATTTCCCGGTCTACATGATCTAACTACGATGCAATAATTAACCGACTCATAGTGATAGTGTGATGGATGATGGAAGTGGCGGATGCAAACTCCCGAAAACGAGCAACTGGAACCCCGAACCTTTCCTGAACCATACGAACCGGAACACAAACAACTCCGAGCTATCCAAACCAAGAACCGGTTGTTGACTACGCGTTGACAGGCGTCGTCCATGGCGTTGACTGGCCATTGACTGGCATTGACCATGACATTGACTGGGTATTGACCGGTGTTGACCGAGCAATAGTTGACCATTGACCGTTGACTTCCCTTGAACCGAGTGGACCCACACCTCAACCGAACCAAACCGATGCTAAACCAACTCTAATTAAACCTGGTTTAGCTACACCGGATCGAACCAACCCATTGACCGGTTAAACCGGTTTGACTAAACCAAACCAATGCTTAAACCAGCTTCACCCATCATTGAACCAACTTGGAATAAACCACCCTTGAAACAGCTGAGAAACCACGGTGAAGGAGGTTTTCCAGCGACAATTCCGGTATTGACCGTCGGCGACTCCGCGTTGACCAGCGGTTTAAGTCTTCTCCGGAGGTCTAGGAAGGATCTCTGGTGACTGAAGAAGGTCACTAGAGAGAGATGAAGCTGCTGAGGAGAGGAAAAAGAGCTGAACTGGCGGTAGGAAGAAGATGAGTGGTGGTGACTCGCCGGCGGCGGCTTCTCCGGCGAGTTTTTGGCGAGCTCCGGCGGCAAGACTGATCGGCAGCTGATGATGAGGAAAATGAGGTGAGTTCAGATATGCTACTGTGTTGAGAAGATTCAGCTTACTTTGGGAGTTATTTTGGTAACTTGTTCTTCAAGTCTTCAAGAACACTATGAGTTTCATGAATAACTTCAAAGAAAAGGATTAAGATGCATGATTTTTTTGTTGAATGTGGAGACAGAGATGGAGATCGAGAGAGAGAGATGAGAGAGATCATAGAGTTATTTTTGGTGATTGATTTGCAAGAGAGAATGATTTTTGGTGGGTGAAATGGATGTGTTGATTTTGCATGGCAAAAATGCAATGAATGAACTTGGTTCATTGCATCAAGACAAGGGCAGGTGGTGCCAGGGTAGTAGGAAAGAGTGACATTTGTATTCTTGGGGTCCAATCGGCTCCCATAGATTGGCTCCAGTAACTCAAACCGATCCAAAAACTATGTTCCATTTCGTTGATCCGATACGGCCAATTCCGAGTTTGATTTTATAAAAACCCCATAGCTTTTTCTATAAATTCTCCAAGACACATTTACACATACTAGATTATTTTATATGCATTTAGCAGTTTGAATCACTTCAAACGGACACTCGTATCTCCCGTATGAATTTTACAAGTTTTGTCAGTTATATCATTTTCCTTTTCCGATAGTCCGAAAAAACTCATTTAAAGTCCGCTGACACCATTCATTGTCTTCTAAATGTTTTATCTACTTAAAAAGAGAAACATTTGGCCCATCTCGGCTTCCGGCTCTCAATTTGGTAAAATAACCAAAATACCCCTCATCTTCTGGAAATTACGAAATTGCATTGATTGACTTTTCTGCTGCCCGTTGACCCATTTTGGGGAACATGGTATTACATTTTTCCCCACTTTCAGGAATTCGGTCCCCGAATTCTCCGTTCTGTCAAACTTTGAATCGGTACCAAACCATGTCAGTCGCCACACTGAACTGATTCCATTGCTCCATTACTTGAACACTGATTCAACTGAAACAAGCCCTGATGCTTAATAACTCTGGAATACTGTCTTGCACAAAACCGCACCACACAGATCTTCGCGCTAATAGCCCATGCACTGATCTTGATTGAATGGCTCCACTCTGGATCTTGTTTTCGTCTGCGCTAACTGACATTGCTCAACTTTACACTTCTGGTTATCCCACTTTACTTCGACCTTCACAATTACACAACGCTGACCCGCCACACTTACACACGCCTCAAAATATTGATCATTGAATTTCACGCCTCATAGATTCCAAAACCGCTTTTCTGCTGATAACCCCGAACTGATCCAACATTGATACTGGTGCTCTTTTAAATCTCTTTGCTAACTCATCATGCTTGATGGATTTCCTTAAATCCAACTGTCCCTGATACCCACACTGATTTGAACACGGCTCGGGTCAACTACTCCACGGATTTCTTGAACTTAACTGTCTCTCGGGTTCGGGTTCGGTCTCATGTTCACGTCACATCATCAATCACATTATGTACTACAACTCAACAACACAACATTGGAGTGGTTAGGTTCTTTCTAACCTATTCTCGATATTGCTTCTACATAGAAATATGGTTACTTAGTCATTACCCAAAGGTCACACATGGCTAAATAACAATATCCTATAATTCTGCTTCCCCGCGAATAAGATTCCTATCCAAAACTTCATATCGTTTCCGAGCTTAGTTCTATCTAACAGGTTCTCTAACTATTACTCATACTAAGAATCTTTCTGATAACTTAGCTTTTCATCTACAACACTTCATAGGTCTAACAACCTACTACGACTTCCACTACTTAAACCGATTGATCTCTGCGATTCGCTAACCCTAACTTAGAAATACCAACAACCTAGTGAATCTAATAATGCAACAAGGCTCATGATTCCCACTAAAAATCCTGTCACATGATAAATGCATTAATCGAGAACAGCAAGTCTATCAACTTAACAATACCTAATGGCTGTCTAGAAAATGCCCCGAGCCAATGTTCGAGTACCAGCCTAGCGAATGATCAAATGCAACACTGCGGCTTACAATCAAGCAATGCATTTCTAGTAACCTAACAGTCATGCAAATGCAAGGCTACAAACCTAGCAGTCAAATAAACGCATCGCTAACAGTTCTAACTATCATACAATGCAATGCATCAAATAAGCTAACACCCTAGCGATAAGATGAATGTTGCGATTCAAGATTCTAAGCTAGCAACCTAGCGAACTATGCAATGCAAAAATCAAACATGCAAGAAATAAATTATAATCCAACAAAACATCACGCAACAAACAATCACACAATCAATAGATTAGGTCACAGTATGTCAATGGGGTCGCCTTGTGAGTCATGGTGAGTGATCGCTTGTTTCGATTATCATTTGTTTACAAATCGTAGTTAGATTACATTCACAAACCATCACATGCATGCAATAAATCTGTTACTCAAAACGATGAATCGAATACTCGGCATCCACCATATACATAAAAACATCCATAACCATACATCAGAGTTTTTAGTACATAGTGTAAGCCAAAGTCTATTATAAAGCGAACGCCACATCATACCCGAAAACAAAATCATGCGCTGCTACATAACCGTAAGTCGTCAGTGACGAATAATACGCCGATCTATACACAATCAAAATGAGTTAGAGTCATACTTACTTGGGCCCTACTATAATCCCTAATCCAAAGCCTCCCACACGAAAGTTCCCAACAGAGTCGGAAATATGGCTCGTGAGAGTATCCGCTGGCAGGTGTGCCAAGGGGATGGTGCGGGTGTGTATCACGTGCGGGTGGTGCCGGGGTAGGTGTGGTGCTGGGACGTGGGTCCACTATCAAACAGATGGGTGCCATGTGGCTGTCATGGCTGCAGATATGACAAACGACTGGTGGTGGCACGGGCTGATATGGCTCACGAAAGCGAGGATCAGACGGTATGGGGCACTAGTGTAAGTGAAACCCCATGGCTCCGCAAGCATCACAACGCTGGTTCTAAGGCAGATCTAGAGGCCGAGATATAGACAAGTCGTCCCGAAGAGGTGGTTGTGGCTGGGGAGGTGGCTGATGGTGAGCACCAACATGCTTCTCTAGGACATTGGCGAGCACAACAGTCTGGTCAACGATACACGCCTCCTGAAGGATCTTTCGGTGTTAATCCTGATTCAATTCATCAGATTACTTGATCCTAAACATGCCAGATCTAGGTTCTCTTGAATAGAAACAATATAGATCTCACATGTTACCTTTTATGCAGCGGAAATATGAAGAACAGGTCAGAGATCAGAGAGCCACCGAGAGATAACTCCTCCAGAGGTTCACACACGCACACCAATCAGGAAGCAGGCTGCTAGGCCACTGAGAGAAACCGGCGCAGGGGAGAGAGAGAGTTGATGGCTCAGATTAGGGTTATTTTGGTTCTGAACTCGAGTTTTATTTATAAAACTTGTCCGGTTCCGTTTGGGCCATTTGGCCCAAATACCAATTAACTCGTCGGTGTTTGCGCACTGCATCGATCGATGCAATGTATGCATCGATCGACACAGTTGCCAAACCTTTTATTCTCTCTAAGTACAGTAAATGCCTAGCACTTTTACCGTACTCCTGCTAAACCGTTCCTACACGTTTTCCTGTTAGCTTAGGCGTGTGACCCATATGGGATCATATAATAAAGGCAATAAGTCCAAGACTTATAGATCATGAGCGGACTCTAGCAAGCCATCATGACCCCCAGTATTATATGACTTATGTCTGATCATTGACATACTCTTACTTTCTAGAGACAGTACCGAGATTACTGGACACAATTCCAACAATCTCCCACTTGTACTGGAATCTCTGTATTCATAATCCTTTTGTCTCAATATCTCGATTAGTCATAAGGCAAGATTAGTGTCATCCTTATAAAGCCTAATCTTGTTCATCGGACTCTAATTTGATACTGACAATCCAAACGACTCGGGACAGTCCGTTTGAGCATGGCCATGCATTTTCCAGTATTCAAATCTCCGATTGGCCTAGAGATATTCACTCCATTTATATTGGAGGGACAAATCCCGTCTTGTTCCATCACTGTAAACTACTCATTTCATAATGTACCCAAACAAGGTCCTTATAACTATCGCAGAACGATAGCGTTAGACAATGATCAAAGTGCATCAGTCCATGTGCAGTCACATGCATGCGAACTCAGGTCTAAGGACTATACTCTATAGTCGTAGTAAGAATCTCTTATGACACAGATATAAATATCCTGAAGAGTTCTTATAAGCGGGTCTTGTCCGGTCGTATGTTCCCCAACATACACCTATGTACTGACTTTGATGCCGAGCATCTATGACACACTGAGACTTTTTCATAAGTCACGTACCAATCCAGTCTCACACGGTTGTTGGTGTTCCAATTTCAACAACCTTTGACTAGGGACAGGATGATATAAAACATCTATCAAATATAGGGTCTCATGATCAAGCTAAATGACTTCGATGACTCAAGATCAAGTCATTTACTTCGATGACCTATAAAATGGTTCATATCATTTTGGAACGATTATTTCATCACAGTTAAAATAATCTTGAAATAATAATTTCATTATCAAACATCTCAAATGTTTTACAAGAACATATCAATAACTAAATAAAGCCCTTTACTAACTCCCACTGAAATTAAGACTACATCTTAACTTCACTTATCCTACAGCTACAGTCCGTGACTCGTGCTTAGGGCTAAGGAGTGGCTTCGTTAATAGATTAGCAACGTTCTCATTTGTTGAAACTTGCTTATCTACTTAACATCTCTGTCATTTATCTCAAGGTGTTTGGACCTCTGATGTGCAGCTAGTCTCATCTATGCTGGGAATCACATCAAGTTCATTGACGAACTCTTCTTTCCAAACAACCTCTTTCGCCGCTTTCCAAGCTGCGAAATGTTCAGTTTAAGTCATGGAGTCAGCAACAGTGCCTTGCACCGCCAGACCGACACAAGATATAACCGGACTGTGACCGGAAATCATCTTTGTCTGTTGGAAACTTGCCTTTCAGACTCTGCTGACTTGTAGCACATCACTTTCTCCGTAAATCAAGAACTTATCCTTAGTATTCCTCAAATACTTTAGGAAACTTGATTCTTTGCTGGATTTGACTGGTCTTTACTTGTCTTGCTTAACATTAAAGCAACATCAAACAAGTACGTTTCATGGCATACATGATAGATCCAATTACCGAAGCATATGGAATCCTATCCATGCATTTAAGCTCAGCAGTTATCGTAGGATACTGTATCTTGCTTAACGTAATGCCATGTGACATTGGCATAAAACCCTTCTTGGATTGCTCAAAATGTGTAGGACTTTGTCAATTTAAGAATCCTGACTTTGTCCTACCAGCTCTTTTGGATCTCTATCTTTAGATCCAAAATCCAAGAACTACGTGGCTTTACCCATGTCAATCATTAAACCAACTCCCAAGCTAGTCCTTTACCGACTACAGCGTTGGGACGTTATATCCGAGAATCAGTATGTCATCGACATACACTTTGAGAAATGCAATATCGCTCCCACTAATCTATTAGTAAACACACAGTTCCGCTTCGTTCCTGTTCAAGTCAAAACCTTGACTACTTCAACAGAACGAAGATTCCAACTCCGATATGTTTGCTTCCATCCATGAATGGATCGATGAAGCCAACTTACACAAAATGTAATTCTTCGGAGTCTGGGCTCACTTTCGCTTCCTAGGATTTCGCAGATTCGTCGCTTTCAATGATCATCAGATCATGCGAACATTCAATGATCATCAGGCTGAACTAATGACGAGAATTCACTCTCGGATTAGTGACTGATTCTTTCATATCTGCGAACTTCAGGCTCCACAGGTGTAGATTCTACAGAAATCTGTAAATCCTTCCGCTGCTCTCCCTCAATAGGTTAAGCAGCCTCCTGTATTTCTCGAATTTCTTCGAGTTGTACTTTTACTCCCACTGTTCTTCTTGGAAAGTAACTTCCCTTCTTAGAAAACAGAATGGTCGTAAAATGCTTTTTACTCCCACTGTTCTTCTTGGAAAGTAATTTCTCTTCTTAGAAAACAGAATGGTCATAAAAATACCGAGCCTTGGTTTCCCTAAGAAAACTTCGAGTTATGCTTTTACTCCCACTGTTCTTCTTGGAAAATAACTTCCCTTCTTAGAAAACAGATTGGACGTAAAAGTAACAAGCCTTAGTTTCTCTAGGACAACCAGCGAAGTAGCACAACTACAAATACTTAGTAAAGACAAATTTTTCACCCGATATTTGTGGAACTATTTCAGCGTAAACTTAGATATTTTAGAGCGTTATTCTTAAATAATATCATGGAAGATTCGTGTGACTCATCTTTAATCATTTCTAATAAGATCTGATTCTTTCTCACAGAAACACCTTCAGGTTTTCAGGAGAAATGAGCTGTGAAACGATTTCACACTCATTAAGATGATCACACAATCAATGACTTAAGTATTCTCACTCGTGATTTAATCCAGAGTCTTAATACTTTTGTCATTCAGATCCTATACTTCATTCTGGAACTCTTTCGACCATGTCAAAGAATTCCGACTTGTGTCTCATCAAATGAACACAGTCACACTCACTGAAGTAATCAGTAGAGACAATGAAGTACAGGAGATTTTCTCTGGCATTACTGCTCATTGGGCCACATACATGAGTATGTTCCAGGTCCAATAAGCCTTTGGGCTTTTCTCTAGCTCGGCTAAGATAGGCCCTTTACCTTTTGGTCTAGTAAACAGAATTCAAGTCTCATAAGATATTTTATCAAATGAGCCCAACAGTCCATGACTATGGGATTTCTGAATCCGACTTACTCTATGTGACCAATACTTTATGCCAAGAAAAATCAGGTTTAATTCATCAGATTTAAACCAATTCGGTATTTATGTTACATTTAGGCACTTTTGGTTTAAGATATAAAACCCATTCCATGAATAGGGTGCTACAATTAATATTTCATTAAGATCAAAAGAACAAAACTTGTCTTTTATCAAAATGAAAAACATTCAAATTCTTACAAGAAAATGAAAGACAATTCTGCTTAAAGCAGGTACATTGTAGCAATTATTCAATACAAAACCAAGCCTCAAAGGGATCTATAAGTGAAAAACCCTACGGCTGAGGCAGCATCCCAAGCTCCTTCCAGACATGTAGTTTCACTTGCCCTTCCTTCAACGTTCTACTGTTGCTTAGGCTCTGCATATTATCACAAATATCAGTGCCACAACCAGTATCCAATACCTTTAAGGTAGAACTTGAAGCAATAACATGAATACCTGAGGAAGTAGTCGCATACATCGACTTTAACTCCTCATTATCTTCCATGAATTTAATGCAATCTCTCTTCCAATGCCCTGTCTCCTTACAGTAGCAGCACTTACCAACGTAAGAGGTATCTGACTCGGGCTCAGAAGACACACGCTTGCCATGATTCAAAATCTGGACAACTTTGTCTTCACCCTTGTCAGCATTAGGTTTAGTAAACCTACCCTTCTCATTCATGAGATTGTACAGGGTACTCTTCACGTTTGGCTCAACTGTCTTGAGCATATCATGCAGTTCAGTCAGCGTCTTCGTTAAGCCTTTCTTGATATAGTTCTTTCTGAACTTATCATAGCTTGACGGCAGTGACTGCAGAATGATCTCAGTTGCCAATTCTTGGCTAACTGGATAATCCAGTTTCCTCAGGTTATCAATATAACCTATCATTTTACTGATATGAGGACTCACTAGATTATCATTTGGTAGCTTGCAGCTAGTGAGAGACTTAACCAACTGGTATCTCTCCACTCTAACCTGCTCCTGAAATTTCAATTTCAGGCTGCTGATCATCTCTATTGGCGACTCCACGTTTTCATATTGCTTTCGCAAGTCTGAGTCCATGGTAGCCAATATCAGATCACGCACATCTACCGCATCATTATAATGCTTATTCCAAGCATCATATACTGCATGGGAGGCATTGGACCCGATCCTCACGGGGAGAGCTCTCTCAAGAACATAGTCCTTTCTCTCCTGCCTGAGGACTAGCCTCAGATTCCGTGACCAAGTCAAGAAATTTGATCCGTTCAGCTTGTCCATCCCAAGGATAGACCGGATCGAGAAAGTGTTTTGATTGTTAGTGCTAGTCATAACTGAAATATAAGATAAAAGGATTTTAGTTAATATGTTCAATATGATTAATCTCGTATTATACTTAATATGATTAATCATGCATTATATTCAATAACATAAGTTACCCTCAATAGAATATAATGATTCCAAGATCCACATATAACTAAGATTAAAGTGGGCCACTGGCCGTCACCCAACCTTAGCTTATATCGGTAAGCCCTGTATCGGCTAATTATATCCGTGATATAACTCTTGGTTGTGAATCTGGGCCCGAGGCCCAATCCACTCTGATGTCTCAAGGCCCGGGACTCCCGATGGCCTAGTCAAGAAAACCAGACTATACAGTCATGTAATCATTAATGTCTGGGACTCCCAATGACATTTATGAATCACAAACCGTCTTACCCACGCAAAAGCAGACATCCTCACACTGTAAGGCCATGAATACAATTGAATGGGCTTTGACAGCTGACATAGAATGGACAAGACATCCAACGCTTGATATTATATGAGGTTCGTAGGTTTATTAAAATTTCATTCCCAAAATAGAAGATTACTATTTCGGGAAACTTTCTATTTTAGGAAACCTACTATTTTAGGAAACTTTCTAATAATGGAAACTTTCCTTAAATCGGAAACTTTCTAACTTTAGAAATTTCTTAAAATCCAAAACCCGCAAATCCAGAAACTTCTATTTTAAGAAACTTTCTAATTTCAAAATTTCGGAAACTTTAATTTAAAATCGACTTTATAACTTTATAAAATAAATTTTAAATTGATCTGAAGAAAGACTCAAATAATTGGCCCAATTGTTTTAACTTCTTGGCCCGAGGCCCAAGAATTGGTCCATGTCCAAGACATGACCCAATTGTCCAATTAAATGACATAACCGGTCTGGTTCATTAAAATTGGTCTAACCAAAATTAATTACTACGACGACCACAATTGTCAACCGGTTATTTACTAAACCGGATTTTCTCAATTTATTTGGTCCAACCAAATCAAATTAGAAAATCCTGGTTTAGGCACTAAATCCAATAATTATTTCGACATTGGATTTCTTATCCCGGTTTAACCAGACTTAATAAAATTATTAAATCTGTTTATTAAACCGAGACGTTTAATTTTAATTAAATTAAACCGAGTCTAAACCCTAACCGCATCGATCGATGCTCTCAGCATCGATCCTGCAACGATCGTTCATCGATCCTGCATCGATCGATGCTCTCACGCGTGCACGAACGGTTATCAGGTTTGGCCGATAGATTCTCGCGAGATCCATGCGATCGTTTGAACGATCCATGCGATCGCGGTCAATCTTTCGCGACTGCAACGATCGATCCTTGCATTGCATCGATCGATGCAATGCGATCTCTCGTGGTTGCATCGACCGATCATGCGATCGCATCGATCGATGCATCGCGATCACAGCCGATACTTCTTTATGAAAATCGCATTCTTCCAAATCAATATAGCTTGGATTATTGCGATTTCAAATGTGTTTAGGTTTCAATTCCTTGTTGCTTAAGTGATTTATCTCATCAGTAGTTGATTCAAAACACTTCTTAAACAATGAAACAATTCTAAACTGAATCTAAACAAGAAAAACCAGAACCAATGGCTCTGATACCACTGAAGGATCTTTCGGTGTTAATCCTGATTCAATTCATCAGATTACTTGATCCTAAACATGCCAGATCTAGGTTCTCTTGAATAGAAACAATATAGATCTCACCTGTTACCTTTTATGCAGCGGAAATATGAAGAACAGGTCAGAGATCAGAGAGCCACCGAGAGATAACTCCTCCAGAGGTTCACACACGCACACCAATCAGGAAGCAGGCTGCTAGGCCACTGAGAGAAACCGGCGCAGGGGAGAGAGAGAGTTGATGGCTCAGATTAGGGTTATTTTGGTTCTGAACTCGAGTTTTATTTATAAAACTTGTCCGGTTCCGTTTGGGCCATTTGGCCCAAATACCAATTAACTCGTCGGTGTTTGCGCACTGCATCGATCGATGCAATGTATGCATCGATCGACACAGTTGCCAAACCTTTTATTCTCTCTAAGTACAGTAAATGCCTAGCACTTTTACCGTACTCCTGCTAAACCGTTCCTACACGTTTTCCTGTTAGCTTAGGCGTGTGACCCATATGGGATCATATAATAAAGGCAATAAGTTCAAGACTTATAGATCATGAGCGGACTCTAGCAAGCCATCATGACCCCCAGTATTATATGACTTATGTCTGATCATTGACATACTCTTACTTTCTAGAGACAGTACCGAGATTACTGGACACAATTCCAACACCTCCCACTCCTGATGCTAGAACTAATTGATGGGCTCCATCGAGAAGTAAAAGTCTGTCAGTAACGAGCTGAGCAGGAGTCACCCGGACTGTAGGGCTTAGGAAAGTCGGGAATCTCTAGGATAGGTGCCGGCTGCTCGGGCTGCACCGGTGAGAGAGGCGGCAACGGAGGTAGTCTGATGCCCGCTAGCTCAAACATGTCCAGAAAACCGACATAGGGGTCGGAAGATTCTGCATAATCTCTGAGTGAGGCAGGAGGAGGTGACGGAAGAGGTGCGGTGACTAGCGCTGCTGCAGAGGCGTCAACTGGTGCGCGTAATGGAACTGGGGTGCGAGTAGAAGTACGCGATCCCGGTGCTGAAGATTGGGAACGCTACCCCGAATGGGCTCGACCGGATCCAGCTGATCCGTGGCTACTCATGCTGACAAGGTAAAACCACACCACACACACCACACGCTCCAACCCACTATGGGGCACGCTGTTGCAAGTCTGCATCCAAAAACATGAAAACGTTAGTACAATTCTAATAAAATTTCAACTTCCCATTTCCCCCCGGGTTGGACAGACGCGACTCGGTTTCCTAATGGATGCTTGGGCGACCTCATTTGACTCGATAAAACACGGGAAAACTTATAAAATGAAACGTTTGGATACCAATGACGAACCATGCTCTGATACCACCTTTTATGTACGCCCCTTTCCCGTTATCTGCTGACCGTCGACCTGACCGGTCAACAATCAAACAAGAACATGACCGATTGAACCCAAGCATGCCAAACAAGAAAGATTCGTCATAGTACAAAGCCAGAGACAGTCCGGTTTTGAGACAAAGGGTAGCACCAAACCGTCCTTGACCCCGTTTACCTCGTTTTCACAATACAAAGATTTTCAACTTGTATTGCTTCCACGAGTTGTGTCGGTTCAGACAAAACCAAACATCAGGGAAGCGATTTAATTTCGAAGTAATTAAGTATTTTACAAAAAAATCTCCCATTTCAAACTAATTACGAACAATCAGAAAATCAACAAGCTTCATGTAAACCCGAACCGAAATAAACCATTCAAAACATCGAATCAAAATTCTTCCGCCCGCATGCAATCTCGAAACTACACCGAGGACCTCCAACGTCTGTCACTGCTAAACCTGAAAACAACAAAAAGAGTCTAATGAGTGATCTATAATCACCCAGCGAGTCGGTCCCCACTAAAGGCTTCTAGTCCAACTTACGAATACTAAATTCCCTCCCCAAAACCCAAAATAACAATCATATAGAAGGAAATAGCCTATCACGTACCACCGTGACGTGATAAGCCCACAACACACAAGCATTCTCTACTAAAAAGAAAGGCTACGGAAATCGAAGTCACTGCGGCACATGCCCTTGATTGGACTCGATCTATCTATCGCGAACACCAACTTAAAACACCACTGGGCCAACTATGTGAACTTGGTAACTTCCACGGGAATACTTAGCTACCGCCATGGTAACTAAAACTACCCATGACTCCTGGACGTAAACACAAAGTCCTACGACCTAGGACACTGTTCTCAGTCCATCGATACACAGCGACTCGGGCTACCCCATGATAGCTTAAGTTTTCATGCAGTCCAGCCCTATGACATGATCCAGTATTATCCGGACCACACACCTACCGGCGTCACTCAGTATGTTCACACTATAACCAGATTCACCACGTGAACCAGTCCAGCAACTACCTGAGGATCCAATCGGGCCGGAACTACCATAACGCTTTGAAACCTAGACTCGCGGGATCTAACACATCCTATAGTCCTAGAGCAATAAAGTAAACATGCAAACTCACTGGGACTCTAACACAGAACTCAAGACCGGCAAGGTTAAACATAAGCAATAATAAACAACACCCAATTACTATCTCGCAAGTCCTAATTCAACCACCACCACCAACCATATCCGGTTTTATACCGGATTATGTAACTACCAAAAATAATCCAGCCCCATGACCGAGATAAGTGTCACACAACGTGAATACCTGGCCCAACATCGGAGTAGTCCAATAAACAAGCATGCACAACACAACATCATTCCAACACAGAATCACAAATAACAAACAAGCCTTTAATTTCATTAGCAACAATACATTTACTTAGTCTGCTACCTTGAGATTAGCGGATTGCTAACCCCGTACACAGCTCACGTACTTAACCTTTTTAATTTTTTTTTGCCTTCGACTAGTATTTAAATGTGAGAGATTACATAATCCATATGTAAAACATTAGATAGAAATCATGGTGCAAAGTTGTATGAAATAAAGCTTGTATGAGATGGACAATCATGTGTTGCTAGTGTGTGGGCCGCTCCACTTGAGTTTCTTGGAGTCCAAGTAAATGTAGCTTCATCGAACCGATCCTTCCAGTACCATATGTCATGATATCAATTTGTATTGTCGAAGTCAAAAGATTGTCTGTTGACAACGTTTATCAAAAGTTGGCACTCTCCTTCAAAGATAACATGGCGATGACCCTGGCTCCAGCAATGTTTCATAGCTATGGTTAAAGCTTGATTTTCAGCTTGTAGAGTTGTTGACACATTGGTTGTTCTGGCATGTCCTGCTCCTTTATATACGCCATCTGCATCTCTCATTATCCAGCCTGCACTCTTATTAGTTGTCTGAGAATAAGAACCTTCAAAATTACATTTGATCCAGCCTTGAGATGGTCGTTTCCAACTTTCATGCCTTCCTCTGTTCCGTTCTTGTGCTTGCGTTTGATAAATTTTGTCGATGAACTGTTGATTGTCCAACAATTCTTTTGCGTCGTTCTGTGCTAGATGAAGGAGCATTTCCCTGTTGAGTTGTTTTCGTTGATAAATTAAGACGTTCCTGATTTTCCAAAGGCATCATAGGATCCATATAGTTGCTTGGTGAATGTATGGTGGCAGTGAAATGGGGTTGGAGAAGATGATCAGTGGCCTGTCCTCTAAGAAATTGTTCAAGTCTTGAATAAGCAAACTTGGAAAGCCCGAGGCACGCCAGACTTGTTGAGCATATGGACAATCACAGAAAAGATGCTTTGTTGTTTCCACTTGTAAGGTACATCGAGGACATAATCCGGTTGATGATATATGCCGACGATGCATCTCTGAATTTGTCCCTAAGGCACCGGATACCATTCTCCATAGGAAGTGTTTTATCTTTGGTGTTGTATGAAGTTTCCATAGTGATTGTTTAAGGGAAATTGTACCTGGCGTTACTTCAATGTCATGATTTGGAGAGTGTGTAGCAAGCCAATATACAGACTTTACAGTGTATATCCTCGATTTGTTATAATGCCACCCACAAAATCCTTGATTTGTCTTGTGCTGAGATGAATGGATAAAATAACATTGACATCTTCTTCTGTAACAAGTTCTCTGATTCTCTGTTCATCCCATTTCCTAGAGCATGTGATCAAGGCGCAAACCATAAAAGGTGGAGTATGTTCATGTCTTGGTCGTGGTGGTCTCGGAGGACTAGTTGGCAACCAAGGATCTTTCCAGCAGTTAGTATGATCTCCACTACCAATATTAACTTTCAGTCCCTTTTATAGTGATTCCTTCCCTTCTAATAATGATTTCCACACATGGGATGGATGCTTGATTGTCCTGCACTGAGTATTTCAGAGGAGCGGAAGTATTTTCCTTTCAGCATGCGTGACATTAAGTTGTGAGGAACATGTAAAATCCTCCAAACTTATTTCCCCAAGAGGGCTAAGTTGAAAGATTCCAATTATCTTAATCCTAGCCCTCCTTTACGCTTTGGAGTACATAATTTATTCCAACTGAACCAGTGCATTCCTTTCTTATCTCCTCCTAAAATCCACCAAAATCTCGCCAGAATAATGTTGATTTCATCACATACACTCTTTGGTAACTTGAAATTTTTCAACGAGAAAACCGGCATAGTAGCTGTTACAGCTTTTAATAGGACTTCTTTACCTCCTGGGGATAAATATCTTTGGCTCCAACCATGAGTTCTTTCTTCAACTTTTTGAATGATGTACTGAAACATATAAACTTTTGTTCTTCCGAACTGTTCAGGTATACCCAGATATTTTTCACCTCCCCCTTCATTATGGATTCCCAATATGTTCATGATCTGAGTTTTTACCCCACTGTGGACCTTGCTTCAAAATGTAAGAGCCGAGTTTGGCAAATTGACTGCCTGACCAGACGATGTCTCATATGATGAGAGTATTTGTTGAATAGCTTTGCAGTTTCTTACATTACCTAGTGTGAAGAATAAGGAATCATCAGCAAATAGTAAGTGATTTACGGCAGATCCTTGATTGCAGATTTTCATTCCTTGAATGCGTAGTTCTAAACCGGCTTTAGTCATCACTTAACCTTTTTAATTATCTTTCCTAGATGTATTTTAATAAACTCTTCGATCAGCCGGTTGTTATTAACTTTTAATTCATTTGGCCCATTAACCCGTCTAATGACTATTAACCCACCCCGTTCTTTATACTCTACGGTTTATATCTTTTACTGTATTTTATTTTCATCTTAATTACCGTATATAGATTCTCTAATATGGTTCTTAATAAAGAATATGTGCATATAAATCCTAAACATGCCAGTCTAATATGAATGCATCAATCAACATGCAGTTAACGAACAATCGAGCAGTCAAGACTATCTATCTAGCATGCATTTATAATCCTAGTCAATTCATTATTAAACCGATACCAATCAATTATCAATCAATTACGGGTATGCAACCTGAGGCTACGGTTTAGGGTTTCCCGGTCTACATGATCTAACTACGATGCAATAATTAACCAACTCACAGTGATAGTGTGACAAATGACTAAAGTGATAGATGCGAACTCCTGAGACCGAGCAACTGGAACCCCGAACATCACGAACCGGAACACGAACAACTCCGAGCTATCCTGAACAAGAACCGGTCTTTGACTACGGGTTGACCGGCGTCGTCCACGGCGTTGACCACTACGTTACTGGCCTGTTGACTAGCGTTGACCACCGTGTTGACCGGCGTTGACCGAGCGAGAGTTGAATGTTGACTTCCCTTGAACAGAGTTGACCCACACCTGAACCAAACCAAACCGATGTTGAACAACTCCAATCAAACTGGGTTTAGCTAAACCGGATCAAACCAACCAGTTGACCGGTTAAACCGGTTGACCACTCCTTAAACCGGTTTGACTAAACCAAACCAATGCTTAAGCCGGTTTCACCCATCATTGAAGCCACTTGGACCAAAACACCCTTGAACTAGCTGAGCAACCACGACAGCGGAGGTTTGCCGGTGATAACTCTGGCGTTGACCGGCGGTGACTCCATGTTGGTCGACGGTTTAAGTCTTCTCCGGTGGTCTAGGAAGGATCTCTGGCGACTGAAGAAGTTCACTAGAGAGAGGTGAAGCTTATGAGGATATGTAGAAGAGCTGAACCGGCTGTAGGAAGAATATGAGTGGTGGTGACTCGCCGGCGGTAGCTTCTCCGTCGAGTTTGCGGCGAGCTCTGGTGGTAAGACTGATCTGCGGCGGACGATGGGGAGAGTGAGGTGAGTTCAGATATGCCATTGGCTTGAGAAGATTTAGCTTACTTTGGGAGTTGTTTTGATAACTTGTTCTTCAAGTCTTCAAGAACACTATGAGTTTCATGAAGAACTTCAAAGAAAAGGATGAAGATGCGTGAGATTTTGGTTAAATGAGGAGACAGAAATGGAGATCGATATAGAGGGGTGAGAGAGATCAGAGAGTTATTTTTGGTGATTTATTTGCAAGAGATAATGATTTTTGGTGGGTGAAATGGATGTGATGATTTTGCTTTGCAAAAATGCAATGAATGAACTTCGTTCATTGCATCAAGACAAGGGAAAGTGGCGCCACGGGAATTGGAGAGAGTGACATTTATCTTTTTGGGGTCTAATAGGCTCCCATATATTAGCTCCAGCAACTCAAACCGATCCAAAAACTCTGTTCCATTCCGTTGATACAACACGGCCAATTCCGAGTTTGATTTTTTGAAAACCCCATAGCTTCTTCTATAAATTCTTCAAGACACATTTCCAAAAACTAGATGATTGCAGATGCATTTAGAAATTTTAATCACTTCAAAAGGACACCCGTATCTCCCATATGAATTTTACAAGTTTTGTCGGTTCTATCGGTTTCATTTCCTGATAGTCCTAAAAACTCATTTAAAGTCTACTTACAACATTCCTTGTCTTCTAAATGTTTTCTTTACTTAAAAATAGAAACATTTGGTCCGTCTCGACTTCCGACTCGCATTTTGGTAAAATTACTAAAATGCCCCTCATCTTCTGGAAATTACAAAATTGCCCCGATTAACTTTTCTGCTGCCCGTTGACCCAATTTTTTGAACGTGGTACTACGCCAATGACCATTAGAGTAGAGATCCTTAATAGAGGAATTAGGCGAGATCACTCGCTTGAAACTAGATTCAAGAGAAAAGAAGTTGTTTAGGCTTCCCATAGGTGCCAAATTGTCATACCAAAATAGAGTTGCCTCACCATTTCCAATATAAACCTTAATCCAGTCAAAGATTAGATGCCTTATTCGAATCATCTTGTTCACTAACCAGGGATGCTTTAACTTTACTTTGATTCTCCAGAAGTTACTGAGATTGTTTTTAAGGATTTCCTTCTTGAACCAGCCCACCCATAACGAGCCACTTCTAAAAAACAGAAGCCATATTAGCTTGAGCGTGGAAGCCATGTTCCAGTTGTGTAAGTCTATAAGACCCATGCCACCCTCTTATTTTGTCTTAGTAGCCGTAGACTAAGACACTCTAGCTGAGTATCTTGTTTCAATTTTCCCACTCCATAAGTATTTGTTGCAAAGAGAATTGATGACCTTTAAAACTAATTTTGGCCGGACAAACGAGGCATGCCAAACGTGAGTGATCCCATGAACAACATACTTGATTAGGAGAAGACGTATGGAAAATGAAAGTGACATGGCTTTCCAAGAGGAAATTTTACTCTTAATAGACTGAATCAGAGGTAATAAACAGTTGATAGGTCTAGTTTTAACCCTATACTAACTGCAAGTGCACAGCAATATCAATGTAGTACTTAGGGTATCGAATCCACAAGGACTCTGGGCAACGATATATTTAGAACAGAAAAGATTAAACTAGGAGAAAGCAAATATGATTAGAAACTAAAAAGCAAAGAAAGAAAGTAAATCAGGTGAGTTTGTGAGCAAGGAAACGAAGGCGTTAAGTTTAGGGAGTTCTCAGAAAATCAGGAACACAAGCAATCAATCAATCGGGATCTAATTAACAACTGTTCTAGAACTCAAACACAGATATAGAATTAACCAACTGTCGTTGCGAGAACTCTCTAAGTCTAAGTGCAGCAATCCAAATTCCTTTGTAATTACTAACAGATTAAACCAGCTTTAATTCCAAGTTCAATATGTTCACAATCTAATGAAACCAAATTCCTTTGCGAGTAATTAAATTGCTCATCTAGGTTCTTTCTAGCTAATTAACCAACTATCGTTGTATCAATCAACCTAACATCATAAATCTGGATAGCTACTTCAGATTAAGCATTAATAACAATCCTAGATGAAGAACTAACATATATGAATCCCTACAAATTTATTAACCTATAATTCCATGAAATCCCTAATGAGAATCCCTAAACCTAACAGGTAAATCTACTCAGACATGATCATCGAAACAGAAAACATCATGAATAGAAAACCAAATATAATAAAATCAAATAAAGAACTGGGGTTCGAAATCCTCTCTCTTTCGAGAGCAGGATCAGCCCCTAACTCTCTCTGAAAATAGAATAAAGCGTAAGTAAAGCGTAGCCTAAACAATGGCTTAAAAACCCTAATATAATGGTCTAAAGTCGGCTGGGGCTTCTTTGTAATTGTGAGAAATATCTGGGCAAAGTTGTAATTTCCATATTCTTCTCATTAAACGTTGAGAATTTGTCTGCGTCGACCTTGTGTCGATCGATGCACCTTCTGTGTCGATCGACACAGGTCTGAGAATTCGACAGTGAAGTCCATCTCTCGGGTCAATACTCCAAAATGCTCCAGAATGCACCATAATGTCCAATTCCGCTCCAAACATACCTAGACATGTAAACATACTAAAAAGACTCCAAAACATAATAAAAGACTCGATAAATAAGACATATACCATGGTTAAAATCCCTAAAATCCATGGTATATCAACTCCCCCACACTTAGCTCTTGCTTGCCCTCAAGCAAGTAAAGAACCAAAACATGGTGAAGAGGTTTGAAAACTTTCAGAAACTCTTTTCATCCTAGAAGCAACAACACTCAGATTCCCCTTAGTAAGCCACTGAAAGAATTACCTGCAAGACATCAAGACCAACATGTACTTCCCTCACACTTAGCAACTGTCCTAAGTAAACTCCACAAACACATTCACGCATTCAAATTCACCCTACTGACTTCTTAAGCATATTAAGTGCGGTCTCACCTAAGGATTATCGATCAAAGGGCACATAGAATCTTACTTTGCCAGCTCTAGACCACCATACTATCTTTTTCTGGTTCCTTTTCTTCTCTTTTCCCTTCCTTAGCATTCTGATTTTTCCCCATTGGGTATCATTTTATTTTTTTATCAGTGCTCTTCCCGTTAAGGGGTGTACTTTGGACACATTCCATGGATGCACAGGAGATGATAGTTGTAGCTACCACTCACGGAGACCACTTCGGAGTTACTAACTCATCCTCAGTTTATTACTCTTTTTTTATGGAAGGGGAGAAGGGAACCATACTCGGACAGGTTTACAAGCTGTGTCAGAACTAACAAAGGAGTCTGACTCAAGGTATACCAAGCCCTTAGGTGAGAAAATTAAGTCAGGTTTACAAGGGTGAAGTCAGTAAAGGATCCTCTGATACCTGAAGTGATGTGGGTGTCCTCAGTAGGTTGATCTGTGTTGGAGTTTTCTAATAGTCATAGATAGATCCTGCAGCTTCATCCCAATGGTCACTTAAGTTCCTGCAAGATGTTGTTAACTTCTCAAAAATTCACTGTTTCCTACTTAAACTTGTTTTTGATTCAATAAAACAAAATTTTTTGAAAAACGGGACTGACTCTAAGAAAACAGAAGCGTGCGTCAGTAGCTACCTCCCTCACACTTAAACTACACTGTCCCCAGTGTAATCAAAGCATGAGCTCGGGGAAAACAGATAATCAAATTGAAAAGAGTCTGAAAAATCCAGAGTTACATACCTCTCGTCGCACTGTGTCGATCGATGCTCAGGACCGCATCGATCGACGCAAGGCGCATTTGCTCAATTCATTTGTGTAATCGCACTGTGTCGATCGACACACAGTTGTGTCGATCGATGCCAGGCGATTTTGGACATGTTCTCTCGGCTGAAAACACCAAAACGAAAAATCAAAGAAACAAACACCTAGAAACGAAAAATAAAAACGAAAACTGACTCTACAGTGGGTTGCCTCCCACTCGGGCTTGTTTTTAGTCATTAGCTTGACTATGGAATAGAGATTAGACTCATGGCGGTTTCAACAGAGACTTTGAATGTCTCTGTGAATATCTCTTCATCCAAGGGGGTGTGTATGCTTTCGGATCATGAGATTTCCCAAGGAACGAAGGAGTAGAATCAGGGCGGGATCGAAGCTTGGGTGGTATGCTGCGTTTTCCTGCATTCAAAGTAATGCGGTTAGGAGGTTTTGATGATTTGTACCTTACCTTTGGTGGAAATGAAATGTCTGGAGCTTTCTGCTTATGAGCAGTTGCAGGCACTGAAGATGTTAGAGCAAGTTCAGAATGAACTGCCATCTTCTTTTCTCCAAAAGGAATCTCTGGTTCCATCTCTACACTGAAGCTCTGTCCATCAATGGTGGATTTCTGCAGCTTATCCATCTTGAACTGCAAAGGCTTGTCTCCCAGGTGGAGATCAATCAGTCCATGTCTACTCTAGCAGTAGCTAAGAAGGATCTACCAAGCAGCAGAGGATCATCAGGTTCAATCTCATACTTCAGCACTACAAAGTCCGTTGGAATCAAGTAGTTTCCAACTCTGACAGGAATATCCTTAAGAACTCCTTCCGGATATCGCTTTGAACGATCAGCTAGGATAAGAGAGATCCTAGTAGGCTGGAATTCCATCTTTCCCAATCTCACAGCAACTGAGTACGGCATTAGATTCACACAGGATCCTAAGTCATACAGAGAACGCTTGAATCTTTCTTTAGAGATATAACAGTCTAGTACAAAGGCTCCTGGATCTGGAAGCTTCTCTGTAATCTGGATCAGCTTCTTTTCCATCACTTTCATGCATTTAGTCACTTCTAGCTCCTGTTTAGACAGTTTAGGAACCTTAGGATATGGCACAGAGGGCTTATAGACTCGTTCCAGGACTGTTGCAGGTTTCTGGTCCCGTCTGCGTTCAGTGTCGATCGATGCACGATGTGTGTCGATCGACACAAGGCGATTTCGAGAAATTTCAACAGACGTATCGGGACTGTGTCGATCGATGCAAGAGTTGTGTCGATCGATGCATGTCTCAAACAGACAGAATTCTTCCAAAAATCCGAGATTATGCTCTCTTCTTCTTCCAGCAAGTCAATCTCATCTCTTATGGTCACATCATTGATGGATATGTTATGTTCAGCTTTCCCAGCTTCATTTTGCCTTTGTATTGCTCCAGCTGTTTGTTGAACTTGAACATCTAGCTTCTTCACATGTGTGCTTAAAGATTCAAACTTCCCATTCAGATTCTCATGCATAGCATCCAGCTTCCTGTCGAAGTCTACCGCAGTCTTATCAGCTTATCAGACTGCGTATTTTGAGGAAGAACAGGCTGATATGATGAAGGTTCATAATCTCTGGTGAATGAATAAGAACCATAGTCTCTGCAGAATGAGTTATTCTGCTGATTTTCCAACATCTGTTCCATCATTCCCATCATCTTACGCTCTGAGACGATCGATGCAAAGTACTGTCGATCGATGCAAGGGCGAAGATTTGTCGATCGACACACAGGACAGTGTCCATCGATGCAAGGCGATTACAGACGTACCCGAAACGCAAGAACAGAAAAAAAAATTAGTAACAAAAAACAAAAAACAAAAATCCTAGTCTAAACCCTAAGTTCAAATCTATTGAAGACTCAAAAGAGTCCCCGGCAACGGCGCCAAAAACTTGATAGGTCTAGTTTTATTCCTATACTAACTGCAAGTGCACAGCAATATCAATGTAGTACTTAGGGTATCGAATCCACAAGGACTCTGGGCAACGATAGATTTAGAACAGAAAAGATTAAACTAGGAGAAAGCAAATATGATTAGAAACTAAAAAGCAAAGCAAGAAAGTAAATCAGGTGAGTTTGTGAGCAAGGAAACGAAGGCGTTAAGTCTAGGGAGTTCTCAGGAAATCAGGTACACAAGCAATCAATCAATCGGGATCTAATTAAGAACTGTTCTAGAACTCAAACACAGATATAGAATTAACCAACTGTCGTTGCGAGAACTCTCTAAGTCTAAGTGCAGCAATCCAAATTCTTTTGTAATTACTAACAGATTAAACCAGCTTTAATTCCAAGTTCGATATGTTCACTATCTAATTAAACCAAATTCCTTTGCGAGTAATTAAATTGCTCATCTAGATTCTTTCTAGCTAATTAACCAACTGCCGTTTTATCAATCAACCTAACATCATAAATATGGATAGCTACTTCAGATTAAGCATTAATAACAATCCTAGATGAAGAACTAACATATATGAATCCCTACAGATTTATTAACCTATAATTCCATGAAATCCCTAATGAGAATCCCTAAACCTAACAGGTAAATCTACTCAGACATGATCATCGAAACAGAAAACATCATGAATAGAAAACCAAATATAATAAAATCAAATAAAGAACTGGGGTTCGAAATCCTCTCTCTTTCGAGAGCAGGATCAGCCCCTAACTCTCTCTGAAAATAGAATAAAGCGTAAGTAAAGCGTAGCCTAAACAATGGCTTAAAAACCCTAATATAATGGTCTAAAGTCGGCTGGGGCTTCTTTGTAATTGTGAGAAATATCTGGGCAAAGTTGTAATTTCCATATTCTTCTCATTAAACACCGACAATTTTTCTGCGTCGACCTGGTGTCGATCGATGCACCTTCTGTGTCGATCGACACAGGTCTGAGAATTCGACAATGAAGTCCATCTCTCGGGTCAATACTCCAAAATGCTCCAGAATGCACCATAATGTCCAATTCCGCTCCAAACATACCTAGACCTGTAAACATACTAAAAAGACTCCAAAACATAATAAAAGACTCGATAAATAAGACATATACCATGGTTAAAATCCCTAAAATCCATGGTATATCAACAGTTATGTTTAATGTGCAGTGAGACCAAAGGGGAAGAATAATGTCTCATATACACTCATTGAAAAAATTAAACATTGATTCAAACTCCTTTAGGACAGCTATCGTAGTCACCACCGATTGAACATAACCTTCTACAAATATAAGCAGGTCATCGACGAAGAAAAGATGAGTAAGTTTAGCAGCCTCACAATCTTTATGATACTTAATCGTTCCTTCCTTTGCTGCTCCATTCAACATGATTGAAAGTGTGTTCATTTCTAAGACGAAAATATAGGGAGTCTAATGAGCAATCTAAGATAACCCAGTGAGTTGGCTCTCAACTAAACAGACTTCTAAACAAGCTAAATGAATCCCACCCAAACCAAAAATAACACGCAATATAAACCATGAAATAAAGCACCCGATGATGTGCTACCAACACGTAATGGGATTCACAACACACAAGCATTAAATTAACAACACATAACATTAATGAAGGAAATCTAGAACATTGTGGCACATGCCCTCGATTAGACTCGATCTAACTAACGCGGCACTAACGCCAATCTCTACACTATGGGCCTAAATGAAAACTCGGTAACTTCCACGGAAACAATTAGCTAGCCCACGATAACTAGAAACTCACATGAATCCTTGATGTAAACAAAAATTCCTACGACCTAGGACACCATTCTCTGTCCATCGATACACGGTGACTCGGACTACCCCTAGATAGCCTAAGCTTCCATGCAGTCCGGCCCTATGACATGACCTCGTATTCTCTGGACTACACACTGATATATCATGGTTTTTCTAGGTTTTCAACCATGATATAGTTGTGTATATTGAGTCTTTAACCTGGTTTTTCGAGTCTATTGAGTCTTCTACAGGTAGACTTGTGTTTGGAGCAAAGAGCGGGATTATAGGATGTTTTGGCGATCTGTACATTGAGCTGAAGTTGGAGTCTCGACCACGGTTGGATGTCAACCGACATCAACTTAGTGTCGGTCGACATCGAGGGCGACATAACATTATACGCCGATTTGAAGACATCTTTTGAAGAATTGCAAAGTTGCCCAGAAGTTTTCCCTAATTCTAATCTAGCCCCAAAGCGTGTTTAGGAGTTTTAATTTGGTTTTCAGACTCATTATCATTTATCTTGTACTTACTTTTGTTCTTGCTTTGGATTGAGAGATTTGGTGCCAAGGAGCTGTTCTTGCTACTTGTAACCTTTGACAGAAGGATTTCGAATCCCTTTTTATCTATCTATTCAGTCTTTGGTTTTCTATTCAATGATGTGTTGTTATTCTGATAATATGTCTGAGTAGTAACCTAGTTCGATTTAAGAATTCTCATAGGGTTTTATGCATGTTTAGATAACTGATTGATTGGATTCTAAACCTATTCGTTCATCACCTAAGTTGTGCTTAATACCGAATTCTAGATTGATCACCTAGGATTTAGATCTGAGATAATTAACTTAGCACGAGAGTGTGAGTTATAATCTGAATAAAATTAGTGTGAGCAATTTGACTAGATACAAAGAGATTTGGTTTAGGAGAATTGTAAACCGAAGAACATATTCTTAATGCTTGTTTAGAACTCTAAGATCACAAAGAGATTTGGATCGCTAGATTGCTAGATATAGAAATAATCTCAGCGAGAGTTGGATAGTTTAGCATTGTGTTTCTAGTTCTTGAACTTGAGCTTAATCTGAATCTGGTTAGTTAAGTATCTAGCATTGTATAATTCCCGAGAACTTCCTAAGTCTGATGCCTTTCTCCTATCGAAACTTACTTTAGTTTACTTGCAATTGTTTACCGCTTTCTCTTGGTTGACTTAGCTTAACTGAAGGACATATAATCTGTCGTGTGAAACTTGAGTCCTTGTGGATACGATACCCTGAATACTACATTCGCATAACTGTGCACTTGCAGTAGAATAGGGATATAATTCGACTCTATCAAACACCTATTGACGTCACTCATTAGGTTAACATCAGAACCAGAACCATTACCCGAAGGTACGTGAACCGATCAGGTAACTACCCGAGGATCCAATCGAGAAGGAAGTACCGGAACGTCATCACTAGACTTGCGGGATCTAACGCACCCTAGAATTCTGATAATAAATAAATAAAAAATCATACTAGCAGGGACTCTATCACACAAGACCGATAAGGTCGACAATAACACTAACTCAATCTCAGTACCCAGTCTATCCCGCAAGTCCTACCACCAAAAAACCACTCATCACGACATACTAGGTCCCGTACCAGAATAGGTATTCACAACACAGACTACTCTGCCCAACACCGAAGTAGATAACAATCACGCTATCAATGGTCTACCCGGCCCAACACCAAAGTAAATAAACAATCACACAAGCAACTGTCTAATTGGCCCAACACCGGAGTAGATAACAACCAAAAAATCAACGGTCACACACCACCAATCAATTAATTACTTAGGTTTCATTAGTCTTTTAAGATTAACCTTAATTCATTTTAAGCCTCTACATTGGGATTAGTAAGCTTATAACCCCGTGGCCCCAATTCAACTTATCATAAATTCATAGTTTATTACCCAAATAATTCTCCGCTATATTGTAGTAAGTAAACTTAATAACTCCCTAGACGGTTCAACACAAATTATATATTTTTTTAATTCCTATTTCAATAATTCTATGTTTAATTATTCCAAATAAGTAGTAAACTTACTAATCTCTTGATGTCCAAATAATTCATAATTTAAATTCCTATTTTTTAAATCTGTATTTTAATTCAACTCTTAATTTATCGTATATATATTCATTCATTAAGTTCTTATAATATATAAATATATGTATATATGTCCTAGCATGTCTTTCTATATGAATACATCAGCCAATCAATCAATCACTAATAAATACTATTTAACATGCTATGCATTAATCCCTATATGTATTAATTAATTAACCGAGTTATTAATCAACTTTACCGTTCTATTAATTTCCAATTACGGGTATGTGAATCCTATATTACTACGATTTATCCAATTCAGGATCTATATAAATCTAACCTAAATGCATCACATATTTTTGCCAACTCACACTGATATCGTGACGACGGATGGACAGAGGACGCAATCAACGAGACCTGAACTAAACCCGCTGCTACCCCGAACCCTTTTCCAAAAATCGTTTCTAGCTTTGGCCAAAGCGTTGACTAACTTAACCTGACCTTTGACTGTGCATTGACCCAAAATTTGATCACAACTAACCCGACATTGACCAAATTTTGATCATGACTGAGTCAAACAAGCTAACTTGTAAGGAGGAAGGTGATAGGGTCTAGTTTTAATCCTATTCTACTGCAAGTGCACAGTTAAGTGATTGTAGTATATATGGTATCGAATCCACAGAGACTCTGGTCTCGATAGAATAAGAACCGTAGAGATTAATACTAAGAAGAAAGCAGATGTGAAGTGAATTAAAAGCAAGGCAAGAAAGTAAATCAGTAGCAAGATTGTTGTGAAAGCAGTTAACTAAAAGCGCTAAGTCTAGGGAATTCTCAGGAAATCAAACAAGCAGACAAGTTAATCAGTCAGGATCTAATTAAACACAGTTCTAGAACTCAAATCACGGAATTAGAATTAACCAAATCTCTTTGCGAAAATCCTCTAAGTCTAAGTGCAGTAATCCAAATCTCTTTGCAATTACTAACAGATTAAACCAGCATTAATTCCAAGTTCGATATGTTCACAATTAAACTAAGCCAAATATCTTTGCGAATAATTTAATTGCTCAACCTAAATAGTTCAGATTCTAAACCACACTCTCGTGTCGTATTTAGCAACCTAAGATCTAGATTCTAATTGATCAGGTTAGAACTAGCATTAAGCACAATTTAGATCGAAGAACATTCTAATCATGTGAATCCTTAACTGAATTAAACAAGTCTAGCAAGTCATGGAATCCTTAATGAGATACCCTAAACCTAACTATGAATCTACTCAGACATGATTAATGAAACAGAAATCATAGAATTAATAGATTGCATATAAGAAATTAAATAGATAAAGGGGTTCGAAATCTTCTCCAAAATAGATGAAGTACAGGAATAGATCGGCCCCAAAAGCTCTAAAAATCTCTTAGCTCTAAGTATGAAAGCGTATGTAAAATAAACACCAAAATCCTAATTATATAGGCATAATCTCGGCTGGGGCTTCTTTGTAAATACTGGAAACTTCTGGGCCAAAATGCAAAATCTTGAATCTTCATTAAACCGCCGTATTCGGCCCATCTCGCTAGTGTGTCGATCGACACCAAAGGTGTGTCGATCGATGCATGATCTCAAATCGGACAGTGAGCTCAATCTCTCGGCCAAACACTCCAAAAGTCCCAAAATGCTCCATTATCTCCAATTCCGCTCCAAACCTGATTATACCTGTAAAAGACTCTAAAAGAAAACAAAAGAACACTAAAACACAATTATATCATGGCAAAAAACCGGTAAAAACCATGATATATCAACTCCCCCCACACTTAGCCTTTGCTTGCCCTCAAGCAAAACAGAGAACTAAAATGTAGTGAAGAGGTTTGAAAACTCTTCAGAAACTCTTTTCATCCTAGAAGCAGCAACACTCAGATTTCCCTTAGTAAACCACATGAAAGAATCAACCTGCAGACATCAAGACCAACATATACTTCCCCCACACTTAGCAACTGTCCTAAGTAAACTCCACAATCACATTCACGCATTCAAATTCACCCTACTGACTTCTGCAAGTATTTAAGTGCGGTCTCACCTAAGGAATATCGATCAAAGGCACATGGACTCTTACCTTATCAGCTCTAGACCACCATACTATCTTTCTCTAGTCCCTTTCTTCTCTTTTCCCTTCCTTAGCATTCTGATTTTTCCCCTTTGGGTATCATTTTATTTTTTTATCAGTGCTCTTCCCGTTAAGGGGTGTACTTTGGACACATTCCATGGATGCACAGGATATGAGAGTTTTAGCTACCATTCCCATGACCACTTCGGAGTTACTAACTCATCCTCAGTTTATTATCTTTTTTTTATGGAAGGGGAGAAGGGAACTAGATAGGACAGGTTTACAGGCTGTGTCAGAACTAACAAGGGAATCCGACACAAAGTATACCAAGCCCTTAGGTGAGAAAATCTAAGTCAGTATTAAGGTGAAGTCAGTAAAGGATCCTCTGATACCTGAAGTGATGTGGGTGTCCTCAGTAGGTTGATCCATGTCTGGGTTTTCTAATAGTCAGAGATAATCTGCAGTTTCATCCCAATGGTTACTTAAGTTCCTGCAAGTGCTGCTAATCTTCTCAAAAAATCATTGTTTCTTACTTAAAAGTTTTGACTCGATAAAACAAATTTTGAAAAATTAACTGACTCTAAGAAAACAAAAGAAAGAAGTTAGTAGAACCTCCCCCACACTTAAGACACACTGTCCCCAGTAGTGACAAACGAAGGATTGGCAAAAAGAAATAAAAATTTGTTTAAGGAATGGTTAAGTTATGTCGGGTTTTACCTCTGTCGCTCAGGCATCGATCGTTGCACTAGGTGCATCGACCGTTGCTAGGCGATTTTCTTGTATGATCGATCGTTGCTCAGGACCGCAACGATCGCTGCAATGCGATTTCGATCGTGTTGTGACGATCGACACAATAGTGTGTCGATCGACGCACTGCGATTCGTCCGAGACCTGCAAACAAAAACTCACCAAAACCAGAAACAAAACGTAAAATCTTACAAAAACACTAAAATTAAAATGCAAAAACGAAAACAGTGGGTTGCCTCCCACTCAGCGCTTGTTTAAGGTCATTAGCTTGACGCTTCAACTGATTTAGGTAGAGGGTGCATCATCCAGAGGCAGAATCTGACCTTCAGGAATCTCGGCCTTAGCCCAATAATGTTTCACCCTCTGACCATTCAGAGTAAATTCAATACCGTCCTTGCCAATTAGAACGACAGCTCCATACGGACGTACCTCTTTGATTGTGAAAGGACCAGACCACCTTGATTTCAGCTTACCTGGAAACAAATGCAAACGAGGGTTATACAAAAGTACCTGATCATTAGGCTCAAACTGTCTGGAGACAATCTTCTTGTCATGATATGCCTTAGTCCTCTCCTTGTACAGCTTTGAGTTCTCATAAGCAAAATGTCTAATCTCATCCAACTCATTAAGCTGCACTAATCTCCTTTCTGCAGCAGACTTAAGATCAAAGTTCATCTGTTTTACAGCCCATGCTGCTTTGTGCTCAAGCTCTACTGGCAGATGACATGCTTTTCCATATAACAGATGGAATGGAGTGGTCCCAAGTGGTGTCTTGAATGCTGTCCTGTAAGCCCATAATGCATCATCCAACTTCGCTGCCCAATCTTTCCTTGTCTTTCCAACTGTCTTCTCAAGGATCTCCTTAATCTGCCTGTTAGAAACTTCGACTTGTCCACTAGTCGAAGGGTGATAAGGAGTAGCGACTCGGTGATGAACTCCATGCTTCTTTAGCAGCTTCTCGAAGACCTTATTGATAAAATGAGATCCTCCATCACTAATCACTATACGAGGTACTCCAAATCTGGGGAATATGATGGTCTTAAACAGCTTTATGACCACCGAAGAATCATTGGTTGGACTGGCTATTGCTTCTACCCACTTAGACACATAGTCTACAGCAACCAAGATGAACTTATTCCCATAGGATGAGGGAAAAGAACCCATGAAATCTATGCCCCAGCAATCGAAAACCTCAACTTCCAGAATGAAATTCTGAGGCATCTCATGCTTCTTGCTGATTTTCCCTCTCCTCTGACAAGCATCACACTGAGAGATGAAAGAATGAGTGTCTCTAAACATTGTAGGCCACCAGAAACCTGCTTGCAGGACCTTAGACACAGTCTTGAATGTAGCAAAATGTCCAGCATAATCTGATCCATGACAGTGGAAAAGGATGTCTGGAACTTCTGATTCAGCAACGCATCTCCTGTAAAGACCATCTGAACAGTGCTTATACAGATAAGGCTCATCCCAGTAGTATCTCCTAAGCTCCCTAAAGAACTTTTTCTTTGCATACTGATATATCATGGTTTTTACCCATTTTAGACCATGATATAGTTGTGTTTTAGTGTCTTTTGTCTTTGTTTAGAGTCTTTTACAGGTTTAATCAAGATTGGAGCTAATTGGAGATATTTGGAGCATTTTGGGACTTTTGGGACGTTTTGGCCGAGAGATTTACTCACTGTCCGATTTATTGATCATGCATCGACCGACACACCTTGTGCATCGGTCGACACACTAGCGAGATGGGCCGTACGCGTCGGTTTAACAAGTTATGAAGATTTGCAAAGAGACCCAGAATAGTTCCAGTATTTACACAGAAGCCCCATCCGAGATTATGCCTATATATACTAGTTTTTGGTGTTTATTTTACATACGCTTTACATTAGGCTTTGATACTAATAGCTAAGAGATTTCTAGAGCTTTTGGGGCTGATCTATTTCCTGTATTCACTTATTTTGGAGAAGATTTCGAACCCCTTTATCTATTTAATTTCTTATATGCAATCTATTATTTCTTTGATTATGTTTTCATTAATCATGTCTGAGTAGATCCATAGTTGAGTTTAGGGATTCTCACATAGGATTTCATGACTTGCTAGACTTGTTCAAATTCAGTTAAGGATTCATAACAATATCTGTTCTTCAATTTAATTGTGCTTAAAGCTAGTTCTAACCTGATCAATTAGAATCTAGATCTTAGGTTGCTAAATACGTCACGGAAGTGGGGTTTAGGAATCTGAACTAATTAAATTGGGCAATTAAACTTTGCGCAAACGGAAGTTTGGTTTAGGATAATTGTGAACATATCAAACTTGGGATTAATGCTAGCTTAATCTGTTAGTTCTCGCAAACGAAAGTTTGGTTTGCTGCACTTAGACTTAGAGAATTATCGCAAAGGAATTTGGTTAATTCTATATCTGTGTTTTGAGTTCTAGAACTGTACTTAATTAGATCCTTGCTGAATGAACTGTCTGCTTGTCTGATTTCCTGAGAATACCCTAGGCTTGACGCTTTTAGTTTATTGCTTCTCAACCGTTAATCTCTGCTACTGTTTACTTTCTTGCTTCGCAATTTATTTACTTCACCATCTGCTTATTTCTAGTTTAATCTCTACGTTTCTGTTTCTATTGAGACCAAGTGTCCCTGTGGATTCGATAGCCCTATATACTACTTTGACATTGATGTTCACTTGCAGTTTAGAATAGGGTAAAACTTAGAAACCTATCACATACCCCTTTAAATCATCTGGTTCAGTCTCAGCAGCGAGGTAGTTAGCTATATCTGCATACCAGGGTCGATCAGTGGTTGCTACGGCAGCAATCTCAAAGTCATAATTCCCAATTCTGATCCTGAAGGACTCTCGGTTTGCATCAGGTATGCATCGATCGGTGCGTGTACATGTGTCGACCGTTGCTTCCCCGATACTTGTATCGACCGTTGCTAATGTGGCATCGATCGACACAATGCGATTGTCACGACAGTTCTGTAACTCTCTGCCCAAATCCATCTGAAAAATTGTACCAATCATGTTGACGTTTTCCTCAGGCAAATAATCATTTATGGGCACGTCTTCCTCAACCAGCATCCTTGAAAGATGATCAGAAACTCCATTCTCAACTCCCTTCTTGTCCCTCACTTCAATGTCAAACTCCTGAAGCAACAGAATCCATCTCAACAATCTTGGCTTAGCATCCTTCTTCTGCATCAGATACTTCAGGGCTGAATGATCAGTATGAACAATCACCTTGGAGCCAACAAGATAGGGGCGGAACTTCTCGAATGCAAAGACAACAGCCAACAACTCCTTCTCCGTGGTTGCATAGTTTCTCTGCGCATCATCTAGTGTCCTACTAGCATAATAGATAGCATGGAGCTTTCTGTCCTTCTTCTGCCCCAGAACAGCTCCTACAGCATAGTCACTTGCATCACACATAACCTCAAAGGTAGATCCCAATCTGGTGGCTGAACTATTGGAGCACTCACTAATGCCTGCTTGATTTGTTCAAATGCAGTCTTACAATCTGCAGTGAACTCAAATTTGGTATCCTTACACAGCAAAGCAGTTAGTGGCCTAGCAATCTTACTGAAGTCTTTGATGAACCGTCTATAGAAGCCAGCATGTCCAAGAAAGCTTCTTATAGATTTAACAGAATCAGGCGCCTAAAGGTTGGTCATTACCTCAATCTTAGCGCGGTCCACTTCAATCCCTGCTTCAGACACTTTATGTCCAAGTACGATGTCATCTCTGACCATGAAATGGCACTTTTCCCAATTAAGAACTAAGTGCTTTTCTTCGCATCTAGTCAGTACCTTACACAGATTATCTAAACACTCATTATAAGATGATCCATAGACTGAGAAGTCATCCATAAATACCTCCATAAAGTCCTCAATCATATCAGTGAATATGGACATCATGCATCTCTGGAAGGTGGCAGGAGCGTTACAGAGTCCAAAAGGCATCCTACGGTAAGCAAATGTGCCATATGGACAAGTGAAAGTGGTCTTTCCCTGATCTTCTGGGTGGATAGGAATCTGAAAGAAACCTGAGTATCCATCGTGGAAGCAGTAGTAAGGATGATTGGCTAACCTCTCCAGCATCTGGTCAATAAAAGGCAAGGGAAAGTGATCCTTCCTAGTTGCAGCATTCAGCTTCCTGTAATCTATGCACATCCTGTGTCCCGTTACAGTTCAAGTAGGGATCAGCTCATTCTTCTCGTTCTTCACAACTTTAACTCCGCCTTTCTTAGGCACTACATGGACTGGACTCACCCAATCACTGTCTGAAATAGGATAGATAATCCCAGCATCAAAGAGTTTCATAATTTCCTTCTTAACCACCTCCTGTAGATTGGGATTAAGTCTTCTCTGATGCTCAACAGATGTATTAGACTCATCCTCAAGATGTATCCGATGCATGCACAGCTTTGGTGAGATACCTGAAATGTCATCAAGAGAATAGCCAAGAGCTTTGCGATGCTTGCGCAGCTTGCTTAGCAGTAAAGTGAGCTCTGCGTTGTTCAGACTAGCATTGACAATCACTGGATAAGTTGAATTTGGTCCAAGAAATACGTACCTTAGCCCGGATGGAAGTTGTTTCAGCTCTATTTTTGGAGCTTTATCCTCGGCCCAGTCTTTGTCGACTTGCAACGACCGATGCTTAGTTAGTGTCGATCGTTGCATCGTCGCGTCCGATACTTCCACCTTCATCGCCACTTCAACCGAATCCATCAGTCTTGCATAGCACATTGCTGGCTCGTCCTATAGGTACTCCAGCTCCAATATAGAGCTCAGTAAATCTCTTTCTAGTGGATCTTCAGCATGTGACTTGTGAAAGTACTCTGCAGCCAAATCTCCTAATGTGTCAACATAGAAGGTCTGTCCGTCGATGGTTGGTCTCTTTGCCAGCTTGTCCATATCAAAACTCATCTTCAGATCACCCACATTCAGAATTATTCTACCTCCTTGACAGTCAATCATTGCACCAGCTGTAGCTAAGAAAGGCCTGCCTAAGATTAGTGGATCCTTTGGTTCCTCTCCATACTGCAGAACCACAAAGTCAATAGGAATCACACATTGGCCAATCATTATGGGCACATCCTCCAATAATCCTTCGGGAATCCGGATTGTTCTATCTGCCAAAACTAGTGATATCCTAGTGGGTATAAAGTCAGTCATCCCTAGCCTCTTAGCAACTGAGAAAGGCATAAGATTCACACTGGAACCAAGATCACATAGAGATCTTTCGAATCTCTCCCTGTAGATAGCACAATCTAGTACAAAGCTTCCTGGATCTTTTAACTTCTCAGGAATTCTTCCCTGAATCACTGCACTACACACCTCATTGATCATCATTACACTCTCCTCGTCAGACCACTTCCCAGCAATCATGTCCTTAAGACATCTTCTCATCACATGAGAGGTTTCCATGGAATCAATCAAAGGCACTTCAAATTACACCTTTTTGATGAACTCTTTACATTTGGCATACTGTTTTTAGCCTTTCTGGGATTCTTGGGATAAGGTACCTTAGGCTTGTAAACCCTCTCGGTTGACTGTTTTGGTTTCTCTGGTTTTGAGCTCTCTGCAGTCGCCTTGCATCGACCGTCACTGGCATTGTGTCGATCGTTGTTGGGTATCTTTGTAACGACAGTTTCTTCGTCATCGCCTTGCATCGACCGTTGCTTGGTTGCGTCGATCGATGCATTGCGAATGTCACGGATCCCATCTTCCAATTCCTCAATTTCCACGAGCTCTTCAACACTTAACTGCCTTTTCTGGCCAGGTAACAGCTCCTTACCACTTCTCAATGTCACCGCATTGCATTGGTACTTGGGATTAGCATCAGTTCGCCCTGGGAGATATCCATCTTCCCTCTGAGCATATCCAGCAGTTCTTGCAACCTTAGCATCAAGCTCCTTCATATGTGCGCTCAGGTTTTCAATTTTTCCATTCAGCTCCTTATAGCTTGTACCTATCTTCTTGTCGAAGTCTGCAGCACTCTTAGTCTGACTCTCCAGCAGCTGTTTCATCATTGCCTCCATCCTAATCTCATGAGCAGTGGCTGCAGGAGGAGTCTGATAAGATGAAGATCCATAGGTTCTCTGAGTACCTTGTCCAAAAGGCTTCTGAAAACCACTTGTCTGTCCAAAGGAGTTCTGATTGCCTGTAAAGGCACTCTTCTGTCCTCCATTGAAGAATCTGTTTCCCTTCTGATTACCAAATATGTTACCTTGGAAACCAGATCCTCCAATGTAATTCACATCTTCTTCCTGAGTGTCCTCCTCAGTCTGAATTACCTCAACATCTTGGGCAAAGTGGACAGCCTTCTTACCAGCCAGGAGATTGCAAATTGTGTCCAGCTTAGATCTAAATTCAGCCATCTCTGAATTCTCTACACTTCCACCAGATTTCTTCCTCCTCTCATCCATAGTCTTGCAACTGTTGCTGCTCACTAAGTTCTCAATCAACTGCTTAGCTTGTGCAAGAGTCCTGGTGTTGAAGTTTGCATTACTGGAGTTATCCAGCGCAGACTGATATGGCAGATCTATGCCTCTGAAGAAGATACCTAGCAATGTGACCTCAGTGAATCCATGGTGTGGGCAGTCACGCTGGTACTTCCTGAATCTCATCCAAGCAGTCTTAAGAGGCTCAGTAGGACCTTGGGTAAATGTCAGAATGTTCTGTCTGGACTGATCGGAACGCGCATCATCATAGAAGTGACGCAGGAACTCACTCTTCAAGGCTGCCCAAGTAGTAAACTGTCCAGATGGCAGTTGCTTCAGCCATGCAGCAGCGTCTCCAGCGAGACTGTAGGGAAAGAGCTTAAGGAACAGATAATCCTGGCAGACTCCTTCATATTTCATGCCATTGGTTAGGTCCTCAAACTGATCAATGTGATCCATAGGCTGCTCCGTTGGATGTCCATGGAAGGCATTCTGTCTCATCAGCGAGTAGTAGATGGTTTTTGATTTCAAAATCATTCCTCTCAAAACCAGGCATCACAAGAGCTGACCGGTTTGCATGAAACTCATCCGGTCTGTTGTAGTCAGCTAAAGTCCTCTCATGGACAACCATCTCTCTACCTTGGGCCTGTCTTTGGCCTTGGTTCTGCTCCTGTTGCGGTTGCTCAGGAGGATCAGGGATTACATTCCCTTCAGCATCAACCCGTTGCCCAGCAGCATTGTACGGATTGTTGTCTCGGTCCCTCAGGGTACCTTGAGCATCATGCATAATGATTAACTTTTGTACCACCATCCTTGCTCTTCTTTCTCTTCTGTTAGTCCTCTCTAGACGTCCAAGTTCTTTAAGTCCGAGATTAACGAGGTTCAGGTTCTCATTACTTCGAGTTTCACGCGTCTGCATAAACTGTCTGTAATCGTCAAGCAACGATCGATGCTATCAGTGCAACGATCGATACAATCTCAGAATCGCCTAGTAACGATCGACACACAAGTGCAACGATCGACGCAAAGCGAAATCGGTACCTGCGACAGAGAGAAAACAGAGAAAAATAAGTAACTTAAAATAAAATAAAAACAAAACGAAACAAAAATAAAAAAATCCTAGTAAAAACCCTAAGTTCGATCCTATCGAAGACTTTAAGAGTCCCCGGCAACGGCGCCAAAAACTTGATAGGTTCTAATTTTAATCTTATTCTACTGCAAGTGCACAGTTAAGTGATTGTAGTATATAGGGTATCGAATCCACAGAGACTCTGGTCTCGATAGAATAAGAACCGTAGAGATTAATACTAAGAAGAAAGCAGATGTGAAGTGAATTAAAAGCAAGGCAAGAAAGTAAATCAGTAGCAAGATTGTTGTGAAAGCAGTTAACTAAAAGCGCTAAGTCTAGAGAATTCTCAGGAAATCAGACAAGCAAATAAGTTAATCAGTCGGGATCTAATTAAACACATTTCTAGAACTCAAATCACGGAATTAGAATTAACCAAATCTCTTTGCGAAAATCCTCTAAGTCTAAGTGCAGTAATCCAAATCTCTTTGCAATTACTAACAGATTAAACCAGCATTAATTTCAAGTTCGATATGTTCACAATTAAACTAAGCCAAATCTCTTTGCGAATAATTTAATTGCTCAATCTAAATAGTTCAGATTTTAAACCATACTCTCGTGTCGTATTTAGCAACCTAAGATCTAGATTCTAATTGATCAGGTTAGAACTAGCATTAAGCACAATTTAGATCGAAGAACATTCTAATCATGTGAATCCTTAACTGAATTAAACAAGTCTAGCAAGTCATGGAATCCTTAATGAGAAACCCTAAACCTAACTATGAATCTACTCAGACATGATTAATGAAACAGAAATCATAGAATTAATAGATTGCATATAAGAAATTAAATAGATAAAGGGGTTCGAAATCTTCTCCAAAATAGATGAAGTACAGGAATAGATCAGCCCCAAAAGCTCTAAAAATCTCTTAGCTCTAAGTATGAAAGCGTATGTAAAATAAACACCAAAATCCTAATTATATAGGCATAATCTCGGCTGGGGCTTCTTTGTAAATACTGGAAACTTCTGGGCCAAAGTGCAAAATCTTGAATCTTCATTAAACCGCCGTATTCGGCCCATCTCGCTAGTGTGTCGATCGACACCAAAGGTGTGTCGATCGATGCATGATCTCAAATCGGACAGTGAGCTCAATCTCTCGGCCAAACACTCCAAAAGTCCCAAAATGCTCCATTATCTCCAATTCCGCTCCAAACCTGATTATACCTGTAAAAGACTCTAAAAGAACACAAAAGAACACTAAAACACAATTATATCATGGCATAAAACCGGTAAAAACCATGATATATCAGAAGGCTGACCGACGGCGTAAAGGAATTGATAGCTAATAACCAGCAAGAAGAGGAGGTCACCGGTTAGATGACCAGCAGAGATGATCGCCGGTGAGTCTCCGGCAAGAGAGATCACAGCATAATGAGAAATATCCTGTGAAGTGCATCAACCGGCGGTAAGACTTCTCCGGCGACGGTGACTTCTCTGGTAACGACGATAATTCTGGCAAGGATTCCGGCGAGGAGGAATCTGGAGATGGCGCAAAGAGGTGTAGAAGATAACCGGCTGAAGAACAGACAAAGGCGGAGGAGATAGGCGGGGCTCCGGCGGCGAGAGCAGATTCTGGCGAAATCTCCGGCGAAAAGTGGCTTCCTTCGATGGTTTTAATGGCTTTTGGTGAGATTATAATGGTGCTTTGATGGCTGAGCTGATCTGAGATGAAACACCAATGATCCAGAGGCTAGAAGAGATAACTTGGACCGCAAGCAACCGGGAAGACAAGAAAAGATGGCAGTGCCGATTCGCCGGCGACATGGAGGAGAGAGAGGCAGCGGTTTCTGGTGGCAATAGGTGGCGCTTGATGATCTTTATACAAATATTAATGGGCTATGGATAATTTATGGGTTTTAGTATCAAGAACTCAAATATAACAATAACTTGGTGAGCAAGTTATTTACCCAAAGGAGGAGGAGAGGTGAAGGTGATGGTTGGCGTGAAGGAGAGGAGAGAGGGATGGTTGAATTTCTCTGTTTAGTTTTTGTTTGTGTGAAGAAGGAAGAGGAAACAATTCTTTAAATAGCCAAGATCATCCTCCCATGCATTGAACTCCCCTTCCCTTACATTGAATCAAAAATCCCATTTATTGAACCTCTTCTTCATACATCGCATTCTTGAGACAGGGTATTACATTCTTTTACAGAAATTCGGCCCCCTAATTCACTAGTCGATAAAACCTCGAATTTGGAAGCTAAACCTTGTAAGTCATATTGCTTTGATTCGGTCTACACTCTGCTTCGTTTCTTGTACTATAACTCCAATCTTTGAGGCACCAACTGATGATCTTCTGCTAAAACCATCTTTTATTTCTTTCCGCCATATCATGAATCACCTAATCTGGATTTCCTTGCTCTTCAACAATTTCTGACTTCAAATCCCAATCGCTTGAATTGAAGCTTCTAACCCATCAATTGTCTCAAAAATCCATTGCTCAATGGTTAACCTGATCCCAGTTTCTGTTGCTTCCATTACTTGACTTGATTTCCAACTTCCAATGCTACCATCTGATGCTTTGCTGATGTTGTCATCCACTACTCTCGTCAAACTGTTTTACCAACCTCAAGCACGGCTTGTTCTCCCATGTTCACCGAATCCAAAACCTTACTGAGCCTCAAAACTATTCTTCCCAATCTGATACATCCGATCCGATCCCAGACTTATATACCCAAATCTATTTGCTAACTCCCTTGCTTAGCTTACTTTGTGTTGACTGTTGCTGAGACCAACACTCCTTTCTAACCTCACTGACTGACTTTGCAATCTCAGGACAAACTTCAACAATAATCCAAAACACCATCTTGACTCTTGGGTTCGGGTTCGGTCTCGTGTTCGCGTCTTATCGTCCATCACTTCCTGTGTGAACATACTCAATACACTTGAATTGTTAGTCCCTTTAACTCATTTATCGATATTACTTCCGTATATAGGTATTGATAATAAGTCACCCACCCACCATTCACGTGTGGCTAATTATCAATATCTTATGATTCCATATTACAGTAAATAAGCATTCTACCTTAACTGATTATCAATTCTGAGTTTCTTTCTAACCAAGTAATTTTTCTAATCTTCCATCTAACAAAGTAGCTAACAATAACTTATCATTTCATCTACACAAGATTGATAATTAAAAGTTTACCAAAAGCGGCTAACACCCTAACTGATCAATATACTGTGAGATCTGGGATTCACACTAAGAATTTGTATTCGTGTATTTGGACTTTTAGGATATAGAAATGGTATAGTTTCCTATGAATCAAAGACTTTATTGAGATTGATCGTCGAGATAGAACAAACACAATCGAAAAGAGAGTACAAAGTATGAAATCGGGCTATCTAGTCGAAGTGTTCTTGACTCGGGTTGGAATATCTTGAATGGATCGCCACTTCTTCTTTAAATAGCCTTGACTCTGATCTTTCTGTTCCGATATTTCGGCCTCGCCGTCGTAACGATCTCCGGGATTTGTGTGGATCAGTTGAACTGGCGAAGACCGGGTTGCTCTATCTCCACGTCATCTTCTGCCGAGCTCGAGCTCGATTGTCTCCGGCTTCGGCATCGTCCGGGCCTTGTCAGGGCGTTTATCCGCTTGGGCCCAACAAAGGAGTCGGCTCTCCTCTTTGTCTTTGATTCTGGAACGGGCTCATGAATATGGGCCTTTGTCTTATCTGTTAATGGGCCGGATTTCCTAGAGGGAAATCCAGTACCAATAATAGCCCCCCAGCCCATTGATTTCGAGAAGTCGAGGTTAATGGGCGGTGGACGTTCTTGGGAAGACGCGCGCGTGTCTCGGGCGTCGAAAAATCTAATGATTATTCTCCCCCCATCCGTAGATCTTATTGCGATCCAACGGTCAAGGACGGGCGTGTGGGACGAGCTGATCTGCTTTTTAGCGCGTCAGCAGTTATAGCGTGTATTTGCTTGAGAATTTCATCTCCCACCGTGGATCTGGTCGATCATCGACGGCTGAGATTCAAAGGCTGCGAAGAGTCTTTTCAGGCTCGTTCTTTTGATGATGTGACCTAATTGCCGCACGCTCGCAGCCGTTGATTTCATATCTTTGGTCAGATTAGGGGGAGAGCGAGGAGTCCAAATCACCTCGATTTTCTCGTAATTATTACGAGTTCGGAATCATGCGGTTAAGATTTTGCACGATTCCCACTATAAGTTTCTCGTATTTTGCCGAGGGTGATTTCTTCTCTCCCCACTTTCACTTCTTCTCTTACTTTTGCTCTGGTTTCTACTTCTCTTCCCATCGGAAAAATTTCCTTCCAAAACTCTTCGCTTTCTTTGTTCCGATACACCGTTTTTCATGGCTCTCAGAGATGCGACAGGGGCTAGTGTTAGCACGGCGGCGGGCTCGTTTGGCCCACATCCGCCGTCTTCCCTATCCGTAGACCAAATCGAACGGTTGCGGAGGGTTTGCAGGATTCCACCGGAGGTGGAAATTGTGATTCCGTCGCCGGCGGTGTCGCCGGAAACCGCGGTGGAGGGTTATTGTTGCGCCTCATATGCCTACTTCGAGAAATGCGGGCTTTTCTTCCCTATTCCCCGCTTAATCTCTTTGGTGCTGGCCCAGCTTCAACTGGCGTTTCATCAGATGACGCCAAAATTTGTCCGGTATGTCATCGGACTCGGAGTCAGGGCCGCAGAAGAAGGAATCGAGTTCGGGCCTGAGGAACTCATGTGTGTCTGCTCGGTGAAGTTCCGGGGGACTTACTATCTCTCGCCTCGTTTTGGGCGGGTCCTCGAGGTCGTTCCGACGAAGGATGTATGGAAGGACCGATACTTCTTCTTCAGGATAACCCATCATTCGGTCGGGGACTTTGACTATTCGGTCATCCCGTCTCGATGGTCGTCCAGCGTCGGTAAGGCCCCGGTTTTAGTGTTTTCTCTTTTCTCTTTTTTTTTTAGGCCGTCCCTTATCTGGTCCGGTTTTTATCACAGAGGCTCCGGAGTCGCTTGCTACCAACCCGATCACAGAGGCTTTGCTTGCTCGTCTGAGAGGGGCGCTGTTAATTGGGGTAGTTTTACGATCGAGCGTGTGCAGGCCGTTCTGCGGGTCGGCCCTGAGCGAGCTCCGCGGGGCCGTGCTCAGGTTCCTCAAAACCCATTGCTTCCCTCCAAACCCTCTCGGACTCTCCCGGCTCAAGCTTCTTAGCCTCCGCTTCGTATTGCCGAGCGGGTCGGAGAGAGTGAGTCGTTTTTGTTAGCAATGTTTTTGTTTATCGTCGTCGTTTTGACTCGTCTGACTTTTTTATTTTATTTATAGCTCGACTTCTTCCGGGCGGCAGCTCGGCTGCCAATTTCCCTCCTCGCGAGATGCTATCTCGCAGAGTGAGCAGCCGCCGGAATGGGAAAGATCCGGTCGACCTGGTCGACAAGATGGAGGCGGGCGAGCTTAGTAACGCTATTCTCTTTGTCCTTGATCGGGCTCCTCCTCCGCCTTCGGCTTATCCTCCTCCTCCTGCTCAGACCTCGCTCCTTCCGGTGACAGGCCCGGAGGGAACGATTGCGGGGGTTGCCGACGCGACTCTCCCCCTGGCCGAACAAGAGGCGGTTTTACCTCAGTCTAGAGGTGCTGCTCTCTGCGACTCTCGACCGGATCTGTCCGGGGGGGAAGATCATCGGAGTCGAGGAGGTTATCTTCCCCCTTCGCCGAAGCATCGTAAAGTAGACGCGGGAAGGAGTCCAGAGGGGTCGGAGGGAGAGGAGTGCTCGGTTGTGGATGATCCGGAAGGTGTGGTTCGTCTGCTGAGGCGCATTAGGCCTGTCTGTTCTGAGCTCCCGGTTTCTGGGGAAACGGTCCTCGGTAGTGCGTATTCCGAGATGATGGCGGTTATTGGGAAGGTGAGACGTTTTTGCTTTGGTCTTCTTTTTGGCCGGGGTCAAAGAGAGAGCTGAGAAGAGGAAGATCCAGACTAGCGCCGAGATCCGTCTCCAAGAGACTTTGGCCAACATCGAGCTCATCGCCGAGATCGCAGCTGGAGAGGTGGACATCGACGAGTTGCTCTAGCGGAGATGGAGGCCGCGGCGGTCTCCGATTTTAGCATTGGCAAGCTTGCCTTGCCGGCGACGTCGGAGGGCTCTGTGGCCATGGCGGGTTCTCCGCCTGCTCCCCTGGTTGAGACCGACCCGAGGATGACTGACGAGGTCGACTTCCGGCCGAGAAGAGAGGCGGGCAATGGGGCGGAGGGCCAGGTCGGCAACTCCTCCTATGCAGCGTTTTAAAAACTATCTCTGTTGTTGCCCGAGAGGGTTTTTAATTTCTTTTTCAAACTTTGGTTGCCCGAGGGGGCTTTTTGTTCGAACTCGAGGACATCGTGTCCTTTTCTTTTTTTTATGAATTTGCTTTTTAAATCTTTCATGCCTTAGCATAGATTTTTATTGTTTTTATGCCTTAACATAAAATTCGAGCCGTTGCGGCGATTCGAACTTCTCCAGAGGAATCGAGCAGATAACTTATCTTGAATTGCCTTAGGTAGTTCTTTGCGAACTTTTAAGTCGATTGCATTTGAGCTCGAGCTCTTTGCCAGGAATAGTCTGAGGCGCGACTACTTCGTAATGTAAGATTCAGGCTTAATCGCTGAATTGAAAAGAGAAGCAAGTATGAGAACGAATCGAAGTAAACTTACAAAGATCCGATTTGGAGTGTGTGTAGAGGTTGCATGCTTGAATAGCCGTCTTGACCTCGTTATTTTGCTTGAGGGGTGGGGTAGCCCCCCGATTCTTTTAATCCGTATAAGGTTTAGAAGAATTGTATTTTTTGGAAAGATCGTTCTGGATCTCTTTCTTTGGGACGATCATTTCAGTTCGTTCGAATCGGGAGGACCGTTTTAGGTCGCTTGTTTTGGGACGATCATTTCAGTTCGTTCGGTTTGGAGGGACCGTTTTAGGCCGCTTTGTTTGAAGGGATAATTTCATATCACTTTATTTCTTGGAGAGATAATTTCATATCACTTGATTTTTGAAGAGATAATTTCATATCTTTCGTTTTGGGAGAGGCCATTTCAGGTTGCTCGGAAGGGATAATTTCATATCGCTTGTTTTTTAGAAGAGATAATTTCATATCGCTTAATTTTGAAGAGATAATTTCATATCTCTTTAGTTTTTGGAAGAGATAATTTCATATCACTTTGCACAACGTAACGGCTCTAACTTTTGCGACAGGAAGAGACGTTTGATTGGGAGACTTATTTTGATTTCACAAAGATAAGCTAGTAGGACTTCGTTTGAAGTTATCGAGCTCGGTAAGAGCTTTGTGTTTGGGGGGTGGCTGCGCTCGAAATCGAGCTGCCTACGTACCCTTTTAATTGGATCAAGCCATTTCGTAGTTCGATTATGTTGATGTATTCTTAGTGGAAGTACTTTTTGAGGTTGATAATGTTCCAAGGTCGTAGTTCAGGTTTCTGGGTTTCTACCGATTTGAGTCGGTAGACCCCGTCCTTCACAACGTCGGTGACCTGGTAAGGACCTTCCCACTTTGCTCCTAATTTTCCAGCGTGTTCTTCCTTTTTATGGTCGAACACTTTCCGTAAGACGAGCACTCCTACTTGAAACCTTCGAGTTTTGATTCGGGAATTAGTAGCGAGCTGCGGCTAATTGGTAATTCTGGAGTCGAGCTAATGCGAGGTTCCTTCTTTCGTCGACGAGGTCGAGCTCGTCAGTTATCATCTTGTTGTTAAGTTCTTCTTGTCGTGGGCATTCTTCCTTGCGGATGCTTGACACGAGGATTTTGGCTGGTACTACCGCCTCGATCCCATAAGCCAGCGAGAATGGAGTCTCGCCGGTGGATTTGCGGGGGGTAGTTCGATAAGCCCATAGTACGGCCGGGAGCTCGTCGCTCCAGGTTGTTTTGCACTCGTTGAGCCTTTTCTTGAGACCGTTCATAATCGCTTTGTTAGATGCTTCTGCTAGCCCGTTTCCTTGGGGATAGCGCGGCGTTGAGTAAGTCAGCTTTATGTTCCAAGTTCTACAGAACTCTTTGAACGTGTTTGATATGAACTGAGATCCGTTATCGGTGACGATTTCGTGGGGTAGTCCTTGTCGGCAAACGATGTTTCGCCAGACGAACTCCTTAACGTGAACGTCCTTAATTTTTTGGTATGACTCTGCTTCAATCCACTTGGTGAAGTAGTCCGTCATCACCAACAGGTGCGTAGCTTTCTTTTTGCCGGATGCGACTAGCGGTCCCACAATGTCCATTCCCCATCGCATGAATGGGTACGGTGATGAGATAGAGGAGAGTTTCTCCGACGCTTGGTGGATAATTGGAGCATGCTTTTGGCATTTGTCGCATTTGTTGGAGAAGGACTCGCATTCGGTGGCCATTGTCGGCCAATAGTAACCCTGCCTTTTGATTCGCACGGCCAATGCTCGTCCTCCGGAATGGCTTCCGCAGGATCCATCATGTGTTTGTGTAATCACGGCTAGGGCTTGCTTTTTGTCAAGGCATTTGAGATAAGGTCCAGAGAGGCTCCTTTTAAAGAGCTCTCCTTGCGTGACACAGTACCTCGCACTTTGTGTTTTAAGTTTCCGCGCCTCCCATTTGTCATCGGGAACTTCGCCGTTTGTGATGTACCGAATGATCGGAGTTCTCCAATCTTCGTCGTTGCTAGGCTCATGTCCCTTACTAGTGGATGCTGTTTGAATTGGTCCGTCGGGAACGTTCGCGACGTACACGGCGTTTCTAGGATCGAGGTCATCATCAATATCGATGATGTCGCTACTGGTGCCCCCAGGACATTCTTTGTGCTTGACATCGTCCTTCACAGCGGGCCCGTCCTCTTTCAAGGACAGAGCTTTGAGGGCTATGTCGATGCTTGGTTTTTCTATCCCTTCGACTGGTATGATCCTTTTGAGGTTAGGATCTGATGTCGATGCTAATGCGGCTAGCGCATCGGCTGCGGTGTTTTCCCCTCGTGGGATTCGTGTTAGATCAAAGAATTCGATCTGTTCAGCCAATGTATGGACTACCCGTAGGTATGCTTCCATCCGTTCGTCTTTGGCCTCGTAGTCGCCATGATATTGGCTCGTGACCAGTTGGGAATCGTTGAAGGCGTTTACTTCCCGGGCTCCTATGGCTATCGCGAGTCTGAGCCCGGCTATTAACGCTTCGTATTCTGCTTCGTTATTCGATGCGGCGAAGCCCAGTCTGAACGATTGTTCTAGTACTTCGCCCGTTGGGAAGACTAGCTTTACCCCGACTCCGGATCCTTGCCTCGAGGAAGCTCCATCGACGTAGAGTTTCCATTTTTGGGCCGAGGTCGGGTCGAGTTCTATAGTCGGAGGGAGCTCGATTACGAAATCTGCCAGCACTTGTGCTTTTAGGCACGTTCGAGCTTTGTATTCTATGTCGTACTCGCTAAGTTCGATAGCCCATTTGACCAATCGACCCGAATGGCTTGGACTGTGAAGGATGGTTCTCAGTGGCTGAGAGGTCATTACTATGATCGAGTGCGATTGAAAGTACGGTCGGAGTTTTCGAGCCGATGTCACTAGCGCCAAGGCGAGTTTTTCCATGGCGGGGTATCTGGTTTCAGCATCGATCAAGGTCTTACTGATGTAATACACCGGCCGTTGCTCGTTTTGTTCCTCGCGAACCAGGACTCCACTTACTGCTGCCGTCGAGACAGCTAGGTAGAGGTAAAGGGGTTCTCCTTCTACTGGTTTCGCCAATATGGGTGGTTCGCTTAAGTAAGTTTTGAGCTGAGTGAAAGCTTCTTCGCACTTTTCGTCCCAGAGGAACTTTTTGTTTGCTTTGAGCAAGTGATAGAAGGGTAGACATTTATCAGTCGACCTTGAGATAAAGCGATTTAGAGCAGCTATTTTGCCAGTCAGGCGCTGTACTTCTCGTGTTGTTCTTGGAGATTTCATCTCTATGAACGTCGCGATCTGTTTGGGGTTCGCTTCGATCCCTCTTTCGGTCACTAGGTAGCCAAGGAATTCTCTTGAGGGAACCCCGAAGGTACACTTTGCTGGGTTGAGTTTCATCCCGTATTTATTGAGAATGGTAAAACATTCTTTTAGTTGGGGGATGTGATCCTCATACCTGGACGATTTTACCAGCATATCGTCGATGTAGACTTCCATGGTTTTGCCTAGGAGTCCTGAAAACATCTTGTTGACGAGGCGTTGGTAAGTTGCTCCTGCGTTTTTTAGTCCGAAGGGCATGACTTTGTAGCAGTACTTGCCTCGATCAATTATGAACGAAGTCTTTTCTTGGTCCTCAGGGTTCATCAATATTTGATTGTACCCTGAGAACGCGTCCATAAAAGATAGTAGCTGATGTCCGGCGGTAGCCTCGACCAGTCGGTCGATGTGTGGGAGTGGGAAGCTGTCTTTTGGACATGCTTTGTTAAGATCCGTTAAATCTACACAGACTCTCCACTTCCCGTTCTTTTTCTTAACCACTACGGGATTGGCAAGCCAGTCGGGGTACTTGACCTCTCTGATCGATCCGATTTTTAATAACCGATCGACCTCATCATTGACGGCTTTGGCCCGCTCAGGGCCTAGTTTTCGACGCTTTTGTCTTACCGGTTTGTAGGTTGGATCGACATTCAGCTCGTGGCTGGTTACGTCGATGTTGATCCCTTTCATGTCTGTTGAAGACCAGGCGAAGGAGTCGACGTTCTGTTTGAGAAAAGAGACCAGTTCGTTTTTAACTGGCTCTGATAGGTCGATTCCGATGCCAACGAGTCTTTCGGGATGAGCATCGTCTATGCAGACCTGATTCGTGAGGTCCTTTGGGGTCCTATTTGACTTGGGTCGTTCGACCTTTTGGTTTGCATGGTGGCGAGCTCCTCCTCTTTCTGTAATTGCTACGCAGGGGATTTCTCGATCTGCTTGTATCCGTTCATGTAGCAATGGCGGGAAATCTTTTGACTTCCGTAAATGGTTTTGATCCCTTTGGGAGTTGGGAATTTTACGCATTGGTGGTAGGTCGATGGTACCGCTTTCATGTCGTATATCCATGGTCGACCTAGGATCGCGTTATAAGGAGCTGGCCGATCTACATATCGGACACGCATGAGTTCCTCAGGCCCGAACTCGATTCCTTCTTCTGCGGCTCTGATCGATCCGATTTTTAATAACCGATCGACCTCATCATTGACGGCTTTGGCCCGCTCAGGGCCTAGTTTTCGACGCTTTTGTCTTACCGGTTTGTAGGTTGGATCGACATTCAGCTCGTGGCTGGTTACGTCGATGTTGATCCCTTTCATGTCTGTTGCAGACCAGGCGAAGGAGTCGACGTTCTGTTTGAGAAAAGAGACCAGTTCGTTTTTAACTGGCTCTGATAGGTCGATTCCGATGCCAACGAGTCTTTCGGGATGAGCATCGTCTATGCAGACCTGAGTCGTGAGGTCCTTTGGGGGTCCTATTTGACTTGGGTCGTTCGACCTTTTGGTCTGCATGGTGGCAAGTTCCTCCTCTTTCTGTAATTGCTACGCAGGGGATTTCTCGATCTGCTTGTATCCGTTCATGTAGCAATGGCGGGAAATCTTTTGACTTTCGTAAATGGTTTTGATCCCTTTGGGAGTTGGGAATTTTACGCATTGGTGGTAGGTCGATGGTACCGCTTTCATGTCGTATATCCATGGTCGACCTAGGATCGCGTTATAAGGAGCTGGCCGATCTACTATGACGAACTCCGTCATTCTTCGAACTCCTCCAGCGGTTACTGGGGCGAAGACAGAGCCCATCGAGTACGTCGTTTCGCCAGCAAAACCTACTAGTGGTGTCTTTTCTTCCACGATCTCGGAGTCGTTGAAGTCCATCTTTTTGAACGCGTCGTAAAAAAGGACATCTACCGAACTTCCCATGTCAATCATTATCCTTGAGAGTTCGACATCTCCCACTACTAGACAAACGAGGAGGGCGTCGTCGTGTGGTTTGTCAAGATTACTTGTCTTGCTTTCGTAGAAAATGATTTCGTGGTCTGGACCCAACATTGGGGTTTTCCCCCCTCTGTCGGTCTCGACTCTTCTTTGAAGAGCTTTGATCGAATTGACCGAGTCGCGGCAAAGCTTGGAGCCACCGAAGATGAAGTCGATTCGTTTAGGGGGTATAGCCCGTACACCCCCCCCCCCCCCGCAGAGACGAGGGAGATTGATTCTCGAGCGTAAAATTTTAGCAGGATCCGGAGGCGGGGATAGTGCCGAACCTCCCGGAGTGCCGCTCAGGTTGAGCTCGCCGAGGATGAACTCGACTCGCTTTCGCGACCCTTGAGGGAGTATTTCAGGGGATTCCGGCTCTTTTGACCGTTCCCGTTTGTTCTGAGAAGGCTTTTTGGAGTTCGACTCCTTGGTCTGTTTGTTTTCCTTTTTGTCGGGCAGAGTTTCCTCCTCGACTTCGGAGTCTTGCTTGATTTTGGACTCTCGCTTTTGAGCCTCGGCTTTAGCTCGAGTATAGCAATCTTCGGTCGAGTGTCATCTTTTATTGTGGAAATCACATAATTTTTCCTTGTCGAACTCGAATTTCTTCGAGCTCTTCGGGCTCTCGACCGCGTTGACGTTTCCTGATTTACGGGAATCCTTTTTCGAGTTCGAATTATGCGAGACGGACGGGTTCTTTTCTTTTCGGTGCTTTTCTCTGAGGGTCGTGGTTTCATCCTCGAGGCGAGCAAAGGCCGATGCGCGATGGAGGGCGTCATCGAGCGTTTGAGGTTCGCGGACTGTTATTTCCTCGCGGAATTTGGTTGAGTACCATAGTCCTCGTCTTAATGCTTCTATAGCTACTTCGTCTCGTGGGTTCGCGATTTTGGATTTTATTTCCTTAAATCGGTCAATGTACGAGCGAAGTGTTTCGTCAAGTTTTTGAGAGACGCCAAATAGGGCTGCCTCAGTAGTCTTTTCTTCGATGAAGACGGAGTATTGTTTGAGGAAAGCCGTCATGAACTGGGTGAAGTTGTCAATGGACCCTTCTTCCAATCTGGCAAACCATTCTAGGGCGGAGCCCGATAGGTTTTCCGCGAAGAGCCTGCAGAAGGCTGGCTTTCTCTCCTCATCGGTAAGGTACACCCTTGCCATCGCTAGTCGGAATGCCCTGATGTGGGCTTTCGGGTCTGATTTCCTAGAGAATTCTGGAAACTTAGTTTTCTTGATTTCTCGGATCCTTGCAAACGCGGTCCGATCTGTGAACGGTGTTTGTTGCGTTTCTTCGATCACTCGATCGATGTTAGGAGCCGCGCTCGTTGCCATGTGAACTTTCGAGCTCAGACTGTTGAACTGGGCCTTAGCCTACTCGATGTATTGTCTAAGCATATCGTGTTCATCGCCCTCTGCGGGTGTGAACTGGGCTTGTGCCTGACCTGACGTTTGATCCGAAAAAACGGGGTCGAGGAGATCGATCGGTGAGACCGACCTTGTCTGGTCGATCTGGGGTGTTCGGAACTGAACCGTGTTTGATCCGTTAAGGAGTCCCGAGCTATAGGCGAAGGCAGAGCCTCCTAGTTGCCTCGGTCGGATATTAGAGTTATTCGGGAAAGGTGGTAGGCCGGGTAATGGTCGGTTTCTTGATCCGGTTGGATCTGTGACCATTGAACTCGAACTGAATGGGGTCGGTATCGCGATAGGGGTCATTGTAGGGCGGAAGCCGCTATTTGACGTATTACCGAAATTTCCCGACGCTCCCGGAGGAGTTACTACCTGGGAGAAGTCCAAGCGGGTACACGGTGGAGGACTTATGGGAGTTCGCGTTGGTCTACCCCCTTGGCTTTGACTGGCGAGCTCCTCAAGACGGGCGTTAAGGCGCCGCTCTTGTTCGTCGAGCTGCGCGGCCAGAGAACGGTTCGCGATCTCTTGGGCCCTTGCGCTTGCCTCGTTATTTCTCGTTCGATCTACCAACAGGCTTGCATCGAACGGATCTCGGCAAGATCATTTGGCCCTTGTCTCTGTGGAGCAGAAGGTAGTGGTGAATTAGGTCTGGTTATTCCAGATCCACCTCCTGGGGTGGATATCAAATCGTTTCTCATCCACACCCAGTTCCTGCTCGGATCATTAGTTCCTGACAAAACATTTGTCGGAGTCTGACTTGTCGCGATTGTTTGAGCGACGGAGCCGGTTGGTGCTGAGGTCGTAGAGACTGAGGCAGAGCTCGTCAACACGCCGTCGGTCTGACCCATGTTTCTTACCCCGGTGGTGTTCTGAGGAACGTTGTCGACCGTTTGAGGGAGGTAAACTGGTGGTGTGGCGCTGGGAGAGCCAGTTTGGTCGGGATTCATCTCGATCTATCGGATCTAGGATCTGATTCTTAAGATAGGAAAAACTATAGATAGTCCCCATAGTCGGCGCCAAATGTGAGATCCGGGATTCACACTAAGAATTTGTATTCGTGGATTTGGACTTTTAGGATATAGAAATGGTATAGTTTCCTATGAATCAAAGACTTTATTGAGATTTGTCGAGATAGAACAAACACAATCGAAAAGAGAGTACAAAGTATGAAATCGGGCTATCTAGTCGAAGTGTTCTTGACTCGGGTTGGAATATCTTGAATGGATCGCCACTTCTTCTTTAAATAGCCTTGACTCTGATCTTTCTGTTCCGATATTTCGGCCTCGCCGTCGTAACGATCTCCGAGATTTTTGTGGATCAGTTGAACTGGCGAAGACCGGGTTGCTCTATCTCCACGTCATCTTCTGCCGAGCTCGAGCTCGATTGTCTCCGGCTTCGGCATCGTCCGGGCCTTGTCAGGGCGTTTATCCGCTTGGGCCCAACAAAGGAGTCGGCTCTCCTCTTTGTCTTTGATTCTGGAACGGGCTCATGAATATGGGCCTTTGTCTTATCTGTTAATGGGCCGGATTTCCTTTCTAGGAAATCCGGTACCAACATATACTCAATCTATTAATCAACAATTAAGACTTACCATTTAACAACCTAACGAATCAATCAGTATTCAATCGAATGCTCTAGCAACCTAGCGATCAATCAATAACCAACCATGTAATCTATCAACCTAAAAAAAATCAATCAACTAGCGATCATTCAAATTCAGTGATTCACAATTAAGCGATCTATCAACTTAGTGAGAAATCAATGCATTAATACTCAATCAAACGATGAATCTAGCCGACCATGTTGCAAATGCAAATGCAATTATCTTTTAAGGGTCCTAGTAGAAACCGTTTGTTAGCACTATCATTTGCTTTCACATCGTAACCATATTGCATTCATCATCCAAACACATGCATGCAATAAAATTAATGCATTACTTAAAATAATAAGTACTGAATAACCCAACATCCACCACATATATAAAACATCTATATATCACATGAAAGTTTTATTACACATGTCTGTCCGGCGTAGAGTGATCACACATCCCCCAAAAAGATACCCGCTACACGGACCGCTACACAAACCAATCCGGCAGTGAAATCAAATAAAAGTCACGATGATACACACATCAAAAGGTTAACACCCTTACTTACATGGGCCTAATCTAAACTCTCCAACATGAGCAGTATTCTCCACACTTACCGTACAGCTCATGTGGGTTGTAACCAACAGGTGCGCCAAAAGGATGGAATGGTTGTGGTGGTGGTGGTGGCGAAGCGACACTATCTCGATAGAAGGGTCCAGCAGGGCTGGAATGAGCAGTGTCCAACTCGGCTGCCAATGAATGAAGGTGGAAGCTGCATTGGTGGTGGCTGATATGCTGAAGCTGATACCGGATAGGACTGGTAAGACTGGCACCAAGTGAAATGAAAACCCGAGGCACCGCCGAAAAGCAAGGAATATCCGGTGTAGAAGGAGCGAGTCGAATCGGTGGTACTGATGGACAAACAACCGGTGGCGGTGGCTTCTGCTGAGTGACCCCGAAATCCTGAGTCTCCGATAACTTGAGCAGATAATCAACCATCATATCTGCCCACTGCTGATCCAGGATAGGCTCCACAAGCTTTCTCGAAAATTTGAAGCCTAGGAGCGAAGAGGAGTTGGCGTCTTCAGGAATGAATATTAGTGGTTCTGGTACTACTCATGGTGGGTGCCATTACTAGAGGAGGTGGCATCCCTAAGGTCGGGAACGCTGGAAATCACTTGTAGCAGTATCAGAAGGCAGCCCTGATATAGGTGGAGCTGAAATTGGCTCAGCGCCGGTAATGACGTGATCTATGATGGGCTGCAAAATACGAGAACACTCTGTGGGCTGGTAATATGGGCCTGAACTAGCTGGGGTAGGACAAACAGACTCACAATCGTCCATACTGATGTCTCTCACATTGCCGTCGCAACCACACACAGACACACACACACAGATCCTCCTAGGACAACTCTGCTGTAAGACTGCACAAAACACAATGGTCAGTACACTCCTAACTAGATCTCTAACTTACCATTTTCCCCTGGTTGACGGATGCAGCTCGGATTCCTAATGGTTGCCTTGGCGACACATTTTGACTCGATAAAACGATGAAAGTTTTGGAAAACCGTAATTTTCGACCCCATGACGAACCATGCTCTGATACCACTTTTTGTAATGCCCCCTTCCCATTATCCGCTAACCGACGAGTTGACCGGCCAACAATCAAACAAGAACATGACCGGCTGAACCCCTGTATGTCATACGAGAAGTGTTTGTCATAATACAAATGCCAGAGACGGTACGGTTTGAGTCAATGGCTCGAAACAAACCATCATTTACTGCGTTTACCTCGTTTCCACAATACAAGGCCTTTCAAGTTCCATACCGCTTCCATGAGTTGTGTTCGGTTCAGACTAAACCAAATATCAAGGAATAATTCTGTTTTTTAAGTATTATAAATCTTTTAAATCTAATTTAGGAGTTTCTTGAAAAACAACTTATGGATCTCCAAATCCGAAACCAAAATAGAACCATGAAATCGAGTCGGAAAAAAAATATAGACAAATGCAAACCCAAAACTACTCTGAATGTCCTACGCGCCTGCCGATCTAAGCCAAATCTAAAAAACACAAAACGAGTCTAATGAGCATGAAAAAGCTTCAGTCTCCTAACTTCCATGTATCTAAAATGAGGATTTTCATCTATAATTTGCCAAAGTCAATGAATGAAAAGCAACTAGAAAAGCTCTTAGTTTATGATGTTACCTCAAGCCAACTATCCGACATGTTACATATTTGTGGCCTTTGTGCTAACCGTTCAAACATAGTTCTGAATATGTTATCTATTTTTTGATGCAGATCAAGTTTGTACAAAACGATAAAAAGGTTATGTTGATACGAAGAACTACTCACGTGGAGTTGTGTTTGTAGAGTTCACAGAGCTTGACCATGCTCTTGTGGCCTTGAGAGTACTTAACAACAATCCTTGTAATACCTTGTATTCAAAAATATGGTCAACGGGCAGAAGAAAAGTCAACAGGGGCAAAATCGTAATTATTGCCAAACCCAGGGGCAAAATGGTAATTTTGCAAAGTTCGAGACGGAAGCCGAGACGGGCCAAATGTTCTCATTTCAAAACATAAAGAACATTTACAAGACCAAAATTGGAAGAAACGGAGCAGAAACAGATTTTTCGGCTTGTCGGGAATGAAAACCGACTAAACCGAGAAAACTACGAAAATTCATAACCGGAGCTAGAAAACTTCAAATTAATGATTCAAGTTGCTAAATTCATCTAAAATCATGGAAATCATTTTTTAGAAGTTTTAGGATTTATGGAAACAGTGAAATATTTTCTAAAAGTTTAAACAAGAAAGCGAAGAAACCGAGACAAATTGCAAGATGGGTTTAGAATTGGTTTGGACCGGTTATGGGCTGGTTTTTGTGGATCATAAGAAGCTCCAGAGACAGGTGTCTCATCCATAGGTCGCCAGCCATTCCTTTTGAGGTGTCAAGCCTACATTTGATGCATGAGTTTTGTTACATGCAAAGGAATATCACATCTCATCAACTATTCATGCACCAAGACTTCATTTTGATCAGAAAACACCTCTCTCTCTATCGACATCTCTCTCCAGAAACTCATCCAAAACCCAGAAACTCTTGCATCTTCAAGTTCTTTCTCAGGAACACCATAATGTTCTTCATTGCTTGAGAAACAAGAAATCTCGTAACTCTTAAACCACAAACCTAAATCTACTTCTGCAAAGCCCAGTAGCTTCCTCTCACTCTCCTCTACAACCGCCAGCCACTCACCACCGCCACCATCGCCGGATATCGCCGGAATCTGGCCGGAGACCTGCCGCGGTTAGGGTTTCTTGGGTTCTCTCTCTTCCTTCATCAGATCTTAACCTTTTGAAGCTACAAATGGATAGATCTCTTTATTCTGATCAGTTTGGTGTGTAGATCATCACTTGAGTCGCCGGAAAACACTTCCTCCGTCGTGGTCATGGTTCCGCCGCCGCCGGTCAACGCCGGAGAAGTCGCCGGAATTCTTCCTCCGGCGTCTCTCTCTTCAGCCGGTTCATCAGGGTTGCAAATGGGTCAGTTGATTCAAGAATTTGGATTGGTTTAGGCCTGGTTAAGCCTTGGTCAATGGTTGAGCTAAACCGGTCAATGATTTGACCTAAACCGGTTTAGCCTAAACCGGTTGATTAAAAGTCGGTTTTGTCCAATTGGTGGTTCAGTGGTTTAGAAGGTTAACCGGAGTGGTCAACGGGTCATCCGGGTCAAATTCAACCACCGGTCAATGGTCAGTCAACACCGCAGTCAACGCCGGTCAACGCGTTGACTCCGGCCGGTTTGCATTTGCGGTTTGTGTACGGGTATTCGGGAAGCCTCAGAGTTCGTATTCGGGTGTTCGGGAAGTTCGGGTCTCAATTCGGGGTCTCGGGATTCGTATCCGCAGCCGATCCGCCATTCTGACCAAAATCATTGTGAGTCGGCTCAAATACCGTAGATAGAAGCATATAGATCGGGAAATGAGAAACCGTATAATTAGGTGTTTGCATACCCAGATGTGAATTGATTGTGTTTGAGAATTGAATTGACTGATTATTGATAAACCGGTTAGGGCTTTGAGACGCATATTAGGATCGTAAGATTAATCGGATTAAACATGTTGTGTGCCGCTAGGTTGCTAGTAACATTGATTGATGCATACATATAGTCGTTGTATGATAGGGCCGTATATGCATATATATATATATATATATATATATATATGTATTAAAAGAACGATATCGAATGAATCTAAGTACGGAAATTAAGACGATGTTAAGATACGGAATTAAACTTAACGAACGTATAGCTTATGGAATGATATCGATATTAGGTTTAATAGATGTTGAAGAGAGAGAAAATGACTTATGTAATTGAAAGATGAGACGTCGGGGAGTTTAGTAAGCTACTAGCTCTAAACCGACGGATCAGGGATCCGATAAAAGATACCTAGGAAAGGTTAAGAGCAAGAGAAGTGTTGTGATTGGTGAGCCGTCTACGTATTAGCAATCCGCTAATCCAAGGTAGCAGACGTGAATTGGTTAAAAGACTTTAGAAACCCTAATAGGCCTGGTTGTGTGGTGTTTGTACTGTTGTGTTGTTGTGTGGTTGTTGTTGAGCTTTCTGTGCAGGCCTGTTAGATCGTCTCGGTGTTGGGCCGAGCGATCTGTGTGGACACTTAACTTGGTCACGGGACCGGTTAAGTTGTAGCCGCTGACTTTGTACGGTGCCGAGTCAGGGTGAAGGTGTTGGTGTGTGTGAGTAGACTTGCGGGACATCGTGTTGAGATTGTCGTTGATTATTGTTTGAGTATGATTGCTAGAGTCTGAGCGAGTCTGCGTGTTTACATTTCTGCACTAGGACTCTAGGGTGCGTTAGATCCCGCAAGTCTAGGTGTTTGGTTACGTTCTGGTACTTCCGACCCGATTGGATCCTCGGGTAGTTGCCTAATCGGATCATGGGCCTTCGGGTGGTGATTCCGATTATGGCGTTAACCTACTGAGTGACGCCGGTAGGTGTGTGATTTGGAGAATACGGGGTCATGTCCTAGGGCCGAATAGCATGGAATCTCAGGTTACCGTGGGGTAGCCCGAGTCGCTGCGTATCGACGGGCTGAGAACAGTGTCCTAGGTCTTGAGACTTCGTGTTTACATCTAGGAGTCGTGGGTTAGTTACCATGTCGGTAACGGTGGAAACCCGTGGAAGTTACCGAGATCGTAGGGGTCCAGTGTTGTGTTGGTATGGTTGGTATTGTGCGATAGATAGATTGAGTCTCAATCGAGAGCATGTGTCGCAGTGCTTCCGATTTCATCTAATTGCTTTCTCTTTATTTTGGAAATTGATTGTGTGTTGTGGACTTGACACGATGTGGTAGTGCGTGATCAGCTGTTTGTTGTGTTGTTTGTTTTTTTGGGGTTTTTGGGCGGGAATCTGTAGATGTTAGATAGAATAGATGCCGTAGTGGGGAGCCAACTCGCTGGGTGATCTTAGATCGCTCATTAGACTCTTTTGTGTTTTTCAGGTTTAGCAGCGACGGACGCGGGAGGTTCTCGGTGTAGTTTCGGGATCGCTTGTGGCGGGATTTGATTCGATGATTTTGGGTTTTCCTTCGGTTCGGCTTTGGCGCCAAATTTGTATTGATATTTGGGTGTTGTTCTTGTAGATTGGCAAATTGATTTGTAAAGACGGTTAAACGTAATGTAACGTTTGATTTACTCAGAAATGAATATGCTTCCCTGATATTGTCTTTAGTCCGAACCGACACAACTCACGGAAGTAGTACAAGTTGTGAAGCTTTGTACTACGGAAGTGAGGATAGCGGGGTCAAAGACGGGTTAGTGCGAGCCTTTGTCTCAAACCGATTTGTCTCTGGCTTCGTCTTGTGGCGAACTTTTCATGTTTGACTTGCTCGAATTTGACTTGGTCATGTTCTTGTTTGATTGTTGACCGGTCAGCTCGACAGTCAGCGGATAATGGAAAAGGGACGTTACAATCCTGGTAAATAGTGCTGAATTCTTATTTTACATCAAGCTTTGAACACTTTTTAGAGTGGTTTTCATATAATAATGTTACGTTGTACACTGGTCTTGGAGTTCAAAATATGCCAAAAGATGAAACAAATACATTGTGGCAGATAACAAATCCATGTAACATGGTTAGGTATTGAATAAAATCCAAGAATCATAATCTCATAGTACGGTCATCGGTTTGGCTTTTTTGCAGAGACATTTGGTCCTCAACACCGTCCCGTTATTGAATTTGCTGTTGATAACGGCTAGAAGCTGAAGATACATAAAGCCAACCAACAGTTTTAACGCAATAGCCATAATGAATCTGAGGCGCAACAGGGGAACGGCGCAGGCAGAAAATATCCATCAGACTCATCCACTATTCAGTGCAGACTGCAGAGCCCATGAAGCAGTTACATAGTATGATTCATCCAAATGCATTATTATCTGTCAGGTAAGAGATTGATTGAAAGTCAGTTTCTTTCAAAGCGGGCGCATGCTGAACGATTTGGTATGCCTTCCCCTCCAATCCAAATAATAACCACATGAGGTGCATCAACTAACGAGAACATTCGTAGCCTGATCTCGGCAATCTTCGGATGTGATGTTTATACTCTCCAAAGGCCAGGTAACATACACATACAAACAAGTTGCAGCTTTCTTGCTTTACTCAGCTGATCTCCTTATGTGATTGAACAAATTTTGTTTGTTGTGTGAACAAATTCAGCATCCCTTGGAGCTGCACTGAGAGCTGTTCATGGGCAACAAAATAGGAAGCTTTATGCCCATCTCATATATGTGCGAGGGGAAATTGGAGAAGACATCTCTAAATTGCAAACTCAAGGTAAAAGTAGGAGACAAAAATGTGGCTTCCACCTACGGTTTGTTAATGAAGAAGAGGATGGAAATAGAGAAGAAGCTTGTGGAGAAGTTAGGACACTTCTGAAAAAAATATCTTTCAGTCCAAGCTCAATGCTTGATGAAATAATATTTACAAAAATACGCTTTGTTTATTGCTCAAAATACTCAGACAAACCACACTTTACAATTTTTTTATAGGTATAGGATTTACTAAAATATGTGCATTGCCACATATGACCAGCATGAGGACAAGGTAATAAAGTTAATATATTTAGTTGTACTAATATACTTTATAGTTAATCATTTAAAAGTTAATATTTTCTATTTAAGAAAATAGATTTTGTAAATAATTGTTATTTAATTCAAACTTATTATAAACATTATATTTAAAAAAAAACAAATTATCTTAGAGAGATAACATTTTTTAAAACAATATGTTTTCAAAAGAGCCAGATCAATATTTTAATTTAGGAAATGAATGTAAACAATATATTTAAAAAAACAATTTAAATACTATATATATATAATATATATATATATATATATACAAAATATTAATTAATTTAAGATACCATAATACCTTATACATTTAAAAAATCATGAAAAATAATTTGCCATCATATTTTGAAAATTTTCCAACATACTTTAAAATGAATAATAAAGCTAATATATTTAGTTCTACTAATATACTATACATTACATTAAAATATTACAATCCAACTAAGTCTTATATAACTGAATACAACCCCAAGATGAAGAAACTACAAGTTACAAGTTTCAAATAAGTAATGAATATTCCAATGTATACCGTAATTAAATCATTATCATGAAAACATAATAAATATCAATATCTAAAATTCTTTTATATAAATCAAAAGTCAAAAAAAGAAACATAGAGAGTCTTTCCATTTGAATGCATATCACAGACAACTAATATATAAGTTTATAAAATTTCTCTTTAGCACATTGTGTGAGATTCCAATAATTACCTTTTAAACTAACCCTTTTTTATTTCTCCGGTGTCTAAATGTTCCTTTTCACAGAGGTGTCATATTCGAAGTTGAGTCAAACCCGACATATCCTACCCGATTTGAGTGGCGTTTACTGATCTATTGAGACAAATTCGATAAGATTCAAGTCTTCATTTCGATTCAGAGTATAAGAGAACCAACGAAGCTCGTGAGTTTCTAGATCTCAAAATAGAATCTCTTGGTCCCTCCTAGAATCTCATAATTTATCAAAAGTTTAATCGATTTAATGTTTATAGTTTAGGTAATTTTCTTTTGCAGGATTCATTTTTTTACGTATCCTTATGTAACCTAGATTAGAGTTGTTCAAATTTAATGAAAACTATAGATCAAGTTTTTGTTCATAAAGCTTTGTGGGCCATTGCCAACTTTATATTTATGATCATGGGCACATGATTGTATTGGTTGGTATAATCAACTGTATATATCTCATATTGGAACCAAATCTTCTTTTTTGTTTCTTCCTTACATAATTTTGTTTCACATTTATGCATTTTCAAATAATACACTTTGAATGTTTGAGTTTGTCGAAAGCATAGTATGGAATATCACTTTTCGAATATGTCTTCTACAATGGATAGATGAAAACAGTACACTTTGAATTATGCAATTTTAATGTGAGAATAAACTAAATAAGGTTAAAGTCTACAAAAATACACTACTAGAGTTTGAGATTCATTCATTCCTCATAGGTCTGGGCGTTAGATTTCGGTCCGGGTCTTTGGATTTTCGGGTCCATGCATATATGACTCATTCACATATTTTAAATTTTTTGTTTGGATTCAGTTTGATTCCATTCGGCTTCGGTTCAATTCCGGATATCCAAAAATCATAAACTAAAATAAATTTTTGTTACATTTGAGTAAAAGTTTACCAAATTTTGAAAAATATAACAAAAACTTTCATATATTTTGTTTACCAAATCGATATATTTGAGTTTATAATTATAATTTTTGGTAAGTTTCATTTGGAGATTAATACAATATCAAGGAGAGCCACCACCATATCACTAAAACAATAGACATAAATGTAATAAAAAGGTTAATTTCTTAGAAATAACTTAAAATTCAGCTTTTATGGCAGCATCTGCATCGGCAACAACCCATAGCCCAAAAAAGCATTGTTTATTCATGGTACTAACAGGAACGGTTTCTGCTAAATGACATAATAACATGAGCATACATCAAAGAGAGACACAGATTTACATCTCAGACATAAACAAAATATATTAGGGAAACCGGCATAGAATGTAGATATCGTGCATTCGCTAGATATCTGATATGCCAAGCTAAAACTGCTCGCCACAACAATCTCATCCACATCACTTGGTGAAAGGACCCGTGATCCGGTTATGTATTATATGTTCCCTGTAATGAATCAAATTGCGTGAGCTTATAAAAATAATAATAGAATGAGACAAGAAGAACACAAGCATAAGAGATGGACTTAGGCGATGATCACAACATCATCTCCATACATAATGGTCCTTTGTAGATTCATAAAAAAATGTTGGGTCTAATGGAAGACTTTTTCAAACAATAATATTTGTTTTTTTAAGTATAGGTCATGTAGTATGTTACAATTGATTAGTAAAAAATATATAATTTTTTGAGCTATGAGAATAGACAAATAATATAATGCTTTTATATGTGGATCTAGAGTTTAGATTAAGTAGGAAAAATGTGTTTAGAGCTAAAACATTTAATTTTTTAATATTTCATGAATGCTTAGACTATTTATTTTTTAATCTTACTATTCTTGCATTTCCAATAGGTAGGTTTTTTTGTACGACTTCACTTTTTTTGGTTGATCGAACGTGAGATTAATTCTTTTCGCTCATATTTTTTATGTTGTTTGGTCACATTATATTTGAACCCAAAATATAATTATGTAACACATTATTAATGTAAATTGTATAGTCTAATATTCCATGATATTATTATTTTTGGTTACTCATATCAATACTATGAAATGTTATTTGAAATAAATGGATTGAAATGTAATGCCTAATTTTTAATATTTTTCATCCCTAATTTTTTTAATGTTTGTTAATTGTTATGGTTCACGGTACACCCGAAAAGAATAATTAATGTAGTTACTTAAAACACGAACCCTAATTCAATTTTTATCCCCAAACTAAAGATAGAATAAAACGACTGCAACCTATATTAATAAACAAAATCTTATATTGATTATTTTAACACCGTTTTAGGGCCAAATTAATTTTGTTAACAGAGTTTTAACGTCGTTACAGGATTTTGGGATTTTCGCTAACCCATTACTAAATTTCAAATTTTTGATTAGTTTATGGGGTTTTAGATATTGTTCAATAACTTAAATATGAAAAGCTGTTTTTCTACATGAGGTAATCGACCGTTTTCTCTACTTTTGTTAGCATGATATTTTTATTATATGAGAATCGAATTAATACAGTTATATCTGTTTTTATAGTGTGAGAAGTGAATTAACATAACAATTTTAAATTTTTAAGATAAGATAACTGCTTTACTATGTTGTTTTTTATATGGTATGCAACTAAGCTAGTATAATAATAATATTAATACAGTAACATTCAATACAACATGTTAATATACTTGTTATAATAATATTAATTTTGTAATAGAATTAGTGATTTAATTCCAACTTGAATTTCATTTTTTTTTACTATGTTAATTGATCCTACAAAGAATTATACAATTTGCATCAATTAGTTTACATCGTTTATAAAAGTGACACTAAATTAAAAAAAAACTGTAACAATTTGCATCATTTCAAACAATCGATGTCAAATTGGTATCAGTTTATACAATTTACTCCACGTACACTCTTATGCATCACTTATTAAACTTAAATATGCATCGTTTATTACTTATGCATCATGAGTTAATACAATAAATATAAATATATAGTGATTATATATTAGTTAGCATATTAATCAAATAATTATTTTTAAAAATAATAATGATAACACGATTAACAATATTTTTTATTATAAACAATATCATTTCTCCATAAACAATGTCATCATCGATGAACAATCGACGAAAAATGTTTTCAAATTAATATAATTTTAAACAACAAAAATTATAAGAATATTATTGTTTTAACTTTGTTTTCTATTGTTGAGAAAAAAAAAAACTTTGTTTTCTCTACCCTAATAACCATTTTTCAAATTAACTTTATTATTCACTTATTTTTCTAGTTATTCATTTTTCTATTAAAAATCACCCTTTTATAATGATCCAAAATGTAGATTGACCATTTTAATGTTATTATATAAAGTTTAGTTTAACAAAATTAGCAAATGACATGATGGTGACATGTGTCAAATTTAACAATCAGATTTCTGACATATATAAAAATAAGAAAATATATTAAAAATAAGAAAATTATACAATAAATCACTAATTTTAAAAGAAAAAATATTAATATATAAAAGTAAATTTTAAAATAAATTATTAATTCGAAAAGAAAAATGATTATAATTACTACTTTTAAGAAAATAATATATATATATATATGTATAAAGAAGTTAATATAAAATTTTGTACTATTAGTTATTTATTTTTATAAAAGACAAAATAAACAGAGAGAGTAAAATTATATATTTTAATTTTAAATAAAACTATAAATCGAATAATAGGTGAAATAAGAGAAAATTGAAAATAAATAAAAATTGAAAATTGTATAAATTTAATAATGTATGACATTAGAAATGTAATAAAATTTATATACAAATTTTTCTCTGTGTGACTGCATTATATGTTGATTTTTTTTTTTTAACTTGCATTATATGTTGATGTTAATTTTTATGATAGTTAATGTAATAATGAGTTGAGATCTATTGTATTAGTGTTAGTTATTTTCATTAAAGTTTGGTATTGTGTGTGACTGTGTTATAAAATTATGTCCTATTGAAATGTTTGTGTTTTCAAGTTAAATTTTACACGTCTGAATTTTCTTCATTGGATTTATATAAGAAACTAGAAATTAACCCGTCCTACGGGCGGGTGAGCAGATAAGAAGATACACAACTTTTCTTTTTTTATCTTAAATTATATATTGAATTATAATATTTGTTGAACGTATAGAAAATATTTTTTTTTAAATCTGAAACGACATCATGAATTCTAATAAATATTTGGAAATATTTAATTAACTTTTTAGTTAAAAATACTAATTTGAATATTTTGATTTATTCTTATAAGAGAACTTATAAGAGACTATAGGTTATCTTACTGTAAATATAAAAAATTTAAGAAAGAATAATTGGTTATATTTATTCTCATTATGGATTCTATTTTGATTTTAGCATCGACTGTAATACATGTCTTTATAAATACGGTCGATCGATATATAAATATCATTTTCTATTTTAGATGTTTGTTGTAAATGCAATTTGTATCCTCATTTCTTCTTATTATTTTTATCCTAAGATCGCTAGTTTAAAGTTAATTTTATTAATTGATTATTACTATTTTTTCTTCGATTTATATTAATATATCAACATAATTAAAATTTAACAATTTTGAGTAAATTCTAGTAATAAAACTTACCTATTTAAGTGAAAATAAAAATAATGTGCCATAAATTTGGATGAGGATAAATTATGATTGAATTTTGGTTTTATGATATATAATATGGAAATGAACTTTCATATTTCTTTTAATAATATGTATAGATTTTAAATTGAATGAAATAGAATAATGTGCGATAAATTAAGATGATGAGATTTTTTGAAATATTTAATCGGCTCTTTAGTTTAAAATACTAATTTGAATATTTTGATTTATTCTTGTAAGAGAACTTATAAGAGACTATATGTTATCTTACTATAAATATAATTTCAAGAAAGAATAATTGATTATATTTGTTCTCATTATGCATTTTACTTTGATTCTAACATCGAGTGTAATATTTGTTTTTATAATACGGTCGATTGATATATAAAGATTATTTTCTATTTTAGATGTTTGTTGTTAATCATTTTGTATCCCCATTCCTTCTTATTATTTTCTCCTAAAATTGCTGATTTAAAATTAATTTTATTATTAGATTATTACTATTTGTGCTTCTATTTATATTAATAAATTAGTATAATCAATATTAAACAATTTTGAGTAAATTCTAGTAATAAAGCTTACATATTTAAAGCATTAAGTGAAAATAAAAATAATATACCATAAATTTGGATGAAGATAATTTATATTGATTAAATTTTTGTTTTATGATATATAATATTAAAATGACCTTTCTTATTAATAATATATAGATTTAAACTAAAAGAAATAAATATTATGCAATAAATTAAGATGATGAGATATTTGGAAATATTTAATCGACGTTTTAGTTAAAAATACTAATTTAAATATTTTGATTTATTCTTATAAGAGAACTTATAAGAGACTATAGGTTATCTTGCTGTAAATATAAATTTTGTAAAGAAAGAATAATTGGTTATATTTGTTCTCATTATGTATTATATTTTGATTCTAACATCGAGTGTAATACATGTCTTTATATATACGGTCGATCGATATATAAATATTATTTTCTATTTTAGATGTTTGTTGTTAATGCAATTTGTATCCTCATTTCTTCTTATTATTTTTATCCTAAGATCGCCGGTTTAACGTTAATTTTATTATTGGATTATTACTAGTTTTGCTTCGATTTATATTAATATATCAACATAATTAAGATTAAACAATTTTGAATAAATTCTAGTAATAAAACTTACATATTTAAAGTATTAAGTGAAAATAAAAATAATGTGCCACAAATTTGGATGAGGATAAATTATATTGATTGAATTTTGATTTTATGATATATAATATGAAAATGACCTTTCATATTTTTTTAATAATATATATATATATATATATTTAAATTGAATGAAATAAGAATAATGTGCGATAAATTAAGATGATGAGATTTTTTGAAATATTTAGTTGGCTCTTTAGTTGAAAATACTAATTTGAATATTTTTATTTATTCTTATAAGAGAAATTATAAGAGACTATATGTTATCTTACTATAAATATAATTGCAAGAAAGAATAATTGATTATATTTGTTCTCATTATGCATTTTACTTTGATTCTAACATCGAGTGTAATATATGTTTTTATAATACGGCTTATTGATATATAAAGATTATTTTCTGTTTTAGATGTTTGTTGTCAATCATTTTGTATCCTCATTTCTTCTTATTATTTTCTCCTAAAATTGCTGATTTAAAATTAATTTTATTATTGAATTATTACTATTTGTGCTTCTATTTATATTAATAAATTAATATAATCAATATTAAACAATTTTCAGTAAATTCTAGTAATAAAGCTTACATATTTAAAGCATTAAGTGAAAATAAAAATAATGTACCATAAATTTGGATGAAGATAAATTATATTGATTAAATTTTGGTTTTATGATATATAATATTAAAATGACCTTTCTTATTAATAATATATAGATTTAAATTAAAAGAAATAAATATTGTGCAATAAATTAAGATGATGAGATATTTGGAAATATTTTATCGACCTTTTAGTTGAAAATACTAATTTGAATATTTTGATTTATACTTATAAGAGAACTTATAAGAGACTATATGTTCTATTACTATAAATATAAAATTTTCAAGAAAGAATTATTGGTTATATTTGTTCTCATTATGCATTCTATTTTGATTATATTATCGACTGTAATATATGTCTTTATAAATACGGATGATTGATATATAAATATTATTTTCCATTTTAGATGTTTGTTGTTAATCAATTTGTATCTCCATTTTTTCTTATTATTTTTGTCTTAAAATCGCTGGTTTAAAATTAATTTTATTATTAGATTATTACTATTTTTGTTATATTATATTAATAAATTAGTATAATTAAGATTAAACAGCTTTTTGTTCGATACAAAAAAGTAAAGTATGTAAGTCTATTTTTGAGTAAATTTTAATAAAAACTTACCTGTTTAAACCATTAAATGAAAATAAAAATAATATGCCTTAAATTTGGATGAAAATAAATTATATTGATTGAATTTTGATTTTATGATATATAATATGAAAATGATATTTCATATTTCTTCTATTAATATATATATATATATATTTAAATTAAATGAAATAAAAATAATGTGCAATAAATTGAGATGATGAGGTGGCTTAAGGAAAAGAGAGAAAAGTCTTTTTTTTAAAAAAAAAAAAATACTATTATATTAATTATATCAAACCGGAAATGAAACCGGTGATCGGAACAGTGTTGTTACAGGTTTTCCGGGATAAAATCCGGCGAGCTAAAATAAAATAAACTGAGCATTATACATGGAAGGGGATCTAGAACAGAGAGACAAGGAGGAGGGAAAGAGATCTGATAAGCCAAGAGCTTCAACTCCGGCGGTCAAAAGTAGATCTCGAGCTTCCACCGCGAGTCGATTTCACCGGAGCCGGTTTGACCGTAACCAGTCCAGATTCCTACAACATCGGGCTTCCACTTTCGATCCACTACCGAAGAGATCCCGCGGCCACGAACGCAGACAGCAAAACCGCCGACCACCGCATCCTCTATCACTAGACCCCAACCGATACCGAGGTTGCTCTGACTTCTAGCCACCGAGCTCAACTCATGCCTTCGATCCGGTTTACCGCCACCCCACCTCCGCCAGACATGCACTAGACGAACCGCCATCGTCCGAGAGCCACCGGCGTCCGCAGGAGGACAGCAAATACAAACGGCGACGGAAACCCACCCCCCCCCCCCCCCGAGGAAATAAACGCAACTCGAGGACCCAAAAGACCAAACTTTGTCCCGCCAGCTAGAATCCCCACCGTCCTCTTATGGAGACTTCCACCGTCGACGCCGCTGCAAGGTCTCTCAGTCCCGGAGCTTCCGCAGCAATCCACCTCCCCGGAGATTCCTACCTCGCCACCACGGAGAAGACAGAGGAGCTTCCCTTCCCACCCTCACGCAAGCTGTCCGGCGATGAAGACCGACATCTTACCTATACCGGAGGTTTCCTCGGCACACCGGTGGTTGAATCCGGCGACCGGGGAAATCTCTTAGAAACTCAGATCTGCTTTTGCGGCTACTTTTTCTAGAGAGGATTTTGTAAAAATTAGGGCGAGAAAAGTCTTCTTTATATATATAGATTAACTAGCAAACATGGAAGAATAATTCTGTATCACAAGAAATTTTTTTTATAAATAATGTATATTCCCTATTTCCATCCAATTTGAGTTTGATTCATTATAAAATTTGAAATATATCTTGGAACCCTCTTATTCATTTTTGAATGTTTTCTTTATTGTGATTTATAAAATATGTTTGAATAATTTAATAAAGATCCTATTTAAAATCTAATTATACTAATCATGATAATTATGCGAATGCGGGTTATTAGTGTAGAGTTTAAATGTGTCCGTGTATCATGCTGCTCCTAAACTAGTACAGTACATATGTGTGTTTGTTCGGTTACAATCCATAGACATCTTAAATTTTGTTTTGTTTTCTTTCTCCAATTTGAGTTTCGCCATTTGAATGTTTGAAAATGAACTTTCTTCGTTTTGACTGAGCCAAAACCCTAAAGCCTCTATATTTTACCATTGACTTTTTCCGCTCATATTTTGTAGCCGTTGCTCTATGACAATATGTTTACACTAAGCGCAGGAGAAAAAATGGCGACTTTTTCTTCTGCCATGGAAAATAGACTAAGCATGGAGACACCCTCGAATTCTCCCCCTTCGCCGGTCACAAAGCTGCCATCTTTGAAGAGAAAGAGACCTCCCCAGATAGAAATCCCCAATATCCTCCAAGAAGTTCAAAGTGATAATCTCAGATTCAGAGATTTAGCTCACCAAAACGATGCCGTATGCTTCGGAGGGAACGGTTTCGGTGTTGTCTCCTGCAAGGGGAAGAAGAAATTCATGGAAGACAGTCACAGAATTGCTCCTTGTTTTGCCGGAAGCTCAAACAAGGTATGTTTCTTCCCCTTCCATTACTTGTAGGAGATGTTGCGCTTGAAATCTTGGGCATTGATTTTGTAGAATTTCTTTGGAGTTTATGATGGCCATGGAGGTGGTAAAGCTGCAGAATTTGTAGCTGAGAATTTGCACAGAAATGTTCTCGAGATGGTGAAGAATTGCAAGGAGAAAGGGGAGAAAGAAGAAGCCTTTAAAGCGGCTTATTTGAGGACTGATTGTGATTTCTTAGAAGAGGTAACTTTGTTTCCATCTTACGAACAACAAACCTTGAATTTGCCATGACATTCTACTTGAACTTACTGGTAACAAGTTGAAAACAAATGTAGGGTGTAGTGAGTGGTGCCTGCTGTGTTACAGCTTTGATACAAAATCAGGAGATGATTGTCTCGAATTTAGGAGATTGCAGAGCTGTCCTGTGTCGAGGAGGAGTCGCTGAGGCTCTTACAACTGATCACAGAGCAGGAAGGGACGACGAACGCAAGAGAATTGAGAAACAGGTAAGCTTGTGAATAAATTTTGTAATTTTCTGTGTGTTACTTCCCCTGACTTTTGCTTCTATAGGGAGGTTATGTTGAGTTTCATCGAGGGGCTTGGCGTGTTCATGGAATACTCGCTATTTCCAGAAGCATTGGAGATGCACACTTAAAGAAATGGGTGGTTGCTGAACCCGACACAAGAATACTCGATTTGGAAGAAGATATGGAGTTTCTTGTTTTAGCTTCTGATGGACTTTGGGATGTGGTTAGTAATCAAGAAGCAGTTGACACCGTGTTGCATGTTCAAGCTCTGAGAAAGACGCCTCGAGAAAGCGATGAAGAGAACTTGATCAAGGGGCTTGTTAACGTAAGTCCATCTTCAAAACTTCGACGAGTTTCGCTTGTCAAGCCACGAAAAGAGTTGCAATCTCCCAGATGTGCAAAATCCATAAGTTACTACCACTCAGAGAATGAATCACCACATTTTGAAATCGAAAGTCCACCTTCAAAGTCAAGGAAGATCACAGTGTTTAAGCGAATAAAGATGAAGTCTGAGTCTTCTTGGGCCAAGGCGGCTTGCCAAGAGCTCGTGAACTTGGCCGTGAGTAGAGGTAGTATGGATGATATCACTGTGGTGATTGTTGATCTCAACCACTACAAATGCTGAAAAACCTTATCACCCTTCATATACATATGCTTGTATTCTATAATGTTTCATATCCTTTGCAGAGTTGAATGAATATGTAAACTCTTGTTGACAGTGATGAATCTATCTCACCAAGAATCTTATTGCATTTTCAATAAGTAAATAACAGTGACAGCCAAACACACAAGTCTCAGTTTTTTCAACAAACTTGCATCCTCTCTAAAAAATTATAGAAACAAACTCATAAAACGATTCTTTCTTGTTTTTGTTCACTGCCTGTGACAGGCCTCGCTCAACCGGGTTGCGATCTTATCGAAGATGAATTTGTTCGCAGCCTGCGTGAAGTGCACACCGTCCCACACGACAGCCTTGTCAGGCTCATCGCACGGCTTTCCAATGTAAATCTCTTTGCCTTTCACAGTCATCTTCTTCCCGCACCCAATATGCTTGTTGTAATTGTATCTCCCTCCATGGCCACAACAAGAAACCAACGACCTCTTGAACCCGTGACCCTGTGCGTGAACAAACAACTCATATTTGGCAGAGTAGACATCAACGTAAGTGATGGCGGCTTCAGACAAGGAAGTTCTAAGCTCGATCACGGCTTGTTTCAAGGCCTGATTGAATTGTTGAGCCAAGTTGTTCAAGGGAGACGCACATCCATGTGGATCAAAGTCTGATGCTTTAATCGGAAACCATTCGATCACATAAGCTAAACAACCGATGGGTCCTGTGCTGTGAATCCAGAAGTATCTCCCTCCTTGTTTGTAAATATTCTGTCACAAAAAAAAAACCCCACATTTATGATAATCATCTTTAAGCAAAAACACTCATTGGAACAGAGTATTAAACAGAGAGACAAACCGAGACAGCATTCTTGAACTGGCTGATGATCTCAGGAACATCGACGGTTCCAACTTGTTCTACGGTTTTATTGGCGAAGTAAGCAGCGGTGAGATCGTTTTGACCAATGTCAAAAGTATACAGCGCCTGCGAGAAACTGTCGGCTTCAGGCAGCATTGTCGTATAAATTCCTCCTGTGACATTTGAAATGGTGATGAATAATATATCACTTTTTCACGTTTTGATGTTATGAAAACGCTATTTTTTACGATTCAAAACGTTACCAAAACGTGTCCCAATAAATCGTTATCAACGATTTATGATTATTTTGTAGAAACTTGGTCAGCTAAATACATTCTGCTATTCTATTATATAATTATTTCGCTATTAACATATCAGTCAAACACGTTGTTTCGATCTTATGTCAGATACAATCAGTAAGTGAGTTATAGGGTAATACCGCGACTGCGAACTGTTTGGGATCTGTTGTGGAAATTGGAGAACTGTACGAACTGGACATCGAGTGAAAATGGACTGAATCCACTTTGACGAAGAGTGGAGTTGAGAGCTCTGATCGGAGATCCTGCCGTCGCGAAGTTAGCGCCGTAGCTGAAGTTTGAACCAACCGAGTCCAGAAACGCGCTGAGATATGGCAGTCCAAGACTCTCCGCTGCGTCAAAAAAGGGAGACAAATCACCAAAACGCTAACGCAGGCGCGTGAAGTTTGATAAGAGTATTAATTTATATACCTATGAAGTCAATGACAAGGCGACCGTCGCAATACCTCCCGGCGGGTGTGCCGAAGAAGGAAGCGCCGTGAGGAGGACCAGCCTGGCCAAAAGCGGCGGAGAGACCGCCGGTATCGGAGTTAGAGTCACCGAAGTTGAAGATTGCTGGGAAATGGCATTGAGCATGCGCTAATGATGATAGTGAAAGCAAAGAGAGAGCAAACAAAGAAGATATGATTGACTTCATATTGGTAAAGCAGAAGGAACCTAAGAAAGTAACACACTTTCAAGGATCCAACTCAGTCACGGGACTTTTATCCTCTCAAAAGAAATATAATAGAGATACAAACAAAAAAGTTATGAAATTTGAAAGAAAAACAAATCATATAAAATAAGTAATAGGGCAAATCACATTAATAGCACAAAAAACATGACTTGTCAAAAATATAGCACCAAGGAAGAAAAATCATAAAAATAGCATAAAAACATGTTTTGTCACTAAATTAGCCCTAACCCTAAATCTTAAATACTAAACCCTAAACCCTAAATACTAAACCCTAACCTTGAATAATAAACCCTAAACCCTAAATACTAAACCCTAAACTCTAAATAATTAATACTAAACCCTAAATTATATAATGCTATAAAAGTTTTTGTAATTAAAATAATGCTAAAAATGTGAATTATTTTTCTTGGTGCTATATTTATGATAAGGTATATTTTTTGTGTTATTTTATGACTTTTCTGTAGTAATATCGTTTACAGTTCGCTTTTATTTGTAATTCGTTTCGGTTTCGTTTCGGTTTGATTGAATTCCAGTTTGGTTCAGCTTGATTTTATCTAGTTATCCACTAGGCCTGGGCACGGGGCGAGTACTTGCCGTTTTTCATATACTTGTTACTCAACTTGGTTTGTTCAAGTAATTGTATTTGTTACTTGTACTTGACCCGTCCAAAACAAGTACTTGCTATATTAAGTACCCGTAAAAAATTTGAATACTTGCAAGTTACTTGACTTGGCTTGTTACTTACTCGTATATATTACTTGAATTTGTAATACTTATTAAATAACTTAAAAATGAAATATTTTAAATCAAAATAGAATCTTATATTAATGCACATAACATAAGAGTGGACACAAGGCAAATAATTGCTATTTCCGGTATACCTACTATTTGAATTACCTTATACAAGTAATAGAAATTTGGAATTGTACTTGACGCATTAAAAACAAGTATCGGCAATTTCAAATACTTGCTAAAAAAATAACATACTTGCAAGTCACCTATCATGTTTTATTACTTATTTCTTGTGAAATATTAGTAAATTAGTTGAGAACTACTTGCAAATCACTTGTTAACTATTTATCTTATTTTTGTTTATTTAAAATTTATTTTAATTTTTTTAGTTTAGTTGAATATTATTTTAGAAATTATTATATAATAATATATAAAATATTTGAAAGAAAAAACGAGTAACGAGTAATACAAGCCGAGTATTGAATTTTTTTTTTAATACTTGTTACTTGACTCGTACTTGCAAGTATCTAGATTATGTTACTTGTTACTTGTTTTAACAATGCCGAGTACTTGTTTTTCAAATCGAGTACGGGGCAAGTAACGGGTACAAACCGAGTACCAAGTAATTATGCCCAGCCCTATTATCCACCTTCTAACACGACACCGTTTTAGAGTAAGTCGATTTGTGTCTAAATTGCAAAGCGTAATATCATTGTATCGTCTTCCTCGGGGAGTTTCAGTCTCAGCCACAAGTAACTCGACTGTCGTCTTCCGCAGTGATGCTTCTTTCTGCTATCGCTTCTCAGACACTTCTCTCATCCAACCCTAATTTACTCTTTTCCAATTGTATTCCAAACCCTAGACCTTCCAATTCGTCTCTTAAGCTACCCAATGCGTCCTCGTCATCATCTTCTATGTTTACCCTTCCCACACGCGGTCTCCGTTACGTGAACCACACCGTATCCGATGGAGCATCAGAATCTGGAGGCTGCGTCGGAGGAGAGACCATGGTGGCGTCTGCCTCCGCTATTGCTTCCGCGATTCGTGGAGCCTCAACGACTCCGGTGGAGTTCACGCAAATGATTGAAAAAGACCATCTCAAGAGGAAGATCATTTTGCCAAGTCCCGATTTCCAGCGTCTTTGCCTCGAGCAATTGGATCTCTTTCGTAGAATCGTGGATCCAAACGCAGTCCTCTCGGTGAGTCTCTATTCTTCTTTATTCATTTTCGCTTAAAAAAAATACGAATTGTTCCGAAATTAATTCTGGGTTTTGTTTTTGTTGTTAATTTTTGGTTCAGATATATGTAAGACCAGCTGGTAGCTACGTGATGGATCGATTGGAGCTTCGCCGTGTAACATGTTACCCAAACCCAAGTGTTAATGCTGGTGACGTTGTGATCTTAGTCGGAAACTTTGGCATCCCCGCCGGTTTGCGAGCGGCTGAATCATCACTTTCCAGTCAACAAGTATGTGTTCGTTCTTCTTCCTCTTCAAATTTGTCTAAAACTGGAGTTTAATTATCCTTTATTTTTATATGATAGGTTGAAGTTGTGAACAAACATAGAGCAGCAGTATTTCCAATGGTGAAACATCCATTTGTTGTTGGTTTCTTGGTTGCTGAATTACCAGTAGAAGCTGAGGAGAAGGAGGAGGAGGAAAAATCGCATGGTTTAAACCATTTTCTTTCACCTGAGGAAGCTTATGCTTTGCCTGGTTCAGCTAATGCAAAATCACCCAAAGTTAAACTTCCGTCTGTTAAGGTGTTCACTGCAGAGCAGAGATCATATGCCATTAATATTTCACGGACTCTAGCTATGGCGTATGTCATGGATCAGGTTGTTCCTATATCCATTTGGGTCTATGCTGTTGCTTGTTTTATCGTTAATCCTAATTGTTCTTTTCCTTTTATGGGCATGTTTAGAAAACAATGTTACTTCAACAGTCATCTTGGCAAAACAATGTGAGGATGGGTAAGCTGGTGGAGCAGGTACGAGCCACAAACTTGTTAACTTAACACGCATTGATCTTATGTTAACATCTTAAGTTTATATTGAGATTTTTATTTCCTGCTTTTTGACAGATCCGTGGTCCGCTCTCTACCATCAGGACATTAAGTAAAATGCTCTCAACCCACACAAAGAGAAGTCAGGTCCGTGCACTAACATTTGGCGAGAAGTGTTTTTCTCCCTTAGTCTTCCAGTTGTCGGACTGACTTGGGTTTTTGTACCTTGTAGATTTCACATGATATTGTGGAAGACTTGATGGTTCAAGGCGAACAAATAAGAGATACCCTTCAAGAACTTCAGGATGCAGTTCACTTGACAAAGGTTCCACCTTCTCTGACTTTATCTCTTTTGACACTCCTTTTTAAGTGGTCTTCATAATTCTGTCTTAGATGCGTTGAACATGAGGGTTCTTACGAACCACACTCTTCGAGTTTGAGATGTGTACTCATTATCATCTCGTTATCAGGCTAACATTGTCCGCCACAACGAAGAAGCCTTGAAGAAGATAAACAAAACACATAATGAAACAATAAGATCAAACTATTCCGGTGACTATGAACAGAAGGACCCCACTGATGGGTCACAAATCCCAAGTATACGCCTTTCCCTGGGTTCTGGATCTGATGATTCAGAAATGCCTATGCCACCTCTGGCCCTGGCACCCCTACAAACGCACAGCATAAGGTATAAGCTCCCGAGCCATTTCCTAAATAACTTGTTACAAACTCAACTTGAAACAAAGCGTTGGGAGGGCTTACTCTTTCATTTATGTCAGGAAGACCATGCGACATTTCTCTTGTGCTTTTGGATATGGTGGAGACTGTGAGACCACTTGCACTTACTCAGCAAAGAGTGGTGGAGCTAGGTGAAAACTCAGCTTCCCTGCAAGTTGCTGTTGAAGAACCGGCTTTGAGGCAGGCTTTAAGCAACCTCATTGAAGGTGCACTGTTGCGCACTCATGTTGGAGGAAAAGTTGAAATCTTGTCAACTAGAGCTCCTGCTGGTGGTATTCTAGTAGTAATTGATGACGATGGTCCTGATATGCGCTATATGGTAAACAAGACCAAACTTTATCTTCTGCTGCTATTTAATTCCTGCGTTTATCTGTGAAACCTTAGCAGTTTAATATGAAAACTAGGGGTTGGCAATTGCCTAACATTAAAATGTTACACCAATGCAGACGCAAATGCATTCGCTAACGCCATTTGGAGCAGAACTCTTGTCGGAAAACATGGTTGAAGACAATATGACATGGAACTTTGTGGCGGGTTTAACCGTAGCCCGAGAGATCCTGGAGAGTTACGGATGCGTGATCAGGGTTATATCACCCCGCATCCCCGATGCGGCCTTAGGAGCTGGCGGTACTCGTGTAGAGCTCTGGATCCCTACCTTCACGGCAGCAGTATCTGAGGCCAATGAAGCATAGATTTCATTTCCATCTCTTAGCCTCGGGAGTATTTTGCCTTGCCTATGTGTGGTGAAGGCAATTTATAGTCTATTTTGTGATTTATTATTTATCAATGTGTAATAACAGCTTAATATGTACATAACCTAAAGAGTCATATCTACATAGGGAGACTTTCTATTTGTAACGTAAATATATAGCTCTATTTTTGTGAGAGCAATATAAGTAGACTTTGTAACGTAGACTTGAACAAAATTATTTATTACATATACAACCAGAAACAAATATTATAATTTGTTTTGCAAAACGTAATCCTATATACAAAAGATGAAGAGGGGGTTCTCTCAAGCTGCCGCATCAGCCCCTCTTCATTGTCCAATTCATTAATTAATTTTCCAAATCATCATTACTCAAATAAATCTAAAATTAACTAATTAAAATTATTTAATTTAAATATAATTAGTTAAAATCATTAAAACATAAATATAAATTAATTTGAAAATAAAATTTAATATAAAGTTTCATAAATAAATAAATATTATATATTATAAGATTTAAATACATTTTTATATTTTATACAATGAATGAACAAATATAATTAAATCTTAATATAAGTGGAAATATAAAATTATAAAACTAAAAATAAATATTAAATAATAAAAAAGTTTTAAATAAAATTATAACAATTTTTTTTGATAAATAATAGAATTACTAATTATTAAGAATGTAATGAAAGATGTGATAAAGGAGATAAGATGATAATAGAAACAAAACAATAATTTAAATATACAAATAAGAAATTTAACGAAATTTAATATAATAAATAAAAATTTAAAATATTATTATAATATTAAAACTGGGATAACGCAAAATGTATAAACAACAAATACATATATTTTAAATAAAGCATGATAAAAAGTTGAAGAAAATAAAAATTAAAAAATCATGAAAAATTGATAATAAAAACTTATAAAACATATTAGTATTCAGAATAAATATCAAAAATATATTAAATATTTATAATAAAACAAAATTCGCGTATTTGCACGGGTTTTCTCCTAGTAATTTATAAATCTTGAATGTGAAAAATGGTTAAGGTATACGGTACTTCTCTATTATGTAGGCTTGTGTTTCGTATTTGAATGCAAAATGAAAGATATCACTTGTTCCAAATATCAAGTGAAAGTATATTTTCAGCTTTTGTCACTAATAAGCTAGTCAAAAACTAAACTCTTTTTTTGAACAGCAGTCAAAAACTAAACTCAAATGTTGATCTTGACCAAAAAATAAATGTTGATCTGTAATATTCCTAAAGCATAAATGAAAGAGAAAACATTTGTAACATAACAAAAAGTAATTCTAGATACGAGCGAAGCGTCTCGTCGGGTTTTTGAGAGACGCCAAATAAGGCTGTCTCTGTGGTTTTTACCTCGATAAAGACGGAGTATTGTTTGAGGAAGGCCGTCATAAACTTGGTGAAATTATCAATGGATCTCTCTTCCAGTCCGGCGAACCATTCTAGGGCAGAGCCCGATAGGTTTTCGGCGAAGAGTCTGCAGAAAGCCGGCTCTCTTTCCTCGTCAGAAAGGTATACCCTTGCCATTTCTAGCCGGAATGCCCTGATGTGGGCTTTCGGGTCCGATTTCCCAGAGAATTCTGGAAATTTCGTTTTCTTGATTTCCCGGATTCTCGCGAAGGCGATCCGGTCCATGAATGGCGTTTGTCGCGTTTCTTCGATCACTCAATCGATGTCGGGTGCCGCACTCGTTGCCATGTGAACTTTAGAGCTCAGACTGTCGAATTGGGCTTTAGCCTGCTTGATGTATTGTCTTAGCATATCTTGTTCATCGCCTGCTGTAGGTGTGAACTGTACTTGTGCCTTATTCGAGGTTTGTTCCGGGAAAACCGGGTCGAGAAGATCGATTGTTGGAATCGGTCTTCTCTGGTCGATCTGTGGCGTTTGGAACTGTATCGTATTCGATCCATTAAGATGTCCCAAACTCGAGGCGAAAGCAGAGCCTCCTAGTTGCCTCGGTCGAATATTGGAGTTACTCGGGAAAGGTGGTGGTCCGGGTAATGGTCGGTTTCCCAATCCAGTCGGATCTGTGACCATAAAACTTGAACCGAATGGGGTCGGTATCGCAATAGGGGTCGTTATAGGGCGGAAGCCGCTATTAGACGTACTGGCGAAATTTCCTGACGCTCCCGGGGGAGTTACTACCTGGGAGAAGTCCAAGCGTTTACACGGTGGAGGACTTATGGGGGTTTGTGGATCACGTGTTGATCTACCCCCTGGTTTTGGCCGGCGAGCTCTTCAAGACGTGGGTTAATGCGCCGTTCCTGTTCATCGAGCTGCGTGGCCAGAGAACGATTTGCGATCTCTTGGGCCCGTGCGTTTGCCTCGTTGCTTCTCGTTCGATTTACCAATAGGCTCAACATCGAATGGATTTCAGCGAGGTCGTCTGGGCTTTTCGCTGTGGAGCAGAAGGCAGTGGCGAGTTAGGCTTGAGCGTTCCAAATCCGCCTCTTGAAGCAGGGGCGGAAGTCGAATCGTTTCTCATCCATACCCAATTCCTGCTTGGATCGTTAGTTCCTGACAAAACATTTGTCGGAGTCTGGCTCGTCGCGATCGTTTGAGCGACTGAGCCGGCTGGTGCCGAAGTCGTGGAGACTGAGGCAGAGCTCGTCAACACGCCATCGGTCTGACCCATGGTTCTTACCCCGGTGGTGTTCTGAGGAACGTTGTCGACCGTTTGAGGGTGGTCGACTGGTGGTGTGGCACTGGGAGAGCCAGATTGGTCGGGATTTATCTCGATCTATCGGATCTAGGATCTGATTCTTAAGACAAGAAAAATTATAGATAGTCCCCATAGTCGGCGCCAAATGTGAGATCTGAGATTCACACTAAGAATTTGTAATCGTGGATTTGGACTTTTGGATATAGAAATGGTATAGATTTCCTATGAATCAAATACTTTATTGAGATTGAGCGTCGAGATAGAACAAACACAATCGATTAGAGATTACAAAGTATGATAATCGAGATATCTAGTCGAAGTGTTCTTGATTAGGGTTGGAATTGTTGAATGAATCGCCACTTCTTCTTTAAATAGTCTCGACTTTGATCTTCTTGTTCCGATATTTCGGCTTCGCCATGATAACGATCTCCGAGATTTGCGTAGATCAGTTGAACTGACGAAGACCGGGTTGCTCTATCTCCACATTGTTTCCTATCGATCGCCTCTCACTTCGGCGTTGCTTGGGCCTTGTCAAGATGTCAATCGTATGGGCCCAACAAAGGATAACGGTCGATCTCTCCGTCTTGATTATGGGACGGGCTCATGATTACGGGCCTCTGTTTTATTTGTCAATGGGCCGGATTTCTTAGAGGGAATTCATTTCTAAGTAAATAAACGTTTACATAACGTTTATACAAAACAATTTTGCCTATTAGATTCTAATCAAAAATAAACCCAAATAATTAGGCGCCATAATCCGAACCAAAAACAACAATAAAAAATATTGAATCAAAACCTCCAGCCCGCAAGCAACCCCGAAACTACACCGAGGACCTCCCGCGACCGTCGCTGCTAAACCTGAAAAACACAAAAGAGTCTAATGAGCGATCTAAGATCACCCACCGAGTCGGCTCCCCCACTAACGGCTTCTAGTCTATCTATAGCTACAATTCCCGCCCCAAAACCCAAAATAACAATCATAAAGAAGAAATGATCTATCATTTTCCACCACGACGTGATAAACCCACAACAGACAAGCAATTGCAAATGAAGGAAAAGATTACGGAAATCAAAGGCACTGCGGCACATGCCCTCGATTAGACTTGATCTATCTATCGCGCACAACGAACTTAAGACCATTGGGCCCACTATGCCAACTCGGTAACTTCCACGGGAACACTTAGCTACCGACATGGTAACTAAAAAAACCCACGACTCCTAGATGTAAACACGAAGTCCTACGACCTAGGACATTGTTCTCAGTCCATTGATACACAGCGACTCGGGCTACCCCACGGTAACCTAAGCTTTCATGCATTCCAGCCCTAGGACATGACCCCGTATTTTCTAGACCACACACCTACCGGCGTCACTAAGTAGGTTCACACCATAACCAGAATCACATTATCAAACGGTCAGGTCACCACCCGAGGATCCAATCGGGTCAGAAGTACCAAAACGCTTTCAAACCTAGACTTGCGGAATCTAACGCACCCTAGAGTCCTAGTGCAATAAAGTAAACATGCAAACTCACTGGGACTCTAACACAGAACACGAGACCGACAAGGTCAACAGAAAGATAAAAGCAGCACCGAAACCATCCCGCAAGCCCTAAACCAACACCACCACCACCAACCCTACTCGGTGCTATACCAAATCGGGTAACTACAAACTTACCCGGTCCCATGACCGGCGTAAGTAACACGCAACCGACTACCCGGCCCTACACCAGAGTAGTCTAATCACAAGCCTGCACACAGCACACACAACATCAAAGCAACAACACACACAGAAACAATTAAACATGCCTTTAAGGTTCATTAATGTCTTTTAATCTCATTTAGTCCGCGCCTTTGGATTAGCGGATTGCTAACCCGTAGACGGCTCACTAATCACACAATTCCTTTAATTATCCTTTCCTAAGTATCTCTTAATATCTCCTCGATTTGTCGGTTTAGAGTTAGTAAACTTACTAACTCCCCGACATCTCATTATTAACTTTATTTTTATTCATTAACCCTTAACCCACCTATTAAACTTAACCCACCCCGTTATCGTATTCTATACATTGGTTAAGTGTTTTAATCCGTAGTTTAGTATCATCTTAATTCTCATATATAGATTCATTTAATATTGTTCTTTAGTACGTATATATGCATATATGTCCTAACATGCATCGACTATATAAATGCAACATTCAATCAACACTAGCAACCTAACAAGCATTCAACGGATTAAATCTAACCACCTAGCATGCGTTTAATTAACCTAACCAATTCCGCATTAACCGATAATCATCATTAATCAATCAATTAACCTTAACTAACGGCGTTGACCGCGGCGGAGAAGCGTTGACCGGCGGTTCTTGGGGTTTTTCGGCGACGGAGGATGAGCTCTTGTGACTGAAAAGTTTCTGAGGAGAGAAAGCTAGCCACGGAGGGAAGAAAAATCTGATAAACCGGCTGAGAGGAAGAAGAACACGGCGGTGGCTCGCCGGTAATCACCTTTCCGGCGAGTCTCCGGCGAGTCTGGCGGTGGTGGAGGGAGCTGAGGGGTGGCGAATGATGATGAGAAGAAGGTGCACAAGATTAACCAGGTAGTTTGAGTGGATTATGCTTGGTTTGAGAGTTATTGGGATTGCTTGTTATTCAAGCAATGAAGAATTTCAAGAACTCATGAAGAACTTCATGAATCTTCGAAGGATGCTGGGTTTTCAGATGAATATGGAGAGAGGAGAGATGAGGGATCAAGAGAGAGAGCTAGAGAGATGTTTGAGTGAAGGGAATCAAGAGTTGAGTGAATTGAATGGTGATTTGATTGTTGATGCCATACAAAAATGAGTTCATTGAACTCAAACTCATGCATTGAACCAAAATAAAAGAGGTGGCGCCAGCAGGGAGGTGACACATGTCCTCTGAGGGTGCATTTTGGCCAATCACAATGCTCCAAACACTTTCTAGAAGCTCATATTCCCGATTCATTCTGTTGCTTCGGTTTTAGCCATTTCCGTTTTAATATTTTTATAAACTCCATAACTTCTCCCATAAATTCACTAAGCCACATATCAGATTCTTGATGATTTTAGATGAATTTATCAACTTGAATCACCTCATTTGGATACCCGTAGCTCCCGTTATGGATTTTACAAGATTTCTCGGTTTTATCGGTTTCTATTCCCGATAGTCCGAAAATCCATTTAAACTCCGTTTCTTCCATTTATAGTCTTCTATATGTTTTCTTTATTTAAAAATAAGAATATTTGGCCCATCTCGGCTTACGATTCACATTTTGGTAAAATTTCCAAAATGCCCTCCAACTTCTGGAAATTACTCTATGAGCCATGCTTAATAGGCATTCACAGAAAACATATCACAACTTTACTAAAAGAAATACAGCAAGGCACTTGCGGAAACCACTCCAAAGGTCGAGAACTGGTTGTACAAATCAAAAGACAAGGCTACTTTTGTCCCACTATGGTCATTGACTGTGAGGCTTACTCGGCAAGGTGCGGAAAATTCCAACGGCATACACCTATAATCCACCAACCAGCTGAACAACTATCTTTGATATCAACTCCCTATCCATTCATGAGATGGTCTATGGATGTTGTCGAACCCTTTTTACCATCCCACAAGCAGTGACATTGCTATGTGCTAGTCCTGACATATTATTTCACCAAATGTATAGAGGCATAATCCTACTATAAAGTAAAACTGAATTCCAGACACAAAACTTCATATGGAAAAACATCGTATGTCACCACGGACTTCCCTACAAGATCGTAACAGACAACGTAGCCAATGTCACCTCTAAATTGTTCAGGGATTTCTTAGGAAGATACATCATTTGCTTGACCACCTCGACCCCGAAATATCCTCAAAGAAAGGGTCAGGCCTAAGCAGCAAACAAGTTGGTTCTTGAAATCCTCAAGATAAGACTCGATTCTAAAAAGCGTAGATGGAATGAAAAGCTTCATGTAGTACTCTAGGTGTGCCGACCTACGCCTCTCAAGGCTACTAATGACACATCATTCTCACTCGATACATAATGGAAGTGCTAGTTCACGCGGAGCTACATGTTCAAAGACTCCGAAGGATGCATTGTCCTCAAAATGGATAGCTCAACGAAAAGATGCTCCTGGATCGCTTAGATATGATCGACGAAAGGCGCAATCAAGATCTAATCTGAATCCAAAATTACCAGCATGATGTATCTTGCTACTATAATTCCAAAATCAGACCAAGGAGATTCAACGTAGGAGACTATGTACTGCGCAAAGTCTGTCAATATACTAAAGAGCCAAATGCAGGGAACTAGGAACCAATTGGGAAATACCCTAACTAGTCACCGAATTAGTCCGTAATGGAGTCTACAGACTCAAGAACGTTCAAAGCGACAAACCAGAGATACGGCCATAGAATTCCATGAATCTCAAGAGGTACTACCACTAAGTGCTTCTCTCAAAATCAAACTATGTCTAGGTCTGATCCCTTGACAGGGTACGTAGGCAGGTCGATCCTCGAGTGCAGCCCCCACCTCCTTTCACTTCTTTATTTTATCTCATCGGTCTCAACGATGGGCACAACCCCTCTTGTAAAAAATCTGATCGAATAAAATAAACCCTCTCCTTTTGCAATAACTTATCTTATTTGCACTTTTGTAATCTAAACATCTGATCTTGGTCTCAAAAAGACTAAACAAATGATCTAATACAAGGCATAAAATTAACAACTTTACAAGGAAATCAGCTCATGAACTCTAATCAGAGATAAACACTTGACGACTACATCTAAAATACTTAACGAGCACAGATGGCCATCACACAAGAGATTGAAAACGTCTCTTATCCACACAACTCGGCTAACTCAAAGCTTTCCTTTAAGGCATTTTGGTCAAACTCAAAATGTCTCAAGATAAGCTCTCAAAACATAGTAACGATCCAACCTAAATAATGACCAATATGTCGCAAACTCGCTCAAATTCATTCAACAGATCGAAAAGGGAAAAGGGATTTTCCTTATGGTAATTCCCTCACAAGGACTCAAACGGTTCCAAGTCTTGAACACCACCCGATCAAATCACATGTCTATCTAACTCGAATCCACACGCTCAAATTATTCTGAGCTCATTGATCTACGATCTGAACTCAAAGATTCATCCTAAGGCAACTCGATATGACATAACTTAGACTAAATGCGATAATAAAAGCATTCATAAAAAATTCTCAAGGATAAAATCCCTCTCGGACATTAAGCGATTCAAGTTTTAAAAACAGTTGGATAAAAGCCATCATGGGCACCAAGGTTCAACTTAAAACAAAAAGGGAGAGGAAAAGAAGGGCCAGTCCTGCACCCTTCCCCTCTCCCGAACAATAATTTTTAAACCCGATCCGTCATTGTGGACCTGAGGGAGTCGGAGTCTGTCAACCTGGAGATGTGGGGTATGCGATGCCGCGAGCACCTTATTGTTGTATTCGAGCTTAAGGAGCAATCTTTTCTTTCTCGTTCGCCAGATCAGCCTTGCCTTCCTGCTCGTCGATCAGCTTTAGGTTGGCCTTGACTTCCTGAACCATGATCAGAGCATTGACCTCCTATTTCTTTAAGTTCCACATGTCTTAAACAGATCCCAACACCTCTTGGTATTGAGACTTAGGCATGAGACGGGCATCCTTCACTGCCTCCTTCACGGCTCTGTCGCAACCAAATCAGAAATCGTCCCTCTCTTTGGTGAGCCCGAGGTTCTCAGCCATGAAGATGTCGCGATCAGTCTCTGATGCCTTGAGCTTATCCCCGATCTCCCTCAGTGCTTCATGCACCTCCGCTAGCTCAACCCTCTCCTCAGCAAGACTTTTCTCCGCCACATCTTCCCGGGACGCCTGGTTAGTCATATCGGCCTTCATCTGCTCGAGGAGAGACTCCATCTCTTTGACCTCGTCCACAGAGGACATCTTGCTCAGCGAGCTTTGACCAACACAACATAACAATTTTTTGCCTTGATTGCCTACAAAAGAAAACATGCCGTCAACATGACATAAAACCATAAAAATACAGACATGATAAACAAAAGAAAAGTCAGGATGAAACCTACCTTTCTATTCGCAGCCTGAGAGTCGATGTAGGCCTGCCTCCCAACCATGTCTTCAATGGACGGGAGCTCGTATTTCGCCCCTCTAACATGCCACAGAAGGCGAGCCATCTCCTTGGGACTCTCTATATACGACTGGGGCCCTTCAACACCTTTCGCACGGGTTGGGGCGCAACATAGAACATCCCCGCGTGGCAATCATTGCGCTTTATCAAGATCAGGAAACAGAGATCTCTGATTCTTGAGATCGTGAGCGGACTCCAAAGCCTTAACTCTTAGCCGTATCACATTCCACACTAGGTTCGGGAACATCTGCGGAAACGCGATTCGTAGCTGGGAAATAACTTGCAACAAGAACCTCTGGACCGGGAAGGTAAGACAGTACGAGTCAAAGAACAGCAAGTACGCGCAGCACCAGCCCTCGCGTACCACATCTGGATTCTCCCAGTCATACGGAACATCGTAAACGGCGCAGGTCATCACTCCCCACGACGGAGGATTTGTAAGGACCGAACAGCAGACCGACTTTCAGAGCAGGAGCTCCACCGTTGTCACCGTTTTTGTTCTCCATCTCTCAGAGGTAGGCAATGATATCGAAAACTAAAGTAAAAATTTTCTCTCGGATTTCTCATAAAAAAACCCTAAGAATTGCTACAGAATATCTTAAGAAGAAGGCTAACTAGATAGTCGAAAGAGATAGAAATATAAATTATGGAAAAAGAGGAGATTTACCTTGATGAAATATAGCTTGCAGTTGAGATATGTAGAGAATGGGCGGTTCACTAAAAGTATTTATCGAAAAGGTTTTTAATGCCACGCGGACCTCTCATTCCTTGATCTCTACTGTTGGATTAGAGGCAAAATTACAATCGCTGATCTAAATAGTTTTCGAGACTACGCGGGTCCCACGATGCTCAAGCTCCTGACCATCAAATTCGATTCTTTGAAGAGACATCGGATTTTAAAAGATACAAGTTGACGTCGGCGACTTAATAACCCGCAGTCGGAATTCACATTTTTCGCCAATTAATTATTATAACTAAATAATTAATGTGTTGAGGGATAAATTTTGGTACAAAAATCTGCATCCAGATTTAGGCCGATAAGACCCAATGGCCTCATCTCTCAAACATGTCAATATTGAAGACATCACTCCAGCCCAAACCGAAACCCATTTTATCACTTCCTCATCAACTAGAAAACAACTGTGTATTAATTAGGAAGGACGTGCCCGATATTTAAATCAACTATCGAGCTGATTCAGTCAAATCAGATTACTCTGAGATCAGCTCAACAGTTTGGAAATCGCGGAGATCGTTCCAACAAAAGTACTACGAGATATACATATGGAGAAGTCATTACTAAGGTTATAAAAGGAGTTTAATTGCTTTAGTTGAAAAACCTCTTACATTCACTTTTTACACACAAACAACTATATAAGACTTCTTTTGTAATATTCTTTTATCAATATAAGATAATTAAGAAACTCATTATTCGTTTTAGATAGTTATTTGAAGCATCGTGTAATCTTTGAGGTTCTAGCCCTTCAATAATTCTCATCCCAAATTATAAATATGTAGTTTGAATTTTCGAATCTACATTATACTATTGAAGAAAAATACACAAAGAATATAACTAAATATAATTAAATAATAAAATAAAAAACTACCTAATATAAAACAAACTTTGACGTATGCATGAGGGCGGATGATTAATATCATGATATGTGACAAATTATAGAGAGAGTCCTTCATTTTTTATATATATATAACGTACTATTCAACAACTACAAATGCATAAATTATTACTTTTGAACTCAATATAAAAGGACAAAAAAAAACTTAATATTAAAATTTAGGATAATTTGCAGCAATATTATAAAATAGAGTTAAAATTAAATCCAAGTTAAAGTGGTTTATTAGGAAACTATCACGAGAATAAACAATGAACCATACAAACTACCAAAATTGTCCATGTGTTTTGTATATGGGAAATTTGGTAAATTGGGTCAAAAAATAAAGGAATTTGTTCCTTTAATACTTTTTCATCTTTTACTCAATTTTGACATTATTATCCTTATATATATTTGATAAATATTAAAATATAATATTTATAAAACAACAAAATATTAAAAAAAATAAGTTAAAGTATATACACACCAATGAAAACTTAAAATATTAATTTTTGTTTTGTGAAAACTCGTTTTTAAAAAAAAAACTAATTGATCCACGAAATGCAGAACACACATTCTACACTATTCTACCATTCTTATATTATCTACCTATGGTGGAATATATAATCTTCCAATTTCACTGTGATCTACCATCCGTAGAAAACAAAGTCTACGGTTTACTCTTCCTTCTGCTAATCGTCGCATTTGGTAGAATATGTAATCTTCCAGTTTCACTCTGATCTACCATTCGTAGAAAACGTAGTCTATGTTTTACTCTTTCTTCTGCTACAGTTATTTACCTAACGATTTGAGCAATACGAACTTTCCCCCGGTTATTATCGCCAATGATCGTCAATTGACAAATTTTGTTGGGTATTGTACTTACTCAAAGCTAAGAACTCTTGCAACACAATCTTTGTTGGGAATGTCCTGAAATCTATTGTACTTACTCCAAGTGAAAGTCGTATTGTCGAGATGAGACAATCATATGACACTAGGTAGTCATAATGCTTTGCTAGAAGCCACTTATGATCAATGAGTTTAGAACTCATTGCTAGTGTTATATGATCCTACAGGGTCACACACCTAAGCAAACTGGACGTTAAAGACGAGGTTGATCATTAATGTAATGATCTGGTGAATGCATATTTGATATGCATTCGATATCAATATTCTGGGGCAGTGTCGATCGATGCAACTCGCGGATTAATCAGATTAATTCGGTTTAATCGTTGGTTAATTCCGTTATGGTTTAAGTCGACATATATAAGATATATGGTCGACCTAAACTGATTTCTAACCTAATACACAGCCACCAGAACTTGAAGAGAAACCTCTGAAGAGATTGGATCTCTATAGGCACTAGCATCCCTCATGTTCAGTTTGTGTGCGTGTGGATACCAGTAGAGGCGCAGCATTTGAGGCGCTCTATATCTCGATTATCTGCAAATCTTCCGCTGCTAATCACCAGGTAATTCTGAGATCCCAATGATTCAATTACATGAACCCTAGATCCTAGGCTTGGAATTCAGACCAGGATTGCCTAATTGGATTAGGATCTGCTAGAAATTCCTTCAGTGGTATCAGAGCTTTAGGGTTCCATTGAATCTGTAGCATGTTGATTAGATTGGTTGAATCTGGATCTCTGTATGATTGATACAAGCATGCTAAAACTCGTTTTGATCAAAGTAACCTAGTTTAGGGTTTTGTTCGAAAAATATTTTAGGGTTTTTCGCATAGTGTCGATCGATGCCAATCCGGCATCGATCGACACAGGGCGAAAACCCGAACAAAATTTAGGGTTTTTCGCATGGTGTCGATCGATGCCAATCCGGCGTCGATCGACACAGGGCGAAAACCCGAATAAAACTTATGTTTCGCCTAGTGTCGATCGACACAAGAGTTGTGTCGGTCGACACAAACCTCGCGAGATTGATGAATCGGTTCAATTGGATTGGACCGGTTATCGAGCTTGGTTAATGATGGTTAAACGCTAAGAATGGTTTATTGCGATTGGGTTGGTATCGACCGATGCTAATGTAGCATCGATCGACACTGACCGGTACTCAAAACCGGATCAATTGGATTGATCGGTTATCGCAGATTGGTTTTGGTTAATCAGCATCGATCGACACTAAAGTAGTGTCGGTCGACACAAGATTCGATGGTTTAGGTTATGGAACCTGAAACCACAGAACCAAACCAAGACAAATCATTTAATTAGAAGAATTAAAACATAATAAAACTGAACGTTTTAAATGGTTCCGTTCCTCAACCAAATATCAAGTGATACTTGATGTCTTTCCAATCTTGTCAACTGTCAAGACCCATCTAATTGTGCGATAGACTTGCAGTGCAAGATGTCCACAATTTCATGAGTAAGACAGAAGGTAATCGTGTTGATGGACTTGCAGTGCAAGACATCAACAATTACATGACTGAAGAGATTGGTTTACTTGACTGGGCCATCAAAATCGTTTTGGGCTCAGAGACATCAGGTGGATTGGACATGAGATGTCAATCCACAACCAAGAGTTATATTGGATATAACTAGCAAAGAGTTGCTTACCTAGATAGCTAAAATTTGGGTGATAGCCAGTGGCTCACTCAAGTTTAGTGAAGTAAGGGTCTTGGATCATTATATTCATCTGAGGAAACATTGTTTGAATATAATGCGAGTTTTCTTAATAGTTAAGACTTCTCATTTCTTGAACATCATAACTAAAACCTCCCTTGTTTTTCAGCTATGTCTAGCACAAACCATCGTAACAATTTCTCCCTGCGATCCGTCCTTGAGAAGGACAAGTTAAATGGATCCAACTTTCTTGAATGGTATCGGAACTTGAGAATTGTTCTCAAACAGGAGAAAAAGGACTATGTCCTTGAGAAAGTTCTCCCCAAGAAGTACCGAGCCAATGCCTGGCAGTCAGATAAGGATGCTTGGGATAAGCATTCTAATGATGCGGTGGATGTGAGTTGTCTCATGTTGGCTACCATGAACTCGGAATTGCAGAAGCAATATGAGTACGTGGAGTCGCCAATACAGATGATCACTGGCCTGAAAAGTATGTTTCAGGAGCAGGCACGAACTCAGAGATACCAGACGGTTAGATCTCTGATTGAGTGCAAGCTACCAAAGGGCGAACCAGTTAGTCCTCATGTCATTAAGATGATGGGTTATATTGATAACCTGGGGAAACTGGATTGTCCCATTAGCCAAGAGTTGGCTACTGACATCATTCTACAGTCACTGCCGTCAAGCTATGATCAATTTGTTATGAACTATAACATGAACAACTTGACGAAGACGTTGACTGAATTGCATGGGATGCTTAAGACTGCTGAACCTAACATCAAGAAGGACACCCTAAATGTCCTTATGGTACAAAAGGGTAAAAAGTTTAAGAAACTTGGTAAGAACAAAGGTGATGGCAAGACGAGCTCGATTGTGAATCCAAGCGAGTCTGGCCATGTTCCTAAGGTTAAAACCAGTCCTTCTGAAGATGTTAAGTGCCGTTATTGTAATGGTTATGGGCATTTGAAAAGAAACTGCAATAAATTCTTGGAAGATTATGAGAAGCTGAAGAAGACGTACGAGACTTCTTCTTCAGGTATTATGTTATAGAAGTAAATGTTACTTCTTATAGTCCTACTTATTGGGTATTGGATACCAGCTGTGGTACTCATATTTTGTGAAAATGTGCAGGGCCTGAGCAAAAGTAGGACTATGGAGAAAGGACAAGTGGACCTATGAGTGGGAATGGAGCAAGAGTTGCTGCATTAACCGTAGGAGTATTTCATTTGTTTTTCCTTTTATGGCATATTTTGAACTTAAAACTGCTACTATGTACCTGCTATGAGCAGAAAGATTATTTCTATTCCTTGTTTGGATATGGAAGGATATCAGTTTTCAAGTTAAGAATAAGTGTTATTCATTTGATTACAGTGATATATTTTATAGTAGCAATCCATTAGAGAATGGACTTTATGTTCTAAACCAGAATGTGCCTAACTATAACATTAATACCAAGAGATTCAAGTCAAATGATACGAGTCAAACTTCTCTCTGGCATTGTCGTTTTGGGATACATAAATGAGAAATAGATTCAGAAGCTCCATAGTGATGGGCTTTTGGGCTCATCTGATTGAGAATCATAATGAGTAAAGTGGATCTTGTTTATTAAGTAAAACGACAAAGGCTCCTTTCAACAGAGGTAGTGTCGATCGACACAAACGGTGCGTCGGTCGATACAGGTTGCGAACGATCAAAATGAAAGGGCCAGAAGCTTATTGGGCTTTATACATACGGATGTATATGGACCGATGAGCACTAGTGCTAGAGGAAAATTTCAGTACTTCATTACCTTTACTGATATTTTCAGAAGGTACGGTTATGCCTTATTTATAAGGCATAAGTCAGAATCTTTGAAAAGTTCAAAGAGTTCCAAAATGAAGTACAAAATCAATTTGGCAAAGGTATTAAACCTCTACGATGAGATCATGGAGGTGAATACTTAAATCAAGAATTTAGTGATCATCTGATAGATTGTGAAAGTGTTTCACAATTCACTCCTCCTGTATCGGACTTTATTAGATATGGTTCGATCAATGATGAGTCACTTAGATCTTCCATCATGCTTCTAAGAATACGCTCTAGAAATGTCTGAGTTTAATTTAAATAGAGTTCCATCAAAATTAGTTACAGAGATACCACATGAGATGTGGAATGTAAATGTTTCTGATTTATCCATCATGGAGATTTGGAGTTGCGAGACTTATATAAAACGTTTAATCTCTGATAAGCTCACACCCAAATCTGATAAGTGCTACTTCATTGGTTGTCCTAACAAAACCAAGGCATGTTACTTTTACAACCAGTTCGAGAACAAATTGTTTGTTGCTCGGAACTATGTTTTCTTGAGAAAGACTTTCTTTCCAAGAAGAACAGTGGGAGTAAAAGTACAACTCGAAGAAATTCGAAAATCACAGGAGACTGCTCAACCTGATGAGGAAGAGCAGCAGTTGGATCTACAAAGAGTTGTAGAACCTGCACCTGTGGTGCCTAGAGTTTATAAAGGATCTGGTGAATGTATATTCGATATACATTTAAATGGCGAGTTTCTGAAGAAGTGTCGATCAACACAAAAGTTGCATCGATCGACACAGATCGCGAACCAAATATTGATTTTGGTTTATGACTTAATTAACTACGGTTTAAATCTTGGTTAATTAGGTCGTGGTAAAAGTATACATATGAGATATGTGTGCGCGACTTTTACAGAAAACTGAAGCTCGCAGATCCGAAAGGATCCGTCACGAACCCGAGAAATATGGATTTCTCGTAACCAATTGCCGTGATCTACTGATCATTGAAAGTGACGGGCCTGCGAATTTTGAAGAAGCAATGATGGGCCTTGACTCCGAAAATGGCTGAAAGCCGCTGAATCCGAAATGGGATCCATGCCACAGAACCAAGTATGACTTGGGTTGATTTACCCGATGGTGTAGAAGCCATTGTGAGTAAATGGATTTTCAAGAAGAAAAGATGACATGGATGGTTATATTCAGATGTACAAAGCTAGGTTGGTGGCAAAAGGTTTCAAGTAAATTCATGGTATTGACTGTGAAGAAACCTAATCCCAGACACCGTGCTAATGTCCATTCGGATTCTCCTAGCAACCGGCACTCATAATGGTTATGAGATCTGGCAGATGGATGTGAAAACAGTTTTCCTTAATGGAATTCTGGAAAAAGGATGTGTACATGACACAACCTGAAGTTTTTCATTGATCCTAATGAAGCTAGGAAGATATGCAAGCTTCATCAAACCATTTATGGATTGAAGCAAACATCTCGGAGTTGAAATCTTCGTTTTGATAAAGCAGTCAAAAGGTTTGACTTCGTCATGAATGAAGAGGAACCGTGTGTTTACAAGAGGACTAGTGGGAGCGCAATTGCATTTCTAGTATTGTATGTTGATAACATACCACTTCTCGGAAATGAAGTTCTATTGTTTCAGTCTGTTAAGACTTGATTCGAAAGTTGTTTTTCGATAAAATTATGGGAGAAACCGTATACATTCTTGGAATAAGAATCTATAGAGATAGATTGGATAAGCTAATTGGATTGTGTCAAGATACTTATAGTGATAAGGCCTTGCACATGTCCAATATGCAGGATTCCAAAAAGGGCTTCGTGCAAATGACTCTTGGTATTACTCTTAGCAAGACGCAGTGTCTTTCGACACACGCTGAGCAAGGGCGAATGAGGGTCAGGCTACTGCTAAAGGCATTAGATGTCTTAAGATGTGATCTTAATTTTAGTGGGAGTCATTGTTATTAATTTTAGTTATGATATGATGTTCGTATAAACATAATTTGATTATGTTATTGAAATCTGACATCTGTATTATTTAATAATGGTTATTAAATAATAGTCCCAAAGTAATTTATGACATTTTATAGGTCATCAAGTATGTGACTTGATCATGAAACCCTATAGATAATAAATGACATAAATTATGATTGGTCCCTGGTCAAGGTTGTTAAAATGGGACATTAACAACCGCGTGAGACTAGTATGTGAGGTGACTGATGACTAAGTTTCATGGAGTCATTAATAAGAGTATTAAAGTCAATCACATAGATATGTGTTGGAGAACACAGGATCGGACATGACCCACTGATGAGAACTCTACGGGATAGTTATATAAGTGTCATGAGAGTTTTCATTACGACTATAGAGTATAGTCCTTAGACCTGAGTGTTGGAATTGTGTCCAGTAATCTCGGTACTGTCTCTAGAAAGTAAGAGTATGTCAAAGATCAGACATAAGTCATATAATACTGGGGGTCATGATGGCTTGCTAGAGTCCGCTCATGATCTATAAGTCTTGGACTTATTGCCTTTATTATATGATCCCATATGGGTCACACGCCTAAGCTAACAGGAAAATCGTGTAGGAACGGTTTAGCAGGAGTATGGTAAAAGTGCTAGGCATTTGTCTATACTTAGAGAGAATGAAGAATGGGTTTAGCCACTGTGCATCGATCGATGCATAAGGTGCAACGATCGATGCAGTGCGCAAACACCGACGAGTTAATTGGTATTTGGGCCAAATGGCCCAAACGGAACAGGACGAGTTTTGTGTCATAAAACTCGAGTTTCAGACTGATTAACCCTAACACGAGAGCCGTCAACTCTCTCTCTCCCCTGCGCCGTTTTCTCCTAGTGGCCTAGCAGCCTGCTTCCTGATTGGTGTGCGTGTGTGAACCTCTGGAGGAGTTATCACTCGGTGGCTCTCTGATCTCTGGCCTGTTCTTCCTTTCCGCTGCACAAAACAGGTAAAAGGTGAGATCTACTTATGTTTCTATTCTGAGATGAACCTAGATCTGTATGTTTAGGATAATCTGAATCTGGAATTGACATCAGGATTGAACTAAACGTTCCTACAGTGGTATCAGAGCTATTGGTTCTTAGGTTTTTCTTGTTTTAGATTCATGTTTAGGATTGTTTAATCTGTTTAGAAGGTGTTTTTGAATCAATCTACTGATAAGATTAAAACACTTAAGAAACAAGAATTGAATCCTAAACAAACTGTTTAAAAATCGCATGACCAAACTATATTGATGTTGGTATGTGATCTAGGAACTGATTTTGCATCGACGTGAGGCGTCCCGATCGCATTGCATCGATCGATGCCAATCGCAAGGATCGATCGTTGCAGTCGCGTCCCGATCGATTCGACCGCTGATCGCATGAGGATCGGATCGCGTCAAACGATCGCGTGGATCTCGACCCGAGAATCGTCTCGGCCAAACCGGATAACCGTCCCGTCGTCCCGACACGTGAGATCGCCTCGATCTCGGATCGATGCGGCTGATCGGATGAACGATCGTTGCAGGATCGATGCTAGGTGAGCAATCGATCGACCAAATGCGGTTAGGGTTTTGGCTCGGTTCAAAATTTAATTAAAATCTAAACGTCTCGGTTTAATAAACAGATTTAATAATTTTATTAAGTCTGGTTAAACCGGGATAAGAAATCCAATGTCGAAAGAAATATTGGATTTAGTGCCTAAACCAGGAATTTATAATTTGATTTGGTTGGACCAAATAAATTGAGAAATTCCGGTTTAGTAAATAACCGGTTGACAATTGTGGTCATCGTAGTAATTAAAACTTGGTTAGACCAGTTTTAATGAACCAAACCGGTTATGTCAATTAATTGGACAATTGGGTCATGTCTTGGACATTGACCAATTCTTGGGCCTCGGGCCAAGAAGTTAAAACAATTGGGCCAGTTATTTGAGTCTTTCTTCAGATTAATTTAAAATCTATTTTATAAAATTATAAAGTCGTTTTTAAATTAAAGTTTCCAAAATTTTATAATTAGAAAGTTTCTTATAATAGAAGTTTCTGAATTTGCGGGTTTTGGATCTTAAAGAAATTTCTAAAGTTAGAAAGTTTCCGGTTTTAGAAAGTTTCCAATTTTAGAAAGTTTCCAAAAATAGTAGGTTTCCATAAATAGAAAGTTTCCCGAAATAGTAATCTTCTATTTTGGGAATGATTTTAATAAACCTACGAACCTCAAATAATATCAAGTGTTGGATGTCTTGTCCAGGCTATGTCAGCTGTCAAAGCCCATTCAATTGCATTCATGGCCTTACAGTGTGAGGATGTCTGCTTTTGCGTGGGTAAGACAGTTTTTGATTCATAAATGTCATTGGGAGTCCCAGACATTAATGATTACATGACTGTATAGTCTGGTTTTCTTGACTAGGCCATCGGGAGTCCCGGGCCTTGAGACATCAGAGTGGATTGGGCCTCGGGCCCAGATTCACAACCAAGAATTATATCACGGATATAATTAGCCGATATAGGGCTTACCGATATAAGCTAAGGTTGGGTGACGGCCAGTGGCCCACTTTGATCTTAGTTATATGTGGATCTTGGAATCATTATATTCTATTGAGGGTAACTTAGGTTATTGAATATAATGCGTGATTAATCATATTAATTTTAATACGAGATTAATCATATTGAACATATTAACTAAAATCCTTTTATCTTAAATTTCAGTTATGACTAGCACAAACAATCAAAACACTTTCTCGATCCGGTCTATCCTTGGGATGGACAAGCTGAACGGATCAAATTTCTTGACTTGGTCGCGGAACCTGAGACTAGTCCTCAGACAGGAGAGAAAGGACTATGTTCTTGAGAGAGCTCTCCCCGTGAGGATCGGGTCCAATGCTTCTCATGCAGTATATGATGCTTGGAATAAGCATTATAATGATGCGGTAGATGTGCGTGGTCTGATATTGGCTACCATGGACTCAGACTTGCGGAAGCAATATGAGAACATGGAGTCGCCAATAGAGATGATCAGCAGCCTGAAATTAAAATTTCAGGAGCAGATAAGAGTGGAGAGATACCAGTTGGTTAAATCTCTCACTAGCTGCAAGCTACCAAATGATCATCCAGTAAGTCCTCATGTCAGTAAAATGATGGGTTACATTGATAACCTGAGGAAACTGGATTATCCAGTTAGCCAGGAATTGGCAACTGAGATCATTCTGCAGTCACTGCCGTCAAGCTATGATAAGTCCGTAAGGAACTATATCAAGAAAGGCTTAACGAAGACGCTGACTGAACTGCATGATATGCTCAAGACAGTTGAGCCAAACGTGAAGAGTACCCTGTACAATCTCATGAATGAGAAGGGTAGGTTTACTAAACCTAATGCTGACAAGGGTGGAGACAAAGTTGTCCAGATTTTGAATCATGGCAAGCGTGTGTCTTCTGAGCCCGAGTCAGATACCTCTTACGTTGGTAAGTGCTGCTACTGTAAGGAGACAGGGCATTGGAAGAGAAATTGCATTAAATTCATGGAAGATGATGAGGAGTTAAAGTCGATGTATGCGACTACTTCCTCAGGTATTCATGTTATTACTTCAAGTTCTACCTTAAAGGTATTGAATACTGGTTGTGGCACTGATATTTGTGATAATATGCAGAGCCTAAGAAACAGTAGAACGTTGAAGGAAGGGCAAGTGAAACTACATGTCTGGAAGGAGCTTGGGATGCTGCCTCAGCCGTAGGGTTTTCACTTATAGATCCCTTTGAGGCTTGGTTTTGTATTAAGTAATTGCTACAATGTACCTGCTTTAAGCAGAGTTGTCTTTCATTTCTTGTAAGAATTTGAATGTTTTTCATTTTGATAAAAGACAAGTTTTGTTCTTTTGATCTTAATGAAATATTAATTGTAGCACCCTATTCATGGAATGGGTTTTATATCTTAAACCAAAGAGTGCCTAAATGTAACATAAATACCGAATTGGTTTAAATCTGATGAATTAAACCTGATTTTTCTTGGCATAAAGTCTTGGTCACATAGAGTAAGTCGGATTCGGAAATCCCATAGTCATGGACTATTGGGCTCATTTGATAAAAAATATCTTATGAGACTTGAATTCTGTTTACTAGACCAAAAGGCAAAGGGCCTATCTTAGCCGAGCTAGAGAAAAACCCAAAGGCTTATTGGACCTGGAACATACTCATGTATGTGGCCCAATGAGCAGTAATGCCAGAGAAAAATTTCCTGCACTTCATTATCTCTACTGATTTTTAGTGAGTAAGACTGTGTTCATTTGATGAGACACAAGTCGGAATTCTTTGACATGGTCGAAAGAGTTCCAGAATGAAGTATAGGATCTGAATGACAAAAGTATTAAGACTCTGGATTACATCACGAGTGAGAATACTTAAGTCATTGATTGTGTGATCATCTTAATGAGTGTGAAATCGTTTCACAGCTCATTTCTCCTGAAAACCTGAAGGTGTTTCTGTGAGAAAGAATCAGATCTTATAAGAAATGATTAAAGATGAGTCACACGAATCTTCCATGATATTATTTAAGAATAACGCTCTAAAATATCTAAGTTTACGCTGAAATAGTTCCACTAATATCAGTTGAAAGACACCACGTAAATGTGGATTGGAATCGATCCAAATTTGTCTTTACTGAGTATTTGTACGTGTGCTACTTCGCTGGTTGTCCTAGAGAAACTAAGGCTTGTTACATTTAGGCACTCTTTGGTTTAAGATATAAAACCCATTCCATGAATAGGGTGCTACAATTAATATTTCATTAAGATCAAAAGAACAAAACTTGTCTTTTATCAAAATGAAAAACATTCAAATTCTTACAAGAAATGAAAGACAACTCTGCTTAAAGCAGGTACATTGTAGCAATTACTTAATACAAAACCAAGCCTCAAAGGGATCTATAAGTGAAAACCCTACGGCTGAGGCAGCATCCCAAGCTCCTTCCAGACATGTAGTTTCACTTGCCCTTCCTTCAACGTTCTACTGTTTCTTAGGCTCTGCATATTATCACAAATATCAGTGCCACAACCAGTATAACATTTGATGAGACACAAGTCGGAATTCTTTGACATGGTCGAAAGAGTTCCAGAATGAAGTATAGGATCTGAATGACAAAAGTATTAAGACTCTGGATTACATCACGAGTGAGAATACTTAAGTCATTGATTGTGTGATCATCTTAATGAGTGTGAAATCGTTTCACAGCTCATTTCTCCTGAAAACCTGAAGGTGTTTCTGTGAGAAAGAATCAGATCTTATAAGAAATGATTAAAGATGAGTCACACGAATCTTCCATGATATTATTTAAGAATAACGCTCTAAAATATCTAAGTTTACGCTGAAATAGTTCCACTAATATCAGTTGAAAGACACCACGTAAATGTGGATTGGAATCGATCCAAATTTGTCTTTACTGAGTATTTGTACGTGTGCTACTTCGCTGGTTGTCCTAGAGAAACTAAGGCTTGTTACTTTTACGTCCAATCTGTTTTCTAAGAAGGGAAGTTACTTCCCAAGAAGAACAGTGGGAGTAAAAGTACAACTCGAAGAAATTCGAGAAATGCAGGAGGCTGCTTTACCTATTGAGGGAGAGCAGCGGAAGGATTTACAGATTTCTGTAGAATCTACACCTGTGGAGCCTGAAGTTCGCAGATATGAATGAATCAGTTACTAATCCGAGAGTGATTTCTCGTAATTAGTTGAAACTGATAATCATTGAAAGTTCGCATGATCTGATGATCAATGAAAGCGATGAATCTGCAAAATTCAAAGAAGCGAAAGTGAGCCCGGACTCCGAAAAATTACATTTTATGTAAGTTAGCTTCATCGATCCATTCATGGATGGAAGCAAACATATCGGAGTTGGAATCTTCGTTCTGTTGAAGTAGTCAAGGTTTTGACTTGAACAGGAACGAAGCGGAACTGTGTGTTTACTAATAGATAAGTGGGAGCGATATTGCATTTCTCATAGTGTATGTCGATGACATACTGATTCTCAGATATAACGTCCCAATGCTGCAGTCAGTAAAGGACTGGCTTGGGAGTTGGTTTTGTGAATGACATGGGTATAGCCACGAAAGTCTTGGATTTTTGGATTTAAAGATAGAGATCCAAAAGAGCTGGTAGGACAATGTCAGGATTCTTAAATTGACAAGGTCCTACACGTTTTTCAGCAATCCAAGAAGGGTTTTATGCCAATGTCACATGGCATTACGTTAAGCAAGATACAGTATCCTACGATAACTGCTGAGCTTAAATGCATGGATAGGATTCCACATGCTTCGGTAATTGGATCTATCATGTATGCCATGAAACGTACTTATTTGATGTTGCTTTAATGTTAAGCAAGACAAGTAAAGACCAGTCAAATCCAGCAAAGAATCAAGTTTCCTAAAGTGTGTCCTAAAGTATTTGAGGAATACTAAGGATAAGTTCTTGATTTACGGAGAAAGTGATGTGCTACAAGTCAGCAGAGTCTGAAAGGCAAGTTTCCAATAGACAAAGATGATTTCCGATCACAGTCCGGTTATATCTTGTGTCTATCTGGCGGTGCAAGGCACTGTTGCTGACTCCATGACTTAAGCTGAACATTTCGCAGCTTGGGAAGTGGCGAAAGAGGTTGTTTGGAAAGAAGAGTTCGTCACTGAACTTGATGTGATTTCCAGCATAGATGAGACTAGCTGCACATCAGAGGTCCAAACACCTTGAGGATAGGTATAACCTATTCCGTGAGATAAATGACAGAGATGTTAAGTAGATCAGCAAAGTTTCAACGAATGAGAACGTTGCTAATCTATTAACGAAGCCACTCCTTAGGCCTAAGCACGAGTCTCGGACTGTTGCTGTAGGATAAGTGAAATTAAGATGTAGTCTTAATTTCAGTGGGAGTTATTAAAGGGCTTTATTTAGTTATTGGATATGTTCTTGAAATAACATTGAAAAATGTTTAATGAAATTATTATTTCAAGATTATTTTAACTGTGATGAAATAATCGTTCCAAAATGATATGAACCATTTTATAGGTCATCGAAGTAAATGACTTGATCTTGAGTCATCGAAGTCATTTAGCTTGATCATGAGACCCTATATTTGATAGATGTTTTATATCATCCCGTCCCTGGTCAAAGGTTGTTGAAATTGGAACACCAACAACCGTGTGAGACTGGATTGGTGCGTGACTTATGACAAAGTCCCAGTGTGTCATAGATGCTCGGCATCAAAGTCAGTACATAGGTGTATGTTGGGAACATACGACCGGACGCGACCCGCTTATGAGAACTCTTCAGGATATTTATATCTGTGTCATAAGAGATTCTCACTACGACTATAGAGTATAGTCCTTAGACCTGAGTTCGCATGCATGTGACTGCACATGGACTGATGCACTTTGATCATTGTCTAACGCTATCGTTCTGCGATAGTTATAAGGACCTTGTTTGGGTACATTGTGAAGTGAGTAGTTTACAGTGATGGAACAAGACGGGATTTGTCCCTCCAATATAAATGGAGTGAATATCTCTAGGCCAATCGGAGATTTGAATACTGGAAAATGCATGGCCATGCTCAAACGGACTGTCCCGAGTCGTTTGGATTGTCAGTATCAAATCAGAGTCCGATGAACAAGATTAGGCTTTATAAGGATGACACTAACCTTGCCTTATGACTAATCGAGATATTGTGACAAAAGGATTATGAATACAGAGATTCCAGTACAAGTGGGAGATTGTTGGAATTGTGTCCAGTAATCTCGGTACTGTCTCTAGAAAGTAAGAGTATGTCAAAGATCAGACATAAGTCATATAATACTGGGGGTCATGATGGCTTGCTAGAGTCCGCTCATGATCTATAAGTCTTGGACTTATTGCCTTTATTATATGATCCCATATGGGTCACACGTCTAAGCTAACAGGAAATCGTGTAGGAACGGTTTAGCAGGAGTATGGTAAAAGTGCTAGGCATTTACTATACTTAGAGAGAATAAGAAGGTTTAGCCACTGTGCATCGATCGATGCATAAGGTGCAACGATCGATGCAGTGCGCAAACACCGACGAGTTAATTGGTATTTGGGCCAAATGGCCCAAACGGAACAGGACGAGTTTTGTGTCATAAAACTCGAGTTTCAGACTGATTAACCCTAACACGAGAGCCGTCAACTCTCTCTCTCCCCTGCGCCGTTTTCTCCTAGTGGCCTAGCAGCCTGCTTCCTGATTGGTGTGCGTGTGTGAACCTCTGGAGGAGTTATCACTCGGTGGCTCTCTGATCTCTGGCCTGTTCTTCCTTTCCGCTGCACAAAACAGGTAAAAGGTGAGATCTACTTATGTTTCTATTCTGAGATGAACCTAGATCTGTTGTTTAGGATAATCTGAATCTGGAATTGAATCAGGATTGATCTAAACGTTCCAACACTGAGTTCATCATGTTTTCTTACATGTGAATTGGTCCGCTTTAACCTTGTCAAACGCCAGCCGTAACTGGTGACTATAAAGGCATTGATTGGGCGTATCATGAAGCGTGTGAAGAGACAGGGATGGAACAAGATGGGATTTGTCCCTCCTATATAACAGGAGATAAATATCTCAGGGCCCATCGAAGATTTGATACTGAGAAATGTGTGGCCACACTCAAACGAGGTGATTGTCAGTCGTTTATCTTGTCAGTATAAATCGGAGTTCGATGAACATGATCTTGGCTAAATAAGGGTGACACAGATCTTGCCTTATGCCAGATCGAGATATAGTGACGAAGGGATTGAAGGAATAGATGATTCCAGTATAAGTGGGAGATTGTTGGGAATGTCCTGAAATCTATTGTACTTACTCCAAGTGAAAGTCGTATTGTCGAGATGAGACAATCATATGACACTAGGTAGTCATAATGCTTTGCTAGAAGCCACTTATGATCAATGAGTTTAGAACTCATTGATAGTGTTATATGATCCTACAGGGTCACACACCTAAGCAAACTGGACATTAAAGACGAGGTTGATCATTAATGTAATGATCTGGTGAATGCATATTTGATATGCATTCGACATCAATATTCTGGGACAGTGTCGATCGATGCAGATAGTGCATCGATCGATGCAACTCGCGGATTAATCAGATTAATTCGGTTTAATCGTTGGTTAATTCCGTTATGGTTTAAGTTGATATATATAAGATATATGGTCGACCTAAACTGATTTCTAACCACATAGACAACCACCAGAACTTGAAGAGAAACCTCTGAAGAGATTGGATCTCTATAGGCACTAGCATCCCTCCTGTTCAGTTTGTGTGCGTGTGGATACCAGTAGAGGCGCAGCATTTGAGGCGCTCTAGATCTCGATTATCTGCAAATCTTCCGCTGCTAATCACCAGGTAATTCTGAGATCCCAATGATTCAATTACATGAACCCTAGATCCTAGGCTTAGAATTCAGACCAGGGTTGCCTAATTGGATTAGGAACTGCTAGAAATTCCTTCAATCTTCACCACTCTCATGTAACTTGCGATGATGCTGATGAAGTACTGTATGAAAAAAAAAAGATATCGAGAAAGAAATTCGGTTTTCTTTGGAGGATGTAAAGAAAAATCAACATTTCATAAGCAAGAACGTGTTGAAGGCAAAACTGGAAATATGTGCAATGAAGTATAACTTTGATTTCAAGGTGGTAAAATCTGATACGAAGCTTTGGTCTGTAAGGTGTTCAGATAATTTATGCAACTGGAGTGTTCGTGCTCAGTGTTTGGAAGGGTCGAGATATTTTGTTATCAAGAAGTATGTCGCTGAGCATACTTGTGCTCCTTCAAGCAAAAGAAATTTGGCAGGACTCCTTCAGCGAAAACAATTGGGACTATGATTATGCATAGATATGATGGTATCAAGGAAGGGCTTAAACCGAATGAAATCATTCAGATGATGCGTATTGAGCATGGATGTGAGCTCAGTTATTCTTTAGCATGGGATTCACGTGAGTATGCAGTCAACGCTGTTAGAGGTATATCTGAGGAAAGTTACGGTAAGATACCTAAATACTTGCACATGATTAAGGAAGCAAATCCGGGTACACATTCGAGCTATGAAACTGATTGCCTTGGTAGATTCAAATATCTATTTATTGCTTTTGGTCAGTCTGTCAGAGGGTTCTACAATGCCATTCGGAGGGTCATCGTTGTTGATGGTACGTTTTTGAAGAGTAAATACAAAGGAGTACTACTGGTTGCTACAGCCCTAGATGGGAATTCTAATTTGTATCCAATTGCATTTGGAGTAGTTGACTCAGAAAAAAACAATTCATGGGAGTGGTTTTTCAGGCAGCTTATAGTTGTTATTGCAGACGAGGATGGTTTGGCTTTTGGGACAGACAGAAAATGACTTTAGCTAATCAAATAAGCAACGTAACATTACTCCACAAGACCTTTTGTTTGGGTAATTTAATCGAACACAGGTGTTAAGCAAACACAAACATTACATCACAAACCAAGACATTCAAATAAAACCATTTAGCCAAATATACTACAGATGAACCAGTTACAAAAACAACAACATAACTAGTTTCTTACATAATAAGTTTACAAATACAGCATCACAGGAAGGTACACTTTCCTAAACATGAACAACAGATTACATACAAACGAGTTACACAAACCAGAACTTTAGTTTTTTACACACTAAGATTACAAAGACAACATCACATTATGATACACATTCCTAACCTTTTAAACAGATTTAGATTCATAGGGTTTTTTTCTTGCTTACCTTTCCTTGTTGCTGAAAATCTTTTGCCATAGAGGATTCAGGACGAGTGGGATTTGAAGATTTACCCGGCTCACCACTGTTCCTATGAAACGAAAGCAACGAGACCTCATTTCTCAGTTCTGTGACATGTGTCTCTAATCTGTCTATTTTCTTCCCAAGCCGGTCCTCCATAGAAGCCAGAGATCCTTCAAGTACACCTTGAATGAACATCTTCATGTTCTCATCCAGACTTACAGATGCTGAAGCAGATCTTTGACATAACAGTTTCTGCTTTCGAGATTCAGCACCATGATCAGGGAGCCTTTTCTTACTCCTAATGAAACCCGAGACGGGTGTGTCTTCAGCATCCGGAGTTCCAACGTCATCAACGTCATCAACGTCATCAACCTCATCTCCAATATCCGGTTCTTCCTCTGAATTTACTTCATCTTGCGTTTCTGAACTTTTATTACCCAACCAAGTTTCATCAGCATCCCATATATGTCCCGTCCACTCAAAACCGGTTCTGATTTTTCTGTTGATCTCATCAACTCCGTCGTCAGTCATCTCATCACCCCTTACAAAATCAATACTATCGAAGACATCCATATTCCCGGTCATAGAGATGTATGGATAGAATGTACCCTACACAAAACATAAAAACAAATGTTTAAACAAATTTTATAAAGAAACAATCTAACTACATTTATAGTAACAAAATAAAAACTAACCTTCGATCCAAATGTGGTATCTAGTTGAATGATATCCTCATAAGATACCCTCGCAGCTCCTGTCCAATTGGAACATCGTGGATGTTCGACGGCACCGTCTCTGAGTTTCCTTCCCAACAAAACCCCTATGTCAGGAATAGCTTCCATAATCCAAATCTGAAGAGCATAAGAAAATCCATCCAAAACGTAGCTCTTCTTCCTAGTCAACTTCTTCTTGGAATTGGTGATTGACTCAATTAGCAGATCAAATGAGTCAATACCCCATGGATATTTCCCCAATTTCCCAAGATCCATTACCAACTTGACATAGGAGTGTGGTATATAAACTTTATCATCCCTCGCCATAACCAAACCCGCAATGATGCACAAGAAAATCAACATCATTATGTCCTTAGGAGTCCATTTCCTAGTACGAGCTAAGAACTTCTTCTTCTTTATCATCTTTATGTTAATATTCTTGCATGTCTTTAACAGTCTGCTCCAATAACTATCGTCGTCAACCCATCCTCAAAATCATAGTCACAATCTTCGTCATACTTGCACTTAAGTCCAGTAACAGCGTGGTACTCCTGCATCGAAAATCTGATTGGCCTCCTTGCAAAAATAAACCAGAGCTCGTGAAGCTTTGCTGTAGCTATCTGAAGACACATCAAGCTATGGACCAATCTACCCAAGAAACCAAGGCAATTGTCATGAATCGCCAATATCTTTGCAAATACAGGGTCACGCTTCACTTTATCAAACTCGCTTGGCATAGCTTTCTGCAACAGCTTCATAAGGACATTTTGCAGCTGTTGTTGACCTTCACAATCTGCGGTTCGTAACCAGGCCGGAAAATCCGTTTGGGCAACTCGGGATCTATATCTGAAAAGATATAAAAGAGCAAACCAAGTTTCAATTTAAGCAGTGTGTGTGAAGAGAAGTAAGAAAAATAAAAAAGGACTAAGAATTATCACTACAACTAGATCAACCAGCATATAGACTTATAATTATTCTAACCTCTGACACTCTTTCTCTCAAGAACCTGGCGAATAAGAAATAAAAAGAAACGACTTGTTAAATAGAGAATTCAGAAACTACATTAAACATAAAATAACCAATGTACACAGAGAGCCTAACCTGAGACTACAAATTCAGCACCTACAAATAAGTTTCTACAACAGGACACATTCTCGCTAGTAATACAAATTCAGCTACAAACCTAACTTATGTCTCAGATTAATAGCAGCAGCATGTATGTTTTCACACATCCGTTAATAAACTAGTCAAGATAAAATAACAAAAGGAAGAAGCAAAATAAATAGAGACGAGTCAAGCAAGTTATTAAACAAATGTGTACTCAGATAAGAAGTAACAAAGCCTTCCAATGTCTAAAGAATTATCTTAGCCATGGCGACGAGATCGTACAAACCCATAAACCATGATATTAAACAAAGGACATTTCAATGATCATGCAAACATCAAGTAAAAGCAAGCTCCAGTATTAAGCATTGATCAAATAACGTTTAGACCAAAATTCTATTTACTGAATTTAAAACTTTTGTCACTAAATTCGAATATACCAAGAAGCAGAAGTTCCAAATACCTTATAAAATGGTTTCTTTAATCTCTCCTTCTTGCTACCTGGCTCTTGACTTTCAAAGTTGTTGCAGGTAAACGCTAAGATCTCAAACCCTGCGTGAAACAATGCTTCCCTTATTACTTATTATCATCACATTACACTGGAAAAAAAAAACAGGACTAAGAATCACTACAACTATATCAATTCGCATAAAAACTTACAAATTCACTTGCTTATGAAAAGTAGAGATAGCCAAAAGAAAAAGAAATACCTATCTTTATATCAGCGTTATTAAGAGTTTCTTCACAAAAACAAAACGGACACACACTCTTTTGACGTTACACAAAATTACAACTCTCTAAATTATATTATTAATGTCTCGTCTTCCATTGTCTCCTATTATTTATCATAAACAAATCCGATCATGGACTCATTCATGTAAACTATTTTCAAAGACTTGATCGCATATAACAGTTTCAACTGTGATTCTTTGCTCGGTCTACAGATCATGTAAACAAAGAGAGAACAAAACTTAACTCCTCATAATATGGGTCTAATTAAATACTTAACATATATAGTGTTAAGTGGTATTTATGTCCCTAATATATACAGTTACATCAGTTTTGTTTATCTTCACCTAAACAAATTTCTTTGTGACATAGTCATATAGAAGAACGACAAGGAATGAGCACTAAGCCTATAATTTCATTACTTGATTGTAGGAGTCATTATCGTGATTTTTTTTTCCAGTAAGCCGACAACAATTCGAGAAATTAACAAAACTAGGCCTTAAAAGGAAAACAGAATGAAACAAAGAATTGAAAAATATATATACTATTAGCTATTCTATTTATTCTCTCAATCAAATATATGGAAGAAAAAAAAACACAAGTTCAAAAGGGGTTACCTTGCCAATATTTAGCTTCCCAGATAAGTCTGAAGATGAATCAGATGCAGGATTTGAAAACCTAATGATTGGCAAATCACAAACCACATTATTGACACAGTACTTCAAAAACCTCAGCTATGTCAAGAAGAACAAAACAAAAAAATAAAGTTTTAAAACAAAAGATGCAAGCTTTTGCTTACTTCCTAGTGATCCAGCAACTAGGATGATGCTACTACCACTCTCAAACGTTATTCTAGAGGCTTCTTCTTCTGATTCACTATCAAACAGTCCTGGCCATGAAGAAAAAAACTGAAAGCTTAAATCTTTCTGAAGAAGAACAAACAAACCTGAGAAATTACAGAGCAATATGCTAAAACAACAAATTCATTTCTCCTTGAAACCTCAGCCTCGCGTGAGAATACAAAGTGCATAAATAATAAGTAAACAAAACAGATACTTTAAAATTTGTAGCTTTGCTTCTGAAGTAATGAATCACAAATCAGAGCACACGAATTTAGTAAGCACTCAAACAGATACATGTTGGTCACAAAGGCATAAACAAATTAAGATTGGAGACAAATATCAGAAATCAAGCTATTAACCAACTTCGATTTGAAGCTTTGGAAGACATAACATCTCTATTCTATGACAAAGAACGCAATGAGATATACACAGGAAACAGACATGGCCTTGTTCATGTGGGGTCCAATTGATTTCACATCAGCTCACATCATCATCGTTAGCTACTTCTATTGTACTTTTTAGTTTCTTTCAATTGTGTGTAGCGATCAATCTATTTACCAAATTTGATTTGAACACTAAAACCAAAAATCAATTGAGGATTAAATATGAAACAAGCAATGCATGTTTAAGATACAACTTGGTAGGCTAAGAAAAAGAAAGATTCAAACCTGAAATTAGAGAAGAGAGAAGATCTTGTACAGCTTTACAGAGGAGGAAGATTCAAACCTGAAATTAGAGAAGAGAGAAGATCTTTAAAGATTCAAACAAACTAGAACGCTAGTTGACTAGTAATAAATTCAACCGTATCCCCTTGTGCCAAATCGATGGGTGAAGATACGAGAAGAAAAAGAGAGAAATTTTACCTTCCCCTTGTGACAAATCTAATGATAGCAGTTCGGGTTTTCTGTTCCACAGCAAGACAAGCTCTTACGAAGCTGGAAGAGTTCCAATCGGTGACATTTAGCGAGAAAGGGAGAGCTGATCAGCTGAAGTGAGAATCCGATAGCGGAGAGGAAAGAGAACTTCAGAGGCAAAATGCGGTTCCGACGCCGAAGTCGGATGCTATCAAGTCGGAGTCCGCCGAAGTCGGGTGCTAACTAGTCGGAGGCCGCCGGAATTACGGACTGTCGCCGGAGAGAAAAAGTTTCGGGAGTGTGAGCTTAAAATTGACGAAGAGAAGAGGATTAGGATTCTTAACTGCTTTAATTTTTAATAATTTTTTTTTTATGAAACGTATTTAAAAAAGAAAGGGTTAAAACCGTATTTAGAAAAAATAAAATACTAAGAGGACAAGTATGAGTGTACAAAGTCCTATTAGGACAATATTCTTTATTTTTTGACTCAATTTGCCAAATTTCTCTTTGTATATCAACAAATTTTCAGACGTGCAGGAAATTGACATCTTCTTTTTAGAATATAAAGTTATTGACGTTACAGATAGAAAGTGACAACTGCTTTTTACTAATTGGTATAATATAATTGTCTACTTTATGATGTATTCAAATACTTTTATATGGATGTACAATTGTATACTTTTAAAGATATAGTATAACTGATCTTATCTAAATAGTTATTTTTGTTATTTAATATTTAAATTAGTTTTAGTGGCATAGTATCCTATATCATGATTGAAAAATATATTATTGTAATTTTCATGTTTTACATATAGATAACTATTTTTAGTTAAGTGAAAAATAAACAATAATTAATTATCTTTATAAGTAGATTAAATATAATAAAGATTGATCGTTAAACATAGTCAATTAATTTTTGTCAACTATTTATCCACATGAAACAAGTGTATACTTTTAAAAATATGATGTAATTATATTATCTAAATAATTAACTCTTATTATTTAAAGTTAAATTAGATTTAGTAGCATGTTATCCCATCTCATAATTAAAATATATTATTGTAATTTATATGTTTCACATATACTAAACTATTTTTAATTGCGAGAACAAGATTTTAAAAATAATTAAATAGCTTTACAGTAGATCGAATATGATTAAGAGTGAGTGTCAAACATAGTCAACTACTTTTATTCAACTATTTTGTAATTTACATTAAATATTTTTTTAACAATAATTAACTATCTTTACAAATAGATGTTTCACATATATTTAACCATTTTAATTAAGATAACAATATTTAATCAATAATTAAATATATTTACAAATAGATCGGGTATAATTAAGATTGAGTGTCAAATATAACCAACTAATTTTTAACTATTTATCTACGTGAAATAGTCTTATATTTTTAAAGATGTGATTAAATTTATTTTACCTAAATAATTAACTATTATTATTTAAAAATAAAAAGATTTAGTGGCATGTTTTCCCATCTTATAATTAAAAATTATATTATTATAGTTTAAATATAGAGAAATTTGGCTAAAAAGGATGGAAAAAACTAAGTATTGTCCTTATAGAACTTTCTGATATGAACAATGTCCGTTTAGTATTTATTTATTTATAATTCCAGTTTTAACCTTATTTACAATATATTTTAACTAAAATAAAAGAATTGTAAAATAAAATTTTGTGGTGAAACAAAAAATATTAAAATAGTATAATGTATTTTAAAACATATTCTCTCGTAAAATCCCTTTTCCTCCTCTCATCTCCCACGAAACCCTCTCTGTCGACTAACCTCCGTCGACTCCGCCTCTCCGCCTCCGCATCATCTCTGTCTCATCTCCGCCTCCACATCACCTCTGTCCCATATCCGCCTCATCCCCTTCCTATCTTTTTCCTCTCTACGTTGCACACTATAGAAAACCCTAATCCATTTTCTTCTCCATCGACATTCCAAATCTCAAAGTAAGTTATTTGAAATTCTGTTAGATACTGATTCTACTTGTTCTTCTCCATCTACCATTCCAAATCTCAAAGTAAGTTAATGGCAAAACATGTGAAGCGCTTTAGTCCAGAATATTCTGAATTTCCAACTCTTATTGGCAACAATTTGTTTTTTTGATTGCAGTGACGAGTGAACTTCAGGACTGCGTGAATCTTTAACTCTTTCTTAAGAATCCCGTGAGGAAAAAGATAAAAATTGGAGGTGTCATTTGTAGGTCAAGTGAGCTGTACTAGTAATTTCTTAAGGAAGCCGTTGTTATTTGTTGGCCATTTCTTTCCAAACATATATACACACATGGTCAAAATGTTGAGAACATAGAAATGCAAAATGTTGAAAATTTTAGAAACCACATCGCTGAATGTAGGGTTGGTAACTGTAAAGACAAGAACTCCTTTACTTCTCTGACTTAAATGTTTCCAGACAAAATTAGTATGTTGTGTGTTTCCTTTTTTGGGTAATATTTGATAAACGTGTAAGCATGTTTGTGTAGTATGATCTGTTCTGTTTTCTATTTGGGCCTCCAACTGATGCTTAAGGGTCTTTATCTTCACAGAGAATTGGACTTCGTTGCTCTGCTCTAATGATCCATCTCTAAAAGCAAGGGTTAAACTACTGTGGAAACATGATCAAGGATTGGATTACATAGCTGAAGGACTGGATACACTCAAAAATATGGACATCAATGAGGTTCACTTTTTCCCTTCTTGCATTTCTGGTTCGCTTTATATATTGATCATATCGTTGTGATTCAATTACTGCTGCTACTTACATTACAAGAACTTGATAGACAAGAACCACTCGTGGATGAAAATGATACAGAAGTTAGTTAACAATTGTTCTTGATTTAGTTTTTCTTTAACGATACCATGTTTTCCTTTGTTGTGTTCTCGACACCAAACTAGATTCCTTTTCTTTAATTTGGTATATTTCGTTCAGATTGAAAAGGCAGCGACTGACTTGAAAAGCACCAATGTGAGTTTATAATGTTGGTTTGTATGCGATTTATTCAGGAGGGCACCTTCAATTTCTGTGAACATCTTCAGCGGTGAAGCAAAAATCCAGTTTCCAAGAGCTACACAGATGGCAAGAGGCGGAGTACGTTTCTTGATCACGCTGAATCTTCAATTCAACACATGTCTATATCTCTCTAGTAGCATGGGTTGGAAAATATTGGCAGGTGCCATGGTACTTGGAAAAACTGTGATGACCACTAATACTTGCATGGCCAGGCCGAGGAACCCCATTAAATGAAGATGACTTGGCGGCAGATGTTAATGGAGATAAATCTAAAAGGAATGAGAGTCATACCGCACTTGCTTCTTTAATCTTTATGATTCTGTGATGTATCAGGTTCTGCTTATGCCTCTGAAAGCTGGAGGAGTTGGTCTGAATCTAACGGCAGCTTCAAACATCTTCTTAATGGTACCATGGCTATTCAAGCTTGCGTTTAGATTCGTCTTAATGGTACCATGGCTATTCAAGCTGGAGGAGTTGGTCTGAACACGACTCAAATGTGTGGACTATGTGAGCAGGAACCAGAGACAAGAGACCAGCTACTGTTACTATGTTCTTACAGCAAAAACATTTGGGAATATGTTCTTCAAAGATTGGGCTATCAAATCTCACGCTTTGTGGACTGGGAAGAGTTCATACTATGGCTGTTTCGAGTATCTCCAAAGAAGGAATCAAGGCTGTGTAAACTAGTGGCTCAAGCAACAATATACCTACTATGGAAAGAGAGGAACTCACGCACTCATGGTGGCACAAAAACATTGCAAGAGGTCCTGAAGAAGCAACTCAACAGACTTGTCAAGGACAATATCCTAGCAAGATCACAAAGGAAGGATTTCTCGACTCTTTTGACCCTATGAGTATTATGTTTTGGCGGATAACACTGACAGCCAAATGTCGACAGGCCCACAGTACTTGCGAATGATATTAATGCTTACCTGAGCAACAGAACAGTGTAAACGTTTCAGTTGAATCAAGTTCATAATCAAAAGGAGCTTGCATATGATTTTAAATTCCAAAAAAAAAGAGTTAAGGCTTGCAAGTTCCCAAGCTTTGATATTTCTTTCATAATTAGTCTGCAAGAACTTTCTGCATGTGTTTGACCAAAAAAAAAAAAAAAAAGAACTTTCTGCATGTACAACACAGTGATGAATAGGATTTGTGGTTTCATTTCTGCACATTGTATTTACCAAATTCTTTTGTCAAAATTTACAACTTTGTAGTAGAAGTTGTGCTTCGTTGCGCATATTTCCATAGTTGCCTTCAATACGTTTTTGCTTCTAAAATGTTGATGTTTTTTATATCCACCAAAAAAACCGAACTATGTCTTCTGTTTTTTCGGTGAAATCATTTTTATCCGACATTACGTTGCCAACACCATGAACATCATCACCAAAAATCGGAACATTAAATAGATGGTCTTGAAAGTGATATTCTTTTCCGCTTAAAAAAGATTCACCTAGCTGCCTCGACTTAGAAAACATTTGAAGACTCCTTCCAGTAAAAACCATTTCACCTAACTGCGTCGATGTTGTCTTCCGTACATAGGCAACAAAATTTGCCAATTGACGATCATAAACAATAATAATTGTGGGCTAGTTCGTGTTGATCAAATCTCCAAAAAAAATACATGAACTCGGCATCACTGATTCTCTGTTCGATTCCAAAGTCTTCTGAAACCATGATTTTCAGCTTATCAAGGGTAGTATTAGAATTCAGAGCAAGTAATCTTCCTCTTTTTTCTTCATCAACATCAAAACTCCAACGCTTGCTGGCACATGATTTCCAAACACCACAAATTGTGTAGATATGAATCATGTTTATCGATCAGAACAAGAACAACAAAAATTTAAGAAGAAACCATTGATGGACGTCAAAAACATGTATGAGACGATTTGTTTTTGAAAAGAAGAAGATAATTTTCGAAATATTCAACATAAAAATGATAAACATGACCATAGATTTTGTTCCTAGATTTTTCTAATTTTTAACAGATTTCGTGGAATGTACATTCCACAAAATATAGATGAAAGAGAAAACTGTGGATTGTAAGTTCCACGAAGATTAGAATAATGAGTAATTGGTAGAATGTAAATTCTACGAAATTGTAGAATAAAGTTAAAACTTCAGATTACGTATTCCACAAAATGTTTCAATTTTTAGAATATAGTGAAAAGTGTGGAAATCATATTCCACAATTTTAGAATGCAGTTAAAACCGTAGAATTTACAATCTACAAAAGGTGGATCATAGTGCAAGTTGTAGATTATGTATTCTAAATTGTTTGGATATTAGTGAAAATGGTAGAACACATATTCTACATATTAGAATTCATGTTCTACTATTTTAGAACAAGTAAGAAAAATAATATTAAAACTCGAAAATAACAAGAAAAAAAAGTTACAAAAACATGATTGGTGTATTTTTATTTTGCCTATTTTCTATATTTTTTAAGATTAAAAATAATTCCAAATTTGAATTTTTTAAAATAATAATAAGGATAATCATGTCAAATTAAGGTAAAATATGAAAGAGGGGTAAAGGGACAATAATCTTTTTTTTCCATCCCTTTTACACAAATCTCCCTTAAATATATCACATATAGTTAACTATTTTTAATTAAGTGAACAAAATTTAAACAATAATTAACTATCTTTACAATAGATCGAATATAATTAAGATTGAATGTCAAGCATAGCTAGCTATTTTAATTCAACTATTTTGTAATTTACTTTAAATGAACAAAATTATAACAATAATTTACTATATTTACAAATAGATCGAATATAAATTAAGATTGTGCACCAAACATAGCGAACTACTTTTTGTCAACTATTTTTAATTTATATATCTATATATATATATATATAAGTTTTTCTCTTTTCTCCTTAAGCCACCTTATCATCTCAATTTATTGCACATTATTTTTATTTTGTTAATTTAAATATATAGATATTATTAAAAGAAATATGAAAGGTTATTTCCAAATTATATATCATAAAACTAATATTCAACCAATATAATTTATCCTCAACCAAATTTATAGCACATTATTTTTATTTTCACTTAATGCTTAAATTTATTTACTAGAATATACTCAAAATTGTTTAATCTTAATTATACTAATTTATTAATATAATATATATCAAAAATAGTAATAATACAATAATAAAATTAATTTTAAATCAGCAACTTTAGAGAAAAATAATAATAAGAAATGGATATACAAATTGATTAACAACAAACATCTAAAATAGAAAATAATATTTATATATCAATCGACTATATTTATAAAAACATATATTACAGTCGATTTTAGAATCAAAATAAAATGCATAATGAGAACACATATAACCAATTATTATTTCTTGAAAATTTATAGTTATAGTAAAATAACCTATAGTCTCTTATAAGTTCTCTTATAATAATAAATCAAAATATTAAAATTAGTATTTTCAACTAAAAAGTCAATTAAATATTTTAAAATATCTCATCATCTTAATTATTGCACAATAGTTTTATTTCATTTATTTTAAATCTATATATTATTAAAAGAAATAAGAAAGGTCATTTTCATATTATATACCATAAAACCAAAATTCAATCAATCTATATATATAAAGAAGGTTTTTCTCTCTTCTCCTTAAGCCACCTCATCATCTCAATTTATTGCACATTATTTTTATTTCATATATATATATATAAAGAAGGCTTTTCTCTCTTCTCCTTAAGCCACATCATCATCTCAATTTATTGCACATTATTTTTATTTCATTTAATCTAAATATATAGATATTATAAAAAGAAATATGAAAGGTTATTTCCAAATTATATATCATAAAACCAATATTCAATCAATATAATTTAACCAAATTTATAGCACATTATTTTTATTTTCACTTAATGCTTTAAATAGGTAAATTCTTTTACTAGAATATACTCAAAATTTTTTAATCTTAATTATACTAATTTATTAATATAATATATATCAAAAATAGTAATAATACAATAATATAATTAATTTTAAATCAGCAATTTTAGGAGAAAAATAATAAGAAGAAATGGATATACAAATTGATTAACAACAAACATGTAAAATAGAAAATAATCTTTATATATCAATCGACGGTATTTATAAAAACATATATTACAGTCGATTTTAGAATCAAAATAGAATGCATAATGAGAACACATATAACCAGTTATTCTTTCTTGAAAATTTATAGTTATAGTAAAATAACCTATAGTCTCTTATAAGTCGTCTTATAATAATAAATCAAAATATTCAAATTAGTATTTTCAACAAGTCAATTAAATATTTCTAAATATCTCATCATCTTAATTATTGCACAATAGTTTTATTTCATTTATTTTAAATCTATATATTATTAAAAAAATAAGAAAGGTCATTTTCATATTGTATATCATAAAACCAAAATTCAATAAATATAATTTATCCTCATCCAAATTTAGGACACATTATTTTTATTTTCACTTAATGCTTTAATTATGTAAGATTTATTACTAGAATTTATTCAAAATTGTTTAATATTGATTATAGTAATTTATTAATATAAATAGACGCAAAAACGGTAATAATCAAATAATAAAATTAATTTTAAATCGGTGTTCTTCGGATAAAAATAATAAGAAGAAATGGGGATACAAATTGCATTAACAACAAACATCTAAAATACAAAATAATATTTATATATAGATCGACAGTATTGATAAAAACATATATTACATTCGATGTTAGAATCAAAATAGAATGCATAATGAGAATAAATATAACCAATTAATATTTATTGAAAATTTTATATTTACAGTAAGGTAACCTATAGTCTCTTATAAGTTCTCTTATAAGAATAAATCAAAATATTCAAATTAGTATTTTTAACTAAAAAGATAATTAAATATTTTCAAATATTTATTAGAGTTCATGATGTTGTTTCAGAATTTTGTTTTTAAAATATTTTATATCTGTTCAACAAATATTAGAATTCAATATATAATTTAGAATTTAAAAATAAAAATTATTTATCTGTTTATTTGCTCATCCGCCTGTAGGGCGGGTTAATTTCTAGTTTCACATATAATTAACTATTTTGACGTTCAATTTTAATTATATTTTGATCTATTTATATTTGTCACAAAAAACTGTGATAAAAAAAAACTAAAAGAGAATGAAACTGAAAAAAGGAAAAGGAGACTATGAAAAAAAATTAAAAAAAACATGAGAAAAGGAAGATGACAAAAGAGTGGGAAAATTTAGTTTCAAATGGAAATGTGAGAAAATTTATGTGAGAAATACCGAAAAATATTTGTGTTACAGTACATGAAAATGTATATGATAGAGTAGCTAGGCAATAATAACATTTCAAATAAATACAAAAATCACTATTTATTTATTTAATTTGTGTTCTAGTTTTGGTCAAGACCTAATTTCCCTAAAACTTATTCTTTACACACATTGACTGTTGATTAAAAAATGCATATTGACTTTTTGTTGTCTCTAATTGATACGATCAGAGTTTTAATCCCTAGATCTACATTGCAAGTGCACAGACGTGAACTAGTAGTATATAGGGTATCGAATCCACAGAGATTCTAGATTCTTGCGATAGATTATAGAAATTCAGGCTAAGCTAGGTGAAACAGAGAATAAGCAGTAAATCAAGCAATAAAGTAAATAGATCGGTTTGTAAACAAGAAGGCAAAGCGTCAAGTCTAGGGAGTTCTCAGGAAATCAGGAACATAAGCTAATCAATAAATTGAGATCTAATTAGGAACTGTTCTAGAACTAGAATCACATAATTATAACAGACCAACTTTCGTTGCGAATATTATCTATGTCTAACAACCTAGCAAGCCAACTTTCGTTGCGAATCCTAGAGTTCTAAACAAGCATTAATCTCAGGTTCTTTCGTTCACAATTCTCCTAAGCCAAATTTCTTTGCGAATAGTGAAATTGCTCATCTAGGTTCTTTCTAGTTAATTAATCAACTGTCGTTGCGGAAATCAACCTAACATCATTAATCTGGGTAGCTACTTCAGATTTAGCATTAAGAACAACCCTAGATGAAGAACTAACAGATATGAATCCCTGCAGATTGATCAACCTATAATTCCATGAAATCCCTAATGAGAATCCCTAAACCTAACAGGTAAACTACTCAGACATGACAATCATATCAAAAGACATGATGAATAGAATACTGAATATCATAAAACAGAATAAGAAACAGGGGTTCGAAATCTTCTCTTTGTCGAGTATCTGATCAGCCCCTAAAACTCTCTGAATGTAAAATAAAGCGTAGCCTAAACAATGGCTTAAAAACTTTAATATAATGATCTAATCACGGTTGGAGCTTCTTTGTAATTATGAGAAACTTATGGGCTTTGTTGCAAATTCCAAACTCTTCATTAACCGCCGAGAATTGTCCAACTCGCGTCTGTGTCGATCGATGCACAGCGTGTGTCGATCAACACAAGTCTGTGAAATCGATAGTGAAGTATTCCTCTCGGGTAAATGCTCCAAATAGCTCCAAAATGTGCCATAATGTCCAAATCCGCTCCAAACGTGTCTAGACCTGAAAACATACATAAAAAGACTCCAAAGGACTCTAAAAGATTCGATAAGAAGACATATACCATGGTTAAAAGTCCTAAAAACCATGGTATATCAACCCCCCACACTTATCTTTTGCTTGCCCTCAAGCAAACAGAAAACCAAGATCAGGAGAAGAAGTTTGAAAACTTCAGAAACTCGTTTCATCGTAGAAGCACCACACTCAGATTCACCTTAGTAAGCCACATGAAAATGAACCTGCGACATCAAGACCAACATATACTTCCTCCACACTTAGCAACTATCCTGAGTAAACTCCACAATCACATTCAAAGCATCCAAATTCACCATACTGACTTCTATAGGCTATTAAGTGCGGTCTCACCTATGGGGTATCGATCAAAGAACACATGGATTCTTACTCTGTTAGCATCTGGCCACTCAACTGTTGCTTCTGGTTCCTTTCTTCTCTTTTCCCTTCCTTAGCACTGATTTTTCCCCACTGGGTATCATTTTATTTTTTCTATCAGTGCTCTTCCCTTACTGGGGCATACTTTGGACATGTTTCCATGGATGCACAGGAGGTAATAGGGTCTCTACCACTCCTGTGACCACTTCGAAGCTACTAGCTTATCCTCAGTTTATCTTTTTTTTTTTTTTTTACTTTCAAGGATGGGGAGAAGGGAACCATAATCAGACAGGTTTACAAGCTGTGTCAGAACCAACAAAGGAATCCGACTCAAAGTATACCAAGCCCATAGGTGAAAAAAATTAAGTCAAGGTAAATGCGAAGTCAAGTAATGGATTCTCTGAATACCTGAAGTGATATGGGTGTCCTCAATAGGCTGGTCTGTGTTGGGTTTTCTAATAGTCATAGATCATCTGCAACTCATCCAATGGTTACTTAAGTTCGTGCAAATGTGGTAATCTCCTCAAAAATTCATTGTTTCCTACTAAATTTGACTCAATAAAACAAATTTTTGACTGACTCTAAGAAAACAAAAAGCATGCGTCAGTAGCTACCTCCCCCACACTTGAAAAACACTGTCCCCAACGGTGTCAAGCTTAGGCTCGGTGAGAATAAGAAATCAAATCTGAAAATCCGAAAGTTGCAGAATACTTACATGTCGTCGGCCTGCATTGATCGATGCCACAAGTGGTGTCGATCGATGCAAGGCGAACTTTGCTCGCTGTTATTAAGATAACTGGTGTCTGAACCGCACTTGAATCGGCAAACCGTAAATCGCAATTGTGTCGACCGATGTACTATGTGTGTCGATCGATGCAGTGTGATTCTGCCTGTTTCTCACGCCTTTGAACACACAAAAATAGAAAATCAAAAACACCAAATCAAAACGAAAAATGAAAACAAAAACGAACCTAACAGTGGGTTGCCTCCCACTCAGCGCTTGTTTAAAGTCAATAGCTTGACTATGGAAAGGAGATCGGACTTATGACGGTTTCAACAGAGACTTTGAGTGTCTCTGTGAATGTCTCCTCATCCAAGGGGGCGTATAAGCTTTCAGATCATGAGATTTTCCAAGGAACGAAGGAGTAGAACCAGGGCGGGAGAGAAGCTTGGGTGGGATTCTGCGTTTTCCTGCATTCAAAACTTTGTGATTATGAGGTTTGAGTTTGGAAGAATCATACCTTTGCTTTGGTGGATGGAAGAGATATGGGGCTTTCTGCTTAAGAGCAGTTGCAAGATCTGAAGATGTTAGAGCAAATTCAGAATGAACTGCCATCTTCTCTTCTCCAACAGGAATCTCTGGTTCCACTCCACACTGAAGCTCTGTCCATCAATAGTGGATTTCTGCAGCTTATCCATCTTGAACCGCAATGGATCATCTCCCAGGTGGAGATCAATCAGTCCATGTCTCACATCAATCACAGCTCCAGCAGTAGCTAAGAAGGATCTACCAAGCAGTAGAGGATCATCCGGCTCAATCTCATACTTCAGCACCACAAAGTCTGTTGGAATTAAGTAGTTCCCAACTCTGACATGAACGTCCTCAAGAACTCCTTCTGGATACCTCTTTGATCGATCTGCTAGGATAAGAGAGATCCTAGTAGGCTGGAAATCCATCAGTCCTAGTCTCACAGCCACAGAGTATGGCATGAGATTCACACAAGATCTTAAGTCACACAGAGAACGCTTGAATCTGTCCTTAGAGATGGAACAGTCGAGCACAAAGGCTCTTGGGTATGGGATCTTCTCTGTAATCTGAATCAGCTTCTTTTCCATCACTTTCATGCAGTTAGCCACTTCTAGCTCCTGTTTAGACAGTTTAGGAACCTTAGGATATGGTACAAAGGGCTTATAGACTCATTCTAGGACTGTTGCAGGTTTCTGGTCCCGTGTGTGATCTGTGTCGATCGATGAAAGATGTGTGTCGATCGACACAAGGCGATTTCGAGCAATTCCATCAGACGTATCGGGACTGTGTCGATCGATGCAAGTGTTGTGTCGATCGATGCTTGTCTCAGACAGACAGAATTCATCAAGAAAATCCGAGATGATACTCTCTTCTTCTCCTAGCAAGTCAATCTCATCTCCTGTGATCACAACATTAATGTATTGCTTATGTTCAGCTTTCCCAGCTTCATTTTGCCTTTGTATTGCTCCAGCTGTTTGTTGAACTTGGACATTTAGCTTCTTCACATGTGTGCTCAAAGATTCGAACTTCCCATTCAGATCTTCATACAATGCATCTATCTTTGAGTTGAAGGACACAGTGATCTGTTGTTGTCCCTCAAGACACTGCTCCATCATGGCTTCCAATCTGCTCTTATGTGTAGGTGGAGGTGGTGCTTGGTAAGAAGAAACACCATAGTTCCTCGAGAGGGAGTTACTCAGTTGCTGGAAGGGCTTCTGAAAAGTAGATTCCTGATTGTAGAATCCAGTCCCTCCAACGTAGTTGATAGCTTCTTGCGCATACTTCCGAAGTAGAAGACTATGCAGAGAGTCAACTTTGATCTTCAGCCCAGCTATTTGCGAGCTGTCAATCCCTGAGCTGAAAAAACCATTCCGATACATCATCCTTACGGATCTCTTAGGCTTTTTAGTGCTTCCGCGAAAGGTGTCGATCGATGTAGGAAGAGCGTCGATCGATGCAATGCGATTCTAGGCATACCTGAAACGCAAGAAACAGAAAAATCAGTAACCAAAAACAAAAACGAAAAATCTAGTCTAAACCCTAAGTTCAAATCTATCGAAGACTCAAAAGAGTCCCCGACAACGGCGCCAAAAACTTGATACGATCAGAGTTTTAATCCCTAGATCTACACTGCAAGTGCACAGACGTGAACTAGTAGTATATAGGGTATCGAATCCACATAGACTCTAGATTCTTGCGATAGATTATAGAAATTCAGGTTAAGCTAGGTGAAACAGAGAATAAGCAGTAAATCAAGCAATAAAGTAAATAGATCGGTTTGTAAACAAGAAGGCAAAGCGTCAAGTCTAGGGAGTTCTCAGGAAATCAGGAACATAATCTAATCAATCAATCGGGATCTAATTAGGAACTGTTCTAGAACTAGAATCACAAAATTATAACAGACCAACTTTCGTTGCGAATATTATCTATGTCTAACAACCTAGCAAGCCAACTTTCGTTGCAAATCCTAGAGTTCTAAACAAGCATTAATCTCAGGTTCTTTCGTTCACAATTCTCCTAAGCCAAATTTCTTTGCGAATAGTCAAATTGCTCATCTAAGTTCTTTCTAGTTAATTAACCAACTGTCGTTGCGGAAATCAACCTAACATCATAAATCTGAGTAGCTACTTCAGATTTAGCATTAAGAACAACCCTAGATGAATAACTAACAGATATGAATCCCTAAAAATTTATCAACCTATAATTCTATGAAATCCCTAAACCTAACAGGTAAACTATTCAGACATGACAATTATAACAAAAAAACATGATGAATAGAATAATGAATATCATAAAACAGAATAAGAAACAGGGGTTCGAAATCTTCTCTCTGTCGAGTATCTGATCAGCCCCTAAAACTCTCTGAATGTAAAATAAAGCGTAGCCTAAACAATGGCTTAAAAACCCTAATATAATGATCTAATCACGGTTGGGGCTTCTTTGTAATTATGAGAAACTTCTGGGCTTTGTTGCAAATTCCAAACTCTTCATTAACCGCCGAGAATTGTCCAACTCGCGTTTGTGTCGATCGATGCACAGCGTGTGTCGATCGACACGAGTCTGTGAAATCGATAGTGAAGTCTTTCTCTTGGGTAAATGCTCCAAATAGCTCCAAAATGCACCATAATGTCTAAATCCGCTCCAAACGTGTCTAGACCTGAAAACATACATAAAAAGACTCTAAAAAACTCTAAAAGACTCGATAAAAAGATATATACCATAGTTAAAAGTCCTAAAAACTATGGTATATCACTAATCGCAGGGCCGTTTCTATAAATGTCAATTTTTTATACTAAACCTATAATTTCCGAGGATTAATCGATATTAAACAAGTAAAAAAGAAAGTGTGGACCTCTCATATTAAAGAAAGTGGACTCCTCAGTTTGGTAAGAAATCAATATCAATACTATTAAAAAATTGGAGTTTGGCCATGGTACATAAATGTTGTTTCTGAAAAGTGCCCTTGATATTATTATGATTTGTAACCTTCATTAAGGGTAAAACTGTAAAACAATTTATATTTGATTTATGAGTGATTTATTCATAATATCTTATAATATCTTTTGTTTTCCTTTTTCTAACCTAATCATATCTAACGAAATTTTTTTTCAAAAATTTAATAAAATAATAATTAATTTCGAAATTAATATTAAAATAAATATTATAAATTATCCTTAACTAAAATTTAACTTAAAAAAATAAAATCAAGCATAATTAAGTTATTAAATCAATTGGTACATATAATTATATAATTTAATACATAATTATTTTATAAATTATATAATCATTAAAATTAATAAATTATTATTAAAATAAGAAAATCTATACTATTAAAATAGGAAGGTTTTTTTAAACTAACCTTTGCCTCATGTGTTATTTACAGGCCATGCCATTGAAAATTGGGCGTAAATATGTGGATTCATTAAGGGTATATAAGTCAATTGTATCGATCATAAATGTTTTACAAATGGGTGAGACCCGTTTATCGCCCGGATAAACACGCGGACTTTGTGTTTCAGTGGGCGATGCCAGTTTCTTTAGTAATTTAGACCCAATTCATGTGCAATATAGACCCGGTTTTAACAAGAAAATTCAATTAAAATCCTGTCCGTTGACTTCCACATATTTTTGGGCTTTAAATTATTGATTACATATTTCAACCTACAAATATACCTCAATGGGCGTACATATTACATACTTCTTGGCCATCATAAAAACTAGCTATCTACAAATTGATGTTTTTAACAATTACATTTTTTACGGGTTATTTCATCAAAATTATAAAATATTTAAAACTCTACAAAACGAGTTGATAATTAACTATTATAAAACGGATCAAAAAATATACTAAATATTATAAAATGGATAGAAATATATATCAATCATTATAAAAAATCTTGCATTTGTATGTTATATGATTAAAAACGGGTTGAAATGTATTAACTATTATTAAACAGGTTAAAAATATATTAACTATTATAAAACGGGTTGAAATATATTATAAAATTTATTATAAAATTATTTAAACTACACTACTAATAGATTTTAAAATGTAATTTTTATACAAATGTAATGATTTCTTATTAATATTCAGATGATTATATTTTCTAAATTAAGTTATAAAAATGATTGATATATAAAACAAACGTAAACTCGCGATTACTTTAAATAAAAAAAACATATAAATTAAAGTTTAAAAAACACATATAAATTAAAATCTCTAAAAATCCATAATAACTAACTATCACGTGTAAAACAATATGAAAACAAAAAAAAACAAAATATTTTATGGTCATGTTCTCGATAGGTAGTTATCACTATTTTATTATATTATATAATTAATAACAAGTTATAATTTATAACTTATAAAAATGATTTATGAAATATTAATATATAATAAATTTAAAATATATAAAGGAAATATGAACCCGCGCTCCTATAGCGCGGGTCAAAATCTAGTTTATTATTAAGAGTTTGGCAACCCTATTACCAAATACATTAGTCAAACTTTATTGGTCTTTAAATGCCGAAAATATATAGAAATCTCATAAATTCCAAGCTCTATTTACACACAACTGTGCTGAATAAAGTTTTTATGTTCATTCTAAGGTTATAAATAATAACTAGATTTTGACCCGCACTTCTAAGTGCGGGTATAATTTTCTTTACAAATTTTATTTTTTATTCATTTTGTTAATAGTAGTTTAGATTTTTTAATTATGTAATCTAATTTTGATTATAATTGTTTAACCAACATTATAAACAGTGAGTTAGCAATTTAGTTTTTTTTTTAAATGAATTATGTGTTATTTGGAGGGGATATATCGTAAGGATTAAGAGATTAAAATAACGATTTCGCATTATATATTTTAATATGTGTTGTATCGTAAGATCATAGTTTGGAAAAATATATATATGTGAAAACAACTATTGTAAAAGTTATGTGGTATATGTTTAATTGTTATTTTATTTATCTAAAATATTATTTTATAAAATACATGCTGTAGTCGTATATATAATTTGCAAATTTGATGGAACTATCCGTTAAAAACTTCATTCAAACATAAAGCATAATTTGACGTTCAAATATTTGAATAATATAAATATGAAATCATTTTAATATTTTTATTAATTTTAAAATATATCAACTGACATTATTTACTATATGCGAATTTTTTTTTTAGAAAATTTATAATCGAGATTGGCTAATTAAATTTTCAACCCGTTTAATTAATTAAATATTTTTCAGTTTGATGAAAAAACCTGCTAAAAAGTACAATCGTAAAAACATCAATCGTAATATGTGTATATATATATATATATATTTGAAACAAAATAAAAAGATATTAAAATATATTATAAATATATTTTGAATCTTAATTTATATATAATAGTTGATGTATAAATTATTAATTATATTTATCAATTAATTTGTTTTGATTTTAATTAATTAGGAAAGTGGGATCCATTAGATTTTGGTTGTTTGGCTACATGTTTAATAATTGTCTTGTTTGGAAACATGGATTGTACAGATAATAAATCAAATATAAATTGTTTTACAGTTTTACCCTTAATGAAGGTTACAAATCCTAATAATATCAAGGGCAAATTTCAGGAACAACATTTATGTACCATGGCAAACCTTCCTGTTTTAATAGTATTGATTTCATTTACGATCTGTAACAATATCTTGTTTTATTTATTTCTTTTTGTAAAAGTTGTTTTATTTATTTCTTGTAGCAAAATCTTTATATCTTCTAAAACAGTAAAATACATGGCGTGATTTTCGGAAAGATCTCCCAAGCTAAGCTTTCTTGTACAAATTCACATCTTGTTTTTTTCTTTTGCAACAAAGAATATGACAAAAAATACATTTTGAAAATTGAATTTCGTAGAATTTTGTTTACATTACAAAGAGTGCATTTGTGTAAAATTGGATTCATTAGATGTTTGTTTGTAGTACGGATATGCGTGTCGTGTCGTGTCGTGTCGGTCCTTTATGAATTTTATTGTCGTGTGTACTTTACGCGCATTTGAGTTAAGCCAATCAAATCAGGACACTTCTTCGTAAAAACTCTCTAGTTTTTTTTTTTTTTTTTTGTCAACAAACTCTATCGTTTTTGCGTTTCGGTTTTTCAATTTTATTTAATTTTAAAAAGAAAAAAAACATGAATCAGCTTTAAGTTTTGAGCTTTTTCGGTTTCTCCTCCTCCTGCACCTAAAAATAAAACGCTAGATATTTTTCCTACGGGGGTCACCAAACCAAAACCTACGCTGCTTTGAATTTTCTCAGGGAAGAAACGAAAACGAAGCCACTAGCGACATAAGCGTTTTCCGAGAAATTATTAATATTCGAAAACGCAATTAATCTTTTTCTCCTCACGTTTTTTGTTGGCCTTCTCTGGGGGGTTTGTCTCTGTACGAGAAGCGATCACGGGGTTTTAAACACCTCTTTTCTTTGGTTTCTGTGCGAAGAAGGGTTTGGGTGTGAAGCGATTTTCTCGTGCTTCACTCTTTCGCAAGGATCTCATTTGTTGCTTTTTTGGTTAAATCCAGGTTCGTTTCTATGTTTTCTTTCTTGTTCTATCGTAATTTAGGATCATTGGGTAACGTTTGCGTTTTTCCTGGATGTTTAAACACGACTCAATACTCTGATTGGTTTTAATTGTGATTTTCTGTTTTGCAATCTAAGCAAAGACGACTTGTTCTGTAATTGATTCTAGTATATGGATTGTTTTTGCGTTTGTCAAAGAGGAAGCACATGATTTCTTGCTTGCAATTGTGATTATCGAATGTAGAATGATCTAACAAAGGAAGTCAAGTAACGTGTGTTTTGACTTTTAATAGATTTAATAGTTTCTCATTTTAGGTTTGGTCAATAGTTTGGTATTCAAGTCTTTTCCCAATGGTTGGTTTAGAAGCACTATATTGTATTCATATTTAGGTTTTACGATAATGACTTACTTTATTGAACAAAGAAGCCCATTTTAAAAAGCGTGGTTGATGCCCAAATTTTCCTCTTTAAAAGGCTCAAATCCTAGTCTGTTTGTTCCTCACGACTCACTGTGTTAACCGCTGCAGGTTCCTGGCTTCTTCACTGTCAGGAGGCCAGAGAGAAAAACCTAGTGACTTACTCTTGCATTGCATGCTACACCTACAATCAGTATTTTGGAGAAGATATGGGAATTTTTTCACGCAGGTAAAGATCTTATCTTGTTTCGTTGAAGAGGTCTTTGTGATGAATTCTTTTTCATAGTGCAGAGAAGCTTAGTCAACTTGTTTTGTTATTTCAGTCCGATTAGTAGAAAATCAAAAGATGGAATGAAGATTATTGCAGCAGCATTTTTTGGAGTAACTTTTGGCTTTCTGGTTGGGGTATCTTTTCCATCGTTATCTATCACTAAGGTAGTATAATCAACCTTTATCTTTCTGCTCTGTGTTTTATCATTTTTGTTTCCCTTGCTTTATCATAGGAAGATTTTGTTCTCATATTCCAGGTGAGTCTCCCAACAAACTTCCTTCCTTCAAACGATCTCTCGTATATAGAGGAAAAGGGTTCGGCTATTGCAACTCCAGATAGTCATAAATCTTGGTCATCATCAAAGAGTAACGATAGCAGCTCATCTGTTCCAGTCGACAAATCAAAGGCATGCTTTTACTCGTTTATTTATGACGTTGAATGTGTTGGAACTTTACATTATTTTTACAAGTTTGGTATACTCTCTCCATTCATACACCAATATGAAACTGGTATTTATTTTCATGGACACCAATGCTCTAAGGTGTCCCCAATGATATAACATTTTTGAGGTTTCTTACATACGTCTGATTAGTTCTAGACTTCAAAACAGGGGACAGGTGTTACCACATTAACGGATAACTTTTTGCGGTCTCACATAGTTAAGTCATTTAGATTTCATCTTGCCAGAAACATGACGGAAGTTATATACTAAGAACATGTGTTTGTTAACCTATTTCTGTGTTTTCTTGATTAATGGTATTGGATACACATTTATCGGTCCATGTTTTCATGTTTCATTCTGAGTTTTCTGCAGATATGGGTTCCTTCAAATCCTCGTGGTGCTGAAAGATTGCCACCAGGTATAATTGCTGCTGAATCAGACTTCTATTTGCGCAGATTATGGGGGTTACCGCATGAGGTATGCGCTCAAACCATTCTTTTTAGCCGCGTTAAAGTCTTAATATAGGGAAAAAACTGATCAAATACGGTATGTTAATTGCTTCTTTAGGATTTGACCAGCCAACCAAGATACCTCGTGACGTTTACTGTTGGTATTAATCAGAAAGAAAACATCGATGCTTGTGTCAAAAAGGTTAGTTCATTCCCCTGGTTTGATGTTTTGACGTTTAGTATCACGTGTTATATGATTTATCGTCTTCTCAACAGTTTTCAGAGAACTTCACTATTCTCCTGTTTCATTATGACGGCCGAGTAACTGAGTGGGATGAGTTTGAATGGTCGAAGAATGCTATACACATTAGCGTGCGGAAGCAGACAAAATGGTATCGTCAGCATATCAACTTTTTTATTTATTTAAATTCTGTATGGTAGAGAATATTCTGATGATGTTTATGACTACTGGCTCTCTTGGCACTTGTAAATATGTTAGGTGGTATGCAAAGAGGTTTTTGCACCCTGATATTGTAGCACGATATGATTACATATTCATCTGGGATGAAGACCTTGGGGTCGAGCATTTTAATGCAGAAGAGTAAGTTATTTTTATAAACCTTCATATGTGTTCTTTCTCCTTTTCTTGTTTTCTTTTGCAAAGACAGTTTCCTTACATTTCATATGATCTGTTGTGATCATCTTAACTATCTGTTTCCAGGTACATAAAGCTGGTGAAGAAGCATGGCCTGGAAATTTCCCAGCCGGGTTTGGAACCAAACAAGGGATTAACATGGCAGATGACAAAGAGAAGAGGAGATCTTGAAGTCCACAAGTATGATGGACAAAAATCACTCTGATTCTAGCCATTTTAGTTTTCGGCATAATGATGTTTACGAAATTCCGGGCTTTGAATTGATTCAGGATAACAGAAGAAAAACCTGGATGGTGCTCTGATCCTCATCTCCCTCCATGTGCTGCGTATGTACTAGAATTCTTTGATTTCTTCTTGTCATGAGTTGAGTTTTCCTATAACAGGAGCTAACCAATTTATAACTTATTGTGGTTGGCAAATCTAGATTCGTCGAGATTATGGCTCCTGTATTTTCAAGAAATGCATGGCGATGCGTGTGGCACATGATTCAGGTTCCTTCATCATCTGCTTGTTCATTCCTCATTCATCTTGCCTTCATAAATCTCTTTCCTTTCAGTCTTACTTATATGCCTTACCTAAATTGTAGAATGATTTGGTTCACGGTTGGGGCCTTGACTTTGCACTCAGAAGATGTGCTGAGGTAAGAAAGGGACACCTTTGAGTTCATTTTGTTCCTGTCATTTTGTTTCAAAAGACAGGTTTACTTGATTATACTTTGTTGTATGACGAAACTGCGGATATTTTATACCGGAATGCAGCCTGCACATGAGAAGATAGGTGTAGTAGATTCTCAGTGGATCGTTCATCAAACTGTACCGTCCCTTGGCAGCCAAGTAAAACACACTCTATACATGTCCCATTTTTTCCCTTTTCTTTATCTGACCTTAACTTCTTTGCTCAAACTCCGAATGCTCTTTTGCTTTGCTTGCTGTAGGGTGAAGCAACAGATGGGAAAGCGCCATGGCAAGGGGTAACAAACTTTGCTAAGCTCTCTCTTGTTGTAATTGTGTAACTTTTGCAATAAGCGACTGTAATTTTGTTCTTTGTTTGTTTGTGTGGTTTTGGCAGGTGAGGGACAGATGCAAAAAGGAATGGACCATGTTCCAGAGTAGAATGGCTAAGGCGGAGAAGGATTATTTCAAATCATTACAAGTTGAAGGCTCCTCCAATTCAACAGCAACCACCATTTAATAGGAGAGTTGTTATATAGCCAGGCCGAGACTCTTAACTGATTCAGTTTACAAAATGTCTTGCATTTTACATATAGAGTCTAGTCTGTATACGTTAATGTAGTGTATACATAATCTTCCATCGAATAAACAAAAAGAAGAGTAATGTCACAATCTTGATCAATTAAAGCACTTCAGCATCCTCTGGCTTATGATGTTTAAGTAAGCTACAAGTAAATGTCAAGTTTCCTGGGTTTCCAACCAAACCAATTGGTGATAAGTGAATTGGCACAAGTCCCTTATATATTAGTCATTATCATTCCCAACTTTCAATGTGGGACAATTACCACACATTCTCTAGAGATTAAGGCATCATGGCCCATTAATCTCTAAGGCATCATGGCCCATTAATCTCTACAATATCTCAATACCTCCCTCGAGATAATGGCCATTCTAGCCATTAATCTCGACATACCATCAATCCTAGGGTCCGAAGGCACGGACCACTTTCGGCCCGGGTTACGAGAGTGTGTGGGTCAGGCTCTGATACCATATTAATTTGAGCTTAATTATGGGCTTCCAACTCAAAACCAATTGGTAATGAGTGAATTGACCCCAACCCTTTATATATTAGTGTTGATCCCTTCATACTTCCGATGTGGGATCCTAACACGTCCCCTCGAGATGATGGCTCTTATCGGCCCATCTCGAACCGAATCCCACTCATAACCAATTGACAATGAGTGGATTGGCCATAACCTTTTATATATCAATACTATTAAAAAATTAGAGTGATTAGGAAACTAACGTTTGGGTCATGTGTTATTTACAATTTGTGTCATTGCACATTAACGATTTAATTAAATTTCATTAAAGGTAATTAGGAAATATAACATTATCTCTACAATCCATGTTTCCAAACAAGATAATTACTAAACATGTAGCCAAACAACCAAAATATAATGAATCATACTTTCCTAATTAATTAAAATTGAAACAAATGTATATACAATCATTAAACTATTAAATCAATTGATAAATACAATTAAATAACTTATATATCAACTATTTTATATATATAAGTTAATATTCTATAATTTATGATTTAATTCAAAATATATTTATAATAAATTCTAATATCTTCTTTATTTTTGTTTCAAATATATATATATATTACGATTGATGTTTTTACGATTGCACTTTTTAGCGGGTTCTTTCATCAAATTGCAAAATATTTAATCATTGAATGGGTTGAAAAATAAATTAGCCAATTTCGATTATAAATTTTCTATAAAAAATCTTCGCATGAGTTTAATATATATATATTAAATAATTTCAGTTGATATATTTTAAACTTAATAAAAATATTAAGATTATTCCATATTTATATTATTCAAATATTTGAGGCACCAAATTATATTTTATGTTTGAATGATGTTTTTAACGGGTTGTTCAATCAAATTTAAAAATTATATATACCACTACATACATGTGTTAAATGTATATAAATGTATTGTTTTGTTTCTAATTTCGTAAATATTTAATTATTAAATATAAAACATAATAATTTTTTATAACTATCTATTGTTTTATAAAATAATATTTTAGATAAATGCAATAAAATTAAACTTATACCACATAACTTTTACAATGGTTGTTTTCACACACACATACATACATATACATATATATATATATTCAAACCATGATCTTACGATACAACACAGATTAAAATATATAATGCGAAATCGTTATTTTAATATCTCTTCCCAAATAACACAAATTCATTTTTAAAATAATCTAAATTATTAACTCATTTTTTTATAATACGGATTAAACAATTATAATCAAAATTAGATTACATAATAAAAATCTAAATTACTATGAACAAAATAAACAAAAATTAAAAATTATAAAGAAAATAAATCTGCGCTTTCTAAGCGCGGATCAAAATCTAGTTACTATTAGTATTGGTCCCTTTATACTTCTGATGTGAGATCCTAACAAAAGAGCAGTGATTTTAAGATATTGTCGAATGTAAGAGTCAGAACTCGCATCATCAACTACGGTTCATTTTTTTAAGAAGTAGAAAATTCTTTGTAAACACACAAAAAAATAAAATCCAGAGATAATTTTTATTGATTTCCATTAGAAAAAGAATAGAAAAATGTAAAGAGCAAAAATCATCTCACTAATTTCTCACTAGGTTTTTCCGTGTCTCTTGATTGAAGGGATCTCCTTCTTTTATAGTTGTGGCAAATTGGTTGGAAGAAAATCGTTATAAGCTTGTATACTGGTTTATAGTGGTTTAGGAGTACATAATAGTGAGCTGTACATATCCGGTTTGTTCCGGTTTACATCAGCAATTGTATATATGCACAATTCATGTGTCATTTATGCTTAACAGAAATATTCCCTTTGTTGAGCTTCTTCACTCTCTCTCTCTCGGATCATCTTCTTCGATCCTCTTCTACGATCAAGCTCTCTCATCGTTTCTGTTCATTCATTTCCTCTAATATGGTATCAGAGCACTGAGCATAGCTCAGTCGATTCTGTTTCTCTTATTCTGTGATTTGATTTTGTCGTTTTCTGAGCTTTCTTCGTCGCGATGGTGGTGCCTCTTCGTCGTAGTCGTCGTGTGACCCGATCTACACGAGCCGGTAGCTCAAATCCACATCCTGAAACCTCGTTCACTCAGGATGGGATGCTCGATCTACCTCTTATGCTGAACCCAGACAGTCCTCACTCTCCGTTGTTTCTTCATAGCGCGGATCATCCGGGATTGTCTATTGTTTCGGTTCAGCTCGATGGATCTAACTACACTCCATGGTGCTCAGCGATGAAGATTGCTCTCGATGCGAAGAATAAAATCGTCTTTATCGATGGATCCGCGCCTCGACCTGAAGCAGGTACTTCTCTGTTTCGGATCTGGTCAAGGTGCAATAGTATGGTTAAATCATGGCTGTTGAACTCTGTATCTCCACAAATCTATGGTAGCATTTTATCGTTTGATGATGCATCTGAAATCTGGGTTGATCTTCATACTCGTTTTCACAAAACGAATCTCCCTCGTACTTTTCAATTGGTCCAACAAATCCAAGATCTCCGTCAAGGTTCCATGGATCTCTCTTCATATTATACATCTTTGAAGACTCTATGGGATAATCTGGATGGTGCTGAACCTCTTGAACTGTGTTTATGCTGCAACTCTTCTTCTTGTGCTAGTCAGCGTGCTGCCAAAGCTAAGGTGGATCGGAGTAGAGTTATCAAATTCTTAGCTGGTTTGAATGAGAAATATTCTGTGATTCGCAGTCAAATCATCATGAAGAAACCTTTACCTGATTTGGCTGAGATTTGCAATATTCTGGACCAGGATGATAGTCAACGTCAGTTTACCACCATTACTAATTCTGCTGCTTTCCAGCTCGGTTCTCCTCATCCTAGTGTGATGACTGCTTCCTCTAATGTGGTTCAGCCTAGTGTGCTAACCACTGATACTGATATTCAACCTAGTGCGTTGAACGCTTTCCACAAGAAGGACAAGCCTATATGCTCTCATTGTGGTTACACAGGGCATATTGCTGATCGTTGCTACAAACTACATGGTTACCCAGTTGGTTGGAAGAAAGGGAAAGGTTCGTCTGATAAGTCTCAGCAATCTAAATCTCAGAATCAGTCAACCTCTGGCTTAGAAAATCTTGTGGGTAACATGAGCAAAGATCAGATACAGAACTTCATCGCTTATTTTAGCTCCCAACTTCAGGTTAAACCACACTCTTCCTCAAACAACATCACCTCCACCTCTGATTATCAGCCCAATGAAGCATCTGGTATATGTTTCTCTTCTTCCACCTTCAGCTTCATTGGAATGCTTAATGTTTCTGAACGTGTGACTGATTTGAACACTTGGATTGTTGATTCTGGTGCAACACACCATGTTTCACACCTTAAGTCGATGTTTTCTGATCTTGATACTACTGTTGTTCATTTCGTAAATCTTCCTAATGGTTCAACCATCAAGGTTGGTGGTGTTGGCAGTATTGTGGTTAATGCTGATATCACATTGAAGAATGTTTTATACATTGCTGAGTTCAGATTGAATTTGCTGAGTATCAGTTCTTTGACTTCAGACAATGGTTGTAGAGTGATGTTTGATCCTGGTTGCTTTGAAATACAGGATCTTACCAAGGGGTTGGTGATTGGAAGAGGTAGAAGATTGGCAAACCTTTATGTCTTGGACCTGAAAGCTGAAGATTCCACTAAAGTTTCAGTGTCTGATGACCTTGTTGCAACTTCTTTTCTTTCAAATTCTGTAATCGATGCATCTGTTTGGCATCAAAGACTTGGACACGCTTCTTTTGAGCGTATAGACATGCTTTCAGATGTTCTTGGGATTTCTAAAGCTAAAAATAAAGGTTTATTGCATTGTGGTATTTGTCAACGTGCTAAACAAAAGAAGTTACCTTATCCCACCCGACGTAATATCAGTTCAGCTCCATTTGACTTGGTTCACATAGACGTTTGGGGTCCCTTCTCGACAATAACACAAGAAGGCTATAAGTATTTTCTGACAATAGTGGATGATCACACACGAGTCACTTGGGTCTACCTTTTGCGCCTTAAGAGTGATGTCCTTGTGGTTTTCCCTGAATTTTTAGCCATGGTAGAGACGCAGTTTAATGTCCAAGTAAAAGCAGTGAGATCCGATAATGCACCAGAGTTGAAGTTTGATGCATTGTTTAAACAGAAGGGTATTCTTGCTTATCATTCTTGTCCGGAAACACCAGAGCAAAATTCTGTTGTGGAACGCAAGCATCAACACATATTGAACGTTGCCCGTTCACTCCTCTTCCAGTCTCAGGTTCCTCTGTCATTTTGGGGGGACTGTGTTCTTACGGCCGTGTTTCTCATTAACAGAATTCCATCACCTGTTATTGACAAACAGTCACCATACGAACGTCTAATGAAGAAGGCACCTGAATATGTTGATCTTAAGTCTTTTGGCTGCTTGTGTTATGCTAGTACATCACCCAAGCAACGTCATAAGTTTGAGGACAGGGCTCGTGCTTGCGTTTTCCTTGGCTATCCCTCTGGCTTCAAAGGGTATAAGTTGCTTGATCTTGAAAGCAACAATACTTTCATCTCTCGCAATGTTGTCTTTTATGAAGACCTTTTCCCTTTCCACAATACTAAGGACTCGGATGATTGTATGGTTGACTTCTTCCCAATGATTCATCAACCTTCTGCTCCTGCACCTCTTGGATCTGATATTGTTGTTTCTACAAAGCGCTCTACTCGCACACCAGGGTATCTTCATGACTATCATTGCTACTCTATTTCATCTTCCACTGCTCATCCCATGTCTGAAGTGCTCTGTTATGATAACTTATCAGATCCTTACATGATTTTTATCAATGCCGTTAACAAGATCCCAGAACCGCATACATACACTCAAGCCAAGAAACTTAAAGAGTGGTGTGATGCAATGGGAGCTGAGTTATCTGCCTTAGAGGATACTGGTACTTGGTTGATTTGTTCTTTGCCTCCAAACAAGAAAGCTGTTGGTTGCAAATGGGTCTTCAAGGTTAAACTGAATGCTGATGGCAGTCTAGAACGTTACAAAGCTCGGTTAGTTGCCAAGGGGTACACACAACAAGAAGGGCTTGATTATGTGGAAACATTTTCTCCTGTTGCAAAGTTGGCTACTGTCAAACTTCTTATTGCCGTCTCTGCAGCTAAAGGTTGGTCCCTTACTCAGCTTGACATCTCTAATGCATTCTTAAATGGGGATTTGAAAGAGGAGATCTATATGTCTTTACCACCTGGTTATGCACCAAAAGAGGGGGAAACTTTGCCATCAAATGCTGTTTGTAAATTGAAGAAATCCTTGTATGGTTTAAAACAGGCATCACGACAGTGGTTTTTAAAGTTTTCTGAGGCTCTTTTGGCTCTGGGATTTAGGAAATCTTCTGGAGATCACACTCTGTTTATCAAAAATGCAGGAAATGTTTACATAGCTGTATTGGTTTATGTGGACGATATTATCATTGCAAGCAGCTGTGATAGAGCTTCTACATTGTTAAAAGAGGCATTACAATGCTCATTTAAACTCAGAGACTTGGGAACCTTGCGATATTTCCTTGGTCTTGAGATTGCCCGCAATGATTCAGGTATTACTCTATGTCAACGCAAATACGTTTTAGAGTTACTTGATGAATTTGGGCTTCTTGGCTGCAAAGTATCATCCATTCCTATGGAACCTAACTTGAAGATGTCCAAAGATGATGGTACTCTCCTCAATAACCCTGAGCTATATCGTCAGCTTGTTGGCAAACTATTGTATCTGACCTTTACAAGACCCGACATCACTTATGCGGTCAACAAATTGTGTCAATTTACTTCTGCACCAAGGGATAAACATCTACATGCAGTCTATAAAGTGCTACACTATTTGAAAGGAACTGTGGGACAAGGTCTCTTCTACTCTGCACACTCCAACTTAAAGCTTACTGGTTTTGCAGATTCCGATTGGGCGTCGTGTCCTGATTCTCGTCGATCAGTTTCTGGTTTTTGCATGTTTGTTGGCTCTTCTCTGGTTTCATGGAAATCCAAGAAACAGGACGTTGTATCCATGTCCTCTGCAGAAGCTGAATACCGCTCAATGTCCTTGGCTGTCCGAGAAATGATGTGGATGAGGTATTTACTCAAGGATCTTTGGGTCAATACTACTGCAGCTTCTCCTCTATACTGTGACAACATGGCTGCTATCTACATTGCCAACAATTCTGTGTTTCACGAACGCACCAAACACATCGAATTGGATTGTCACAATGTGCGTGAGAAGGTAGAGAAGGGTTTTATCAAAACTTTACATGTTCGTACAGGTGATCAACTAGCTGATCTGTTCACTAAACCGCTATTTCCAACACAGTTCAAGACTCTACTAAGCAAGATGGATGTCATTAACATTTTCATTCCATCTTGAGGGGGAATATAAGCTTGTATACTGGTTTATAGTGGTTTAGGAGTACATAATAGTGAGCTGTACATATCCGGTTTGTTCCGGTTTACATCAGCAATTGTATATATGCACAATTCATGTGTCATTTATGCTTAACAGAAATATTCCCTTTGTTGAGCTTCTTCACTCTCTCTCTCTCGGATCATCTTCTTCGATCCTCTTCTACGATCAAGCTCTCTCATCGTTTCTGTTCATTCATTTCCTCTAATAATCGTCTCCAAAATTTTCGCAAATTTTCATGTTATTAAATTTTTCTTTCGTGACTATTTTTTTCTCTGTTCGGATTCATTTTTATTATGCTCGGATTTATTTTCCTATTTTTTGGTGTGTACCATTCATATATAACGGAAAGAGACGTGGAAAATAAAGTGCATGAAGGCATTTTTAATTAGTTCATTTATAGGTGTAAAAGGATTTCTTTACTTACATTTTCTTTACTTACATTTTGCATTCATTTCACGACACTCTCCACTATAGCCCATCATTACACTCGTTTGTTTACAGTTCATTGTTTCCAACAATTTCATTTTATTCTCTGACAATACACACTTAATTAATAGTCACGATAAAATATCGTAATGGACAACTCATTTTTTTTTTTCACAAGTTTTTCCGCTATATTAAAATTCTTCGGGTGCAACGACCGAATTTTATACATATGTGATTTAAATTCCATAAAGCATTTACACTGAGAAAGTAATGATTCATGTCTTCTCTTTCGGCGAAAAAAATCAAAGTAAACAATAATGTATACCAAAAAGGCAGTTATATTTATCTAGCACGCTAGAGACCCCCAGCCAAAAGACACAAATCATCAAAATCATTTTTCTTCTCACAATTACAATGGCGTCAAGAACAATGGAAACATGTATTCTCATGATTATCACGGCGGTCGCATTATTGTCCGGCGAGAGAGCAATCGCAGTGGACTGCTCTTCGTTGATACTAAACATGGCAGATTGTTTGTCGTTCGTGACGAGTGGCAGTACAGTGGAGAAGCCTGAAGGGACATGTTGCTCAGGACTCAAGACTGTGGTCAGGTCAGGACCTGAATGTCTTTGTGAGGCTTTTAAAAACAGTGCCTCTCTTGGTGTTACTCTTGATCTTACCAAAGCTGCTTCCCTTCCTTCAGTTTGTAAAGTTGCTGCTCCTCCATCTGCTCGTTGCGGCCGTAAGTTTTCATTTCTTAGAAATAATTATATAAATATTCTTATTCATTTTTTTTTTGAATTTAATTTTAAAAATATTATATTTGCAGTATCTGTCTCTGCTTCTCCACCTGCTAGTTCCCCTGGTATGTTTTCTCAATCTTTGATCTGCTGATTGGATATTCTTTGGTTCCTTTTTCTTTTCTTCTGTAAATAGTAGATCTGCACTGAAACAAAGTTCTTTTTAATTTGGCTTAAGAATTTTGATTAGAAATTATTTATGGTTCGGCTACGAATAGGAATAGTGTAAAGATCATAAAATAACTTGTTCAGTCCAGATTTCAGCGCCGACGTGATGTTTTACAAATATTTTTAATATGTAAGATATATTTATTTGTTAGACTATTTATAAAGTATGGAGTGTAATATTAGTATTGAAATGCTACAAAAAATATATTAGTATTGAAAAACTTAAACTGAAACTTTAAACATAACTATGAGATTAGTCATAAAATTAAACTGGTTCAATCTGAATTTTAGTTGCATTTTCTAATTTAGTTTTGAATAATTATAATTAAAGTAGAACCTATCAAATAAATAATTTAGTTTTGGTTTATATTCGGGCAATAAATGCATCTTTGATTGTTTTTTAAAATTAGGGGTTCAATCGTTTTTTTTTTTATTTGGTTGATATAATTTCCATATATAAGAAAATATTTTAAAACAATATTACAATATGCTTTTATTTATGAATTGGTTATCATAATTCAATTTAGAGCAAATCGGTTTGTCAAGTGTATGCACCCTTAATTTAAACTAGATTTTGATCCGCGCTTAGAAAGCGCGGATTTACTTTTTTTTATACAAATTTAAATTATATTTATTTTATTATTAGTAATTAAATATTTTAATTATGCAATCTAATTTTGTTTATAATTATTTAATCCGCATTATAAAAATAAATTAATAATTTAGGTTCAAAAAAAGAATTGTGTGTTATTTGAGAAGAGGTATTTCGTAAAGATAAAGAGATTGAAATAACGATTTTGCATTATAAGTTTTTATTTTGTTTTAAACTCGTGCAAAGTTCATTTTTATAATATGAAATTGGCTAATTTATTTTTCAACCCGCTCTTATAATAGTTTAAATATTTTGCAATATGATGTAACAATCCGCTAAAAGTGCAATAGTATAAATTCTAAAATTTTATTATAATATAAACATAATTATTTATATTTGAAATAAAAAATAAAAAATATATTAAAATATATTATATTTGAATTTTGAATATAATCATAATTAAAGAATATTATCTTATATATACAAAATAGTTGATGTTTAAATTATTTAGTCATTTATATCAATTGATTTAATAGTTTCATATTTATATTTTTAATTAATTAGAAAAGTGAAACCCATTATATTTAGCTTATTTGGATACATGTTTAATAATTATCTTGTTTGGAAACATCGATAGTAGAGAAATTGTTATATTCCTTAATTACCCTTAATAAATATTAAAAACACTCTTAGATTTATAATAGCACAAATTGTAAATAACACATGCCACAAAAGTTAGTTTCCTAATGACTCTAATTTTTTTAATAGTATTGATTCCAGTGATACTTTTTATTCAAATATTTTGAATCTTAATGTAAACATCAAAATGAACTGAATAAATTATATATATATATATATATATATATATATATATATATATATTCGTGTCCTTCAGTTTTAATATATAAATGTTTTCTTCAATAGTATAAAATATTAAATGATTGAGCATGTTTGGGGTATGGTGTCAACAGATTTATCTCCCATGGCCGGAGCAGGTGCACCGTCATCGTTAGGTAAAGCAAATGCGGCAACTCCAGTTGCAGTCCCTGCCGGGAGTTCCGATGCGTCTTTGGTCTCTGTCTCTTTGGCATCTGCTCTCTTTATCACATTCATCTCTTTATCTTTCTATTGAGACTTATTATTTAGGTCCATTTCATTGCTTCTGTAATTGAGATCTTTTTGTTCCGAAGAGTTTGGTGTAACCGATAACGTTTTCAATGATATTTTTTTTAATTAGTAGTATATGTTTATACTTTTTGTAACTCAATTCGATTACTGATCTCAGCTGAGAGTCAAACATATTCTACCTAGTTGTAAAGAATCCATAAAGTACAAGATTATACAAAATGTGATGATGGTTATCGTTCTCACATGGAAAATACAATATGATCTAACACTAATATATAAGAGATATTGTAATGACTTGTTCCCGGCGAATTGGAAATGATGTCGGTAGAATAAGCGTTTATGTTCGAAAGCTAGACGGTATCTCTTCCCATAATTTCAAGAGTGTTCAATACGCTACTTTCTGTTTAAACCCGTCAACTCAACCAGTAATATATTTCTGCTACTAATCCTAAAAGAAAAGGAAAGAGGGAAAAGAAGAGGGGTGAGTAATGGGGATTACTTTGTAAGAACGATTTGGACCAATCCAAACCATACGATCATTAAACAACTTAACGCTGACACGAGAATTAAACGACTGAAAGCAAATAATGTATATATATATATATATATTATAATGCATATATGCTGCTCAATTATACGACGAAAGACCGGTCCGACATTTCCTCAATATGATGTTCTCGACACCATGTCCCAGCACTTTCCGACCCTTACCATTGGTATCCATACCCACCACATGACCTTGGCACTCATCGGCTTACAGTCCTGGCAAACAACATGTGAAGTCGGGACGTGAGGCGCATAAACCCAGAAATATGTCCCATAGTGGAAGGCCCCCGAGTCCATCTGGCCGCTAGCATTCACACCAATGTACCCCCCCCCCCCCAACCACCCCACATGAGCCAACACGTCACTTCACATCATGCAAGACCCAATCCAATTCACTTCTCAAACCTCAAATCATTGACTACCTTTACTTCAACACATCATTCTAAGCAACTCACTACAACATCAAGACATCAAGCAATCTAAGATTCTAACCACCTAAATCCAAGAAATTTAATTCAACTAGATAATCCACTTCGGTTCTAATTCTTACTTCAGTTTTAGAATTCCTTTTTGATAATACATAATAATATAACTATAGTTATGTTATATGATTATACTTAGAATCATACGATTAATAAATATGTATCTTTTAGGTTCGTCATCTTCTAACTTCAGCTTACACCTCAAATCCCAAAATCCAAACAGGACACGGAATGCGCTCAGAAGAATGAGTGAACTCTTTTGAAGTCACACTCCTATTTTGAATCCAAGGAATGAAAGAATGAGTAAGGATTTGGACTCCCAGACAATGCACGCCGAAACCATTTGACTTCGGATAAACGTTTGACCAACAATTAAATAAGAACATGATCACACGACAATCCTTAGTCGGGTCTAGAGATGTTAAAGGATCATGAAAACAGAAACGATTCTGGAGGAAAAGATAAGATCGCCTAAGCACTTAGGAAGGGCGATAACTTTCTTAATTTACCCACTTCTGAATCTCCATAACAAGAACGAAAGCAGCTGGAAAGGAAGAAAACACTCGATAGAACGGAGACATCTTTATATGGATCGTAGAAATTGCACAAGAGAAGTACAATGATTTTATTCTTGCTAGAAAGACCTTGGGAATACCTACAGAAAAAGAAGATACTGAAAGCTCAAATGGACAAGAAAAGAAACTGGTTCAAATCCAGTTAGGTACGGATAACTCGGCTAGCCACGCGGGGCCTCAAGATCGCCTTCGTTTTGGGTCCCGACACAATCCTGGAACCTCATGCGGTGCTACTTCTCCCATATACCTCAGATTCACTGACGGGTTTTCCTCAACCTCCAAACTAGAATACTAAGCTCGAGCTAAGTCACGCCAACGATCCTTCATCACTCAGACATACAGAACAAACAAGAATACCAGGAAAATGTTCATGGGTTTTCAGACCCCCTCCGAGACGGTCCAGATATTTCCCACAAGTCCACCCACACTTCTAATTTCTCGGTTGCATGTCGGAGTAGATGAGGCGCGAGAGTCTTCTTCGATCTACTCCACTTTTGCGAAGCACTTAGAAACAAAGCTTTGGAGGGGAAGGGGCGCGATTCTAGAAATATCTCCAGAAGATTAATTATGAATGAAAAGGAAAACACTTACAAAGATCGCAAGAAGCACTTAGGAAGAATCCATAACTTCTCCCATTAGACGACTCTCTCGAGAACAAAGAAATGGGAAATATAAGAGATTGGACATTGTGACATCCATGTCCCGAGAATATTACATACGACCTATTCATTTTGAGGGAAAAAGGAATGGCTGGTTCTAATCATGGGAAATGATCGAGAATAAGTATTAGGAAGGCTTTGTTATGGTCAAGTAAAGGATCAAATGACTTAGCTAAATGAAATGGGAGCTGGTAGAGGAGATCGACACACACCCAACTAGGTGAGCTGATAGGCAGCTCAACCTACTTAGGTGGAGTGTGCAGTAGCTGAATCATCTTAGTGTTGGATCCCCTAGGATCTAGGGTTTGATATATTGAAATTACCAACCTCGTTCTTACCTAGAGTTGGCAGCGGAATGATTGGTGAACGAGATCAGTAGCGAATCAAGTGCTTCGCCTCTACCAAGCACACACTCACACAACCTGGAACGCCGGGATGCTAGTGCCGGATTCGGGGATGCGTTTTCGATGTCTCTGCTTTTCTCTCTGAGAATTGCTCTCTCAGCCAGGGTCCAAGTCGACCATATAAGCCTTTATATATCGACATGGAATTGACATGACCAACACCGTCAGAGAAGCCCGACTCGTTTATGTCAAAACCCGATATGCATCGATCGACACACTTACTGTGTCGATCGACACACCTTCTCAAAAAGCCTGCATCGATCGACACACTCATGCATCGATCGACACATACATCATAAAACTCTATGTCAATGTGTATCCAATACATATCAACGTGATCATTATCAAATGATCATTCCCATATGTTAGCTTCCAGATTGCTTAGGTGTGTGACCCTATAGGATCATATAATACTGGCAGTAAGTGTACAACTTACAGATTACAAGAGGCTTCTAGCAAAGCATTACAATCACCAGTATTATACAAACGATTGATCTCGATACACAACTATTATCAGGAGTGAGTACAAGTCTGATTTCAGGACACAATCCCAACAATCTCCCACTTGTACTGGAATCATCAATTCCTATAATCCTTTTGTCTCTATATCTCGATTTGGCATAAGACAAGATTAGTGTCATTCTTATTAAGCCAATATCATGTTTATCGAACTCCTGATCTATACTGAACAAAACAAACAACTGAACTACAGTTCGTTTGAGTGCGGCCACACATTTTCTCAGCATAAAATCTTCGATAGGCCCTGAGATATTTATCTCCCGTTATTCAGGAGGGACAAATCCCATCTTGTTCCATCCCTATTTCAACGCACACTTCATGATGCACCTGAGCAGTGCCTTTATAGCCGCCAGTTACGGATCGACGTTTGACAAGGTCAAAGTCCACCAATTCATATGCAAGAAAGCATGATGAACTCAGGTCTAAGGACTATACTCAATAGTCGTAATGAGAACCTCTCATGACACATATATAACTATTCTTGAGACTTCTCATTAGCGGGTCACGTCCGATCATATGTTCACCAACATATATCTATGTGACTGACTGTGATACTCATATCATTGACTCCATGAAACTTAGTCAACAGTCACCTCACAAGCTAGTCTCTTGCGGTTGTTATTGTCCCACTTTAACAACCTCGACCAGGGACACATCATAATTTATGTCATTTGTTACTTATAGGGTTTCATGATCAAGTTTTCAACTTGATGACCTATAATATGACATAAACTTATTTTGGGACCATTATTTAATTATCCAATAATCAAATAATGTTGATGTCAGTTTTCATAAACATGACCATATCATATATATCTGAACATCATAACTAAACTAACTCCCACTAGAATCAAGACCAAGTCTTCAGATATCTAGTACCTACAGCAACAATATACAACTCGTGCTTAGGTTGTGAGAGATGCTGCGGTGTTCTTGCTTGGAACCATTCCAACAAACCACACCGCTATTCTTTAATAAGCACTATTCTACGGTCCTCTGCTTGGAATCCTTTCCAACAGACAGCACCGCTACTCAGGCAAAAGACATAACCAGGTGGGAACCTGGATTCATCTTTGTCCGTCTAACTACTCATAACTGATTCGTCTTTTTCTCAGTTGTACAAGAACCTATCCTTAGTGTTTCTCAAACATTTGGGGATATTTCTTACAACTGTCCAGTGACTTTTACCGGAACATATTGGTATCTTCTCGTCATGCTATGTGCGTAAGCTGCATCTATACGAGCGCAAAACTTGGCATTCATGATGGATTCTATTGCATAATCAAAATGAATCACACTCATAGATACTAGCTCAGCCAGTGTCCAAGACATTTCATCTTGCTAAGATTATTGCCATAAGACCTTTGGTGTGAAGCCATTCCTGGAATCAAGCACATTTGAACTGTCCAATACCTTATCACCATAAGGATTCTGACACGATCCAATTGGTCTTTGCAATCCATTTCAATGAATCTTATTCCAAGAGCTTACACGGCTTCTCCCATGTCCATTGTTAAGTTTGTCTTCCGACTCAAATCTTGACAAGACTTTAGCGTCGGAACGTCATTTATGAGATTAAGTATGTTCTAAACATACAGTTTTGAGAATTGCTACTATGCTCCCACTATTTTACTTGTAAACGCACGGTTTCTATTCGTTCTTGATCGAGTCAAAGCCTTTGACCATTTTAACAAAACATAGATTCCAACTCCAAGATTTTTGCTTCAATCGGTGAAGTTAACATGCAAAACTAGCCAATTTTTTGGAGTTGGGGCTCACCATCGCTTCTTTGAATTTCGCATGCTCGTCACTTTACAATGATCAACAGATCACGACAATCGGTCACGAGGAATCACCCTCGATTTAGTGATGAATCCATTAGGATCAGCGAATTTCAGGCTCCACAGGTGTCGATCCTACAACACTCTGTAGATCCAACCACTGCTCTCCCTAAACAGGTTGAACAGCTTCCTGTGGTTCTCGAATTTCTTCGAGCTGTACTTTTACTCCCACTGTTCTTCTTGGAAAAACAGAGTTCCGAACAACATAACCTTGTTCTCGGATTGGTTGCAAAAGTACTAAGCCTCGATTTCCTTAGGACAACCAGCGAAGCAGCACTCATCAGATTTGGGTCCAATTTTGTTTGTTGACAACTGTCTTACACAAACCTTGCAATCCCTAGTTATCAGAAAAACATACTTGGAAATCACCCAATCCACATCCAATGTGGTGTTTTACACTGATTCTGATAGAAAACTTATTTGCGTAAACATATTCATTTTAGAGCGTATTTTTTTTTAAAAAATAATAATGGAAGATTCATGTGACTCATCATTAATCGGAGTATATCCAATAAGGTCCGATTCATTCTCTCAGAAACACCATTCAAGGTTTTCAGGAGAGATGAGCTGTGAAATGACTTCACACTCACTTAGATGATCACCCAATTCTTGACTCAAGTATTTTCCTCCGCGATCTATTCGAGGATCTCAATACTTCTGTCAAATCGGTTCTATACTTCATTCTGAAACTCCTTTGATCATTCCAAAGGATTTTGACTCGTGTCTCATCAAATGAACACAATCATACTTACTGAAGCCATCAATAAGTCAATGAAGTATTGAAGTTTTCCTTTGGCACTACTGCTCATCGGGCCGCATACATCAGTATGTGTAAGGCCCAACGAGCCTCTGGCCCGTTTCTTTAGCTCTGCTAAAGAAGCCTTAGTCATTTGGCCCAGCAAGCAGAATTCATGTCTCAATTGATTTACAATCAAATGAACCTGAAGCCCATAACTATGGAACTTCTGAATCCGCTGCGCTCTATTTGGTCAATTTGACTATGCTGAGGAAAAATCGAGTTCAAGTCATCAGACTTGAATCATTTGATATTTATGTTATATTTAAGCATATGTTAGTTTAAGATATAAAACCCTTTCAAAAGGGGTGCTACCATATGATATTTCATTAAGATCAAAAGAGCAAAACTTGTCTTTTATCAAAATGAAAACATTCAAATTCTTACAAGAAAATGAAAGACATCTCTGCCTTAAGCAGATACATAGTAGCAATTACTTGATTCAAAAACCAAGCTTGAAAGGCTCCTACAAGTGCAGAATCTCTACGGCTTATGCAGCAACCATTGCTCCATACTAGGCACGCAGTCCCACTTGTCCTTTCTTCAACGTTCTACTGTTGCTTAGGCCCTGCATATTTCCAAAATATCAGTACCACAACTAGTATTCAATACATATGTAGAACTTGAATTAATAACACAATACCTGAAGAAGAAGTACCATACATCTTCTTCATCTCTTGTGAATCTTCCAAGAGTTTAATGCAATCTCTCTTCCAATGCCCATACTCATTACAGTAGAAGCACTTTCTAACACCAGATGGGCCGGACTTGGGCTTATAAGATGACACATGCTTATCCTGATTCCAAATCTGGACGGCCCTGCCTCTACCCTTGTCAACATAAGGTTTCTCAAATCTTTTACCCTTCTTGATGCTTTGCTCTGCTGTCTTGAGCATGCCATGCAGCTCAGCCAACGTCTTCGTCAAGCCTTTATTGATATAATTCTTAATGAACTTATCATAACTTGACGGCAGTGACTGCAGAATGATGTCAGTTGCCAACTCTAAGCTGACAGAACAATCCAGTTTCCCCAGGTTATCAACGTAACCCATCATTTTAATGACATGAGGACTCACTGGAACATACTTTGGTAGTCTGCACCCAGTGAGAGACTTCACCATCTGGAATCTCTCAACTCGTGCCAGATCCTGAAACTTCAGTTTCAGGCTGGTGATCATCTCTATTGGCGACTCCATGTTCTCGTATTGACTCTTCAAGTCCGATTTCATGGTAGCCAACATCAGACCACACACATCTACCAATCAATATAGTGCTTATTCCAAGCATTATATACTGCATTCGAGCGATTGGCCCCAAGCCTTTCTGGAAGAGCTTTCTCAAGGACATAGTCCTTACTCTCCTGCTTGAGGATTAATCTCAAATTGCGATACCAATCCAGGAAATTTGACCCATTTAACTTGTCCTTCTCAAGGACGGGTCGTAACGAGAAGGTAGTTTTAGACATAGGCTGAAAATTTTAATCAAAGAAAATTTTAGTTATGATTTCAGAAAATGAGGAATCTTATCCAATAAGAAAACTCGCATTATATTCAAACAATGTTTCCTCTATGAATATAATAATCCAAGATCGATACATCACTAAAATCCGAGTGGACGACTCGTCTTCACCCAGAGTTTAGTAATCTAGGTAAGCAAATCATTGCTAATTGTACTCAGTACAACTCTTGGTCGTAGATAAGACAATCCATGTCTCATCCACTCTGACGTCTCTGGGCCCAGAACTTCTGACAGCCCAGTCAAGTAAACCAATCTCTTCTGTCTTGTGATCACTGACAGTTGCACTGCAAGTCTGTCAATGATCACCTGCCTTACTCACGTTGCAGTGGATACCGAGGATTCCAAGATTATCCAACAAACGAAACGAGTCTTGACAGTTGACCATATTGAATAACTAAGCTTCGATTTAACACACATCCAATGTGCATTAAATAGGTTTAGAACATTTTTAACTTTTAATTTCAATTTAGTTTTAATCGTTCTAATTTCAGTGGGTTAGGTCATTCGGTTCGGTTGCTTAATCATTTGGTTCAAAACCAAACGATTACGGTTCGCATCGTCACCATATGCCTCGACTGACACACTTGGTCGACTCTTGATATGCAACCTTTCAGATCATCCGAGATAACCGGTCAAATTCAATTTGACCAGTTCATCTAATCGAACCGATTCAACCAGTTTTAATTAATCGCGATAACCGGTCCAATCCAATTGAGCCGACTTATCCAATTAAACTGATCTTAACCAATCTACCTTAACCAAGTATGATAACCAGTTCAATCCAATTGAACCGATTCAACCATCACAAGGCCTGTGTCGACCGACACTTAACCTGTGTCGATCGATACAGTAGAGAATCAGGGAATTTTAATCGAGTTAAACCGACATAACCATGCGAGACAACCAGCTCAATCCAATTGAACCAATCTATCCTTTCGCACAGCCTGCGTCGATTGATGCACCCAGTGTGACGATCGACACAGTGCGATTTCTAGATCGAAACCCAATGATTTAATAGGCGAATTCGCGATGCATCGATCGACACACCCAGTGCATCGATCGATGCTGTGCGAAAACCCTAAAAAATTATTTTACGCGAGTTTTCGCTCTGTGTCGATCGATGCACGCTTTGCAACGATCGACACGCTGCGACAAACCCTTTGCGAGTTTTCGCTCTGTGTCGATCGATGCACGCTTTGCAACGATCGACACGCTGCGACAAACTCTAAGAGTTTACGTGTTTTTGCTCTGCATCGATCGATGCATCCTTGCAACAATCGATACACTGCGAAAAACACAGATATCGAATTTTCAACAAAAGATTTTAATCCGAGATTAACATGTTAAAACTCGATTTCAGCAGGCAACCAACAATTCAACAAACCCAGTTTTCGAATTAATTGCATCAGATTCAATAGCTAAACCCTAACAACGCTCTGATACCACTGTTGGATCCCCTAGGATCTAGAGTTTGATATATTGAAATTACCAACCTCGTTCTTACCTAGAACTGGCAGCAGAATGATTGGTGAACGAGATCAGTAGCGAATCAAGTGCTTCGCCTCTACCAAGCACACACTCACACAACCTGGAACGCCGGGATGCTAGTGCCGGATTCGGGGATGAGTTTTCGATGTCTCTGCTTTTCTCTCTGAGAATTGCTCTCTCAGCCAGGGTCCAGGTCGACCATATAAGCCTTTATATATCGACATGGAATTGACATGACCAAAACCGTCGGAGAAGCCCGACTCGTTTATGTCAAAACCCGATATGCATCGATCGACACACTTACTGTGTCGATCGACACACCTTCTCAAAAAGCCTACATCGATCGACACACTCATGCATCGATCGACACATACATCATAAAACTCTATGTCAATGTGTATCCAATACATATCAACGTGATCATTATCAAATGATCATTCCCATATGTTAGATTCCAGATTGCTTAGGTGTGTGACCCTATAGGATCATATAATACTGGCAGTAAGTGTACAACTTACAGATTACAAGAGGCTTCTAGCAAAGCATTACAATCACCAGTATTATACAAACGATTGATCTCGATACACAACTATTATCAGGAGTGAGTACAAGTGTGATTTCCGGACACAATCCCAACACTTAGTGACTAGGTGAGCTAGTAGACCTAGATGGTCAGATGATTGTTAGGTGGTTATGGGAAAGAGCCACAACCCAAGGGTTGTGTCCATTCGTAGGGACACTAATGCAAGGGTTACGTCCTTTCGCATGGACACCAACGCAAGGGTGTTGCGAGGTTCGCTGGCCAATGACAAGTTTATTCATAGGAGGTATTGGGTTCATTTTAACACACACAAAAAGAGAAATGTCCCAAGAAAGAGATAAACTAGTCGTGATAGGCCATTGGCGATGCAGTTGATCGACATTACATATTCAAAAAAAAAAACTACAATTTTATGGTGCCATTCGTGTCCATGATCCCGGTACATGGATCGATGGTGCGCCATGGTGGCCGGATCCAGGAATATGAATTAAGGGCAAGGCGGGGCGTGACTCAAAGGTGTCATAGCCTTGGATTTAGCCAGTCGATAGTTTGAACAAGGAAAAAGGATGGTGCAGCTCAAGGTAAAGCGCAAGCCATGAGGAAATGGGAAATCCAGTGCGGACAACCAAATCGGTGCATGAGCTAAAAAGGACAAGTCGGACTGGACGAAGGAACCCGACAACCGATCTAGGAAATAAATCCTCTCATCGAATCCTAGTCAAGTGGGGCGGTTGGTTGAGTGACTTGATAACGAAGGGATATTTGAATCAAGTGGAAACTCGGTGGTCTTTCCGAGGGAACGAGGTGGATGCGGTAATGGTGCATGAGCCATGAAAAGCCATACACAGATTGACGTACCAGTACAATGAATTGTCTAACAGTTGCTTAGCCTTGTAGAGATGGTAGGTTGAATGATTAAGTACCGATGAGAAACATGTTAACTGCAGGAGTCATCGTAAAGACCAAAAAAAATTGGTCAACCAAGCATGGTTAAGTAGACACGCGACAGACTAGACGAAATCAGATAAGACTAAAATCGCAATCAATTTTCATAGATATGGCTAAGATACAAACTAGCTGTTCCAAAAAAATGAATAGTAACTAGGAAAATAATAATAACAATATCAAAACTATAATTGTTTTGATTCTTTTTCCACGCATCCATATTCATTCATTGTAAAAAAAAGCACATGTACGTATCCTGAAACGCACAAATAAACGAAAGCTATTACATGGCCACAAATACATAAATTTAGGGGGGGGGGGGTGTATTGAACTATGAATTTTAAGAGATTTTGAAGTTTTCTTAAAATTCTGTGTTATTCAACTAATGATTTTAAAATGTATTCCCAAATCCGGTGTTATTGAACATGAGATTTATTTAAAATCACTCAAAATTATTTATAATCCTCTGTTATTCAAACAACAAGTTGTTAAAATCATATCGAATCCACTGTTATTGAAAATATTTTAAATATTGAGATTTTAATGTCTACAGAGGATTTCAGAAGATTTTAGAAGACTTTTTAATTAAAAATACAAAGATCCAAATCTCATGGTTTTAGATGGGATTGTAGGAGATTTTAATATAAAATCATAACAACTCTTTAAAATCACCTAAAACCATCAAAATCATCTAAATTCCTTTTTAAACTCAATGGGTTTATTGAACTGGGCATTTAGAGTGATTTGAGTTTTAATTATAATTTAGATGATTTTAATGATTTTAGGTAATTTTAAAGAAGTTGTTATGATTTTGTATTAAAATCTTCTACAATCCCACCTAAAACCTTGAGATTAGAATCTTTGTATTTTTAACTAATAAAGTCTTCTAAAATCTTCTGAAATCCTCTGCAGACATTAAAGTCCCAATATTTAGAACATTTTCAATAACAATGGATTTGATATGATTTTAACAAATTGTTATTTGAATAACTGAGGATTGTAACTGATTTTGAGTGATTTTAAATAAATCTCATGTTCAATAACACCAGATTTGGGAAGACATTTTAAAATCATTAGTTGAATAACAAGGAATTTTAAAAAAATTTCAAACTCTCTTAAAATCAATTGTTCAATACACCTCCCAAAATGTCAATTCGAGATTATATTAATGTATTAAATTTAGTAACCTGAGGGGTCCAAAATTCAACCTTATGGTAATCGAGTAGAAGTGAGTGGAGGAGAAGGATAATCATATTGTCTTCAACACTCCCCCTTGATTATCCATCTTCTGTTATGTACTGCCTCGTTAAAAACCTTATCATGGAAAAACCAAATGCGATAAAAACCATGTCTAAGAGAAAAAGAGTACAGTAACATAATCTCCCCCTAAAAATGATGGATCTTCATAAATCACGTAGATGTCGCATTCCAATATTGTGAATATGTTTTCTGAATGTTGAGGTTGGAAGCGCCTTTGTAAAGAGGTCTGCTGAATTGTCAGACGAACGGACATACTCGATGTTGACTTCTTGATTTTTTACGAGTTCTTGAATGTATGAAAAATATCTTGGAGGGATATGCTTTGTTCGGTCGCTCTTGATATATCCTTTCTTTAGTTGAGTGACACATGCAGAATTATCTTCGAATAACTTTGTTGGTTCTTTCTTTGTAGCTATTCCGCTTGCTTCTTGAATGTGATGGGTTATTGATCTCAACCATACACATTCTCTGCATGCTTCGTGAAGTGCAATAGTTTCTGCATGATTTGAGGAAGTTGCTAACAATGTCTGCTTTTGAGAACGCCAAGAGATCGCAGTTCCGCCAATTGTGAAAACGTATCCGGTTTGTGAACGAGCTTTATGAGGATCTGATAAATATCCAGCATCTGCAAAACCAACTAGACCAAACTCGGAGTTTCTAGGATAAAATAAACCCAAATCAATCGTACCTTGGAGATAACGAAGTATATGTTTTATTCCGTTCCAATGTCGACACGTGGGAGATGAGCTATATCTTGCAAGTAAGTTTGTAGCAAACGCTATATCAGGCCGAGTACAATTTGCAAGGTACATAAGCCCACCGATAGCGCTCATATAAGGTACGTCAGGACCTAATATTTCTTCATCATTTTCGCAAGGTCTAAATGGATCCTTATCAACGTCAAGTGATCTATTTACCATAGGAGTACTCAAAGGATTCGCTCTATCCATATAAAAACGTTTTAAGAGCTTTTTGGTATAATTTTATTGATGAACAAATATACCATCTCGGAGTCGAAGACAAAGTTTTGTCTCTCCAAGATCTTTCATTTCGAACTCTTCTTTCATATGATTTCTGGCATCATTAATTTCTTTTTGAGTTCCAATCATGTTCAAGTCATCAACATATACAGAAATGATCACAAATCCTGACGAGGATTTCTTAATAAACACACAAGGGCATATCACATTATTGATGTAACCTTTATTCAACAAGTATTCACTTAAGCGATTATACCACATGCGTCCCGATTGTTTTAATCCATAAAGAGATCGCTGTAATTTGATCGAACATATTTCTTTAGATTTTGAATTCAATTCTTTGGGCATCTCTAATCCTTCTGGGATTTTCATGTATATATCATTATCAAGTGATCCATATAGCTATGCTGTCACTGTTGGAATTGTGTCCAGTAATCTCGGTACTGTCTCTAGAAAGTAAGAGTATGTCAATGATCAGACATAAGTCATATAATGCTGGGGGTCATGATGGCTTGCTAGAGTCCGCTCATGATCTATAAGTCTTGGACTTATTGCCTTTATTATATGATCCCATATGGGTCACACGCCTAAGCTAACGGGAAAATACGAAGGAACGGTTTAGCAGAGGTACGGTAAAAGTGCTAGGCATTTACGGTACTTGGAGAGACTAAAGGGCCTGATTAAATCCAAGGGATTTAATCAGAACTGAGAATTGGGCCCAAAAGCCCATGAGAACTAAAGGGAGTTTTAATGAATAAAACTTGACCTAAAAATTCTCTAATTCTACAGCTGATTTGCGCCACCCACAGCCTCTCTCTGCGCCTCCTCTCCTGCTCGGTCTAGCAGCCATTTCCTTGTGAAGCGTGTGTGAACCTTTGGAGGATTCATCCCTCGGTGTATCTCTCTGATCTCTGACCTGTTCTATTCCTTCCGCTGCAACAAACAGGTAAAAGGTGAGATCATCTAATGTTTCTATTCAAGAGAACCTAGATCTGTATGTTTAGGTTGATATGAATCTGTGAATTACATCAGGATCAACTAAACAGTTCCTACAGTGGTATCAGAGCCATTGGTTCTTAGGATTTCTTGTTTTAGATTCATGTTTAGGTTGTTTAATCTGTTTAGAAGTGTTTTGAATCAATTACTGTTAAGAGAAAACACTTAAGAAACTGAATTGAATCCTAAACACACTAAGGAAATCGCAAACCGAGCTATATGACTCGGGTTTGTTGATTGGCCGAGAGGTGGCCGGTTGGGTCGGATCATTGGATCGATCGCGTCCCGATCGTGGCTCGTCCCGATCGACAGACGGATCATGTCCCGCGGATCGTCCCGTTCCCCCTCTCTCACGTCCCGACCGTCCCTATGCTTGCTCGATCGCGTGAGGCTTCACGCCGTCCGGATCGTGGCTCGCTCGTGGACGACTCGGCCAGCACCGTCCCGAACGTCCCGATGATCGTCCCGACCGCAGCTTGGCATTGTCTCGATCTCGGATCGTTGGCTTGCGGCTCGCGGCTGGACGATAGTTTCTTGGAAAAGAAACTAAGTCACGACCAACTCGGTTCGGTTCGTGACCAAATCGGTTCGGTTCAAGGCTCGGTTCAAAACTTAATTAAAATTGATTCGTTCTGGTTTAATAAACAGATTTAATAAATTTATTAAGTCTGGTTAAACCGGGATAAGAAATCCAATGTCGAAAGAAATATTGGATTTAGTGCCTAAACCAGGAATTTCTAATTTGATTTGGTTGGACCAAATAAATTGAGAAATTCCGGTTTAGTAAATAACCGGTTGACAATTGTGGTCATCGTAGTAATTAAAACTTGGTTAGACCAATTTTAATGAACCAGACCGGTTATGTCATTTAATTGGACAATTGGGTCATGTCTTGGACATGGACCAATTCTTGGGCCTCGGGCCAAGAAGTTAAAACAATTGGGCCAATTATTTGAGTCTTTCTTCAGATCAATTTAAAATTTATTTTATAAAATTATAAAGTCGATTTTAAATTAAAGTTTCCGAAATTTTGAAATTAGAAAGTTTCTTAAAATAGAAGTTTCTGGATTTGCGGGTTTTGGATTTTAAGAAATTTCTAAAGTTAGAAAGTTTCCGGTTTTAGAAAGTTTCCAATTTTAGAAAGTTTCCAAAAATAGTAGGTTTCCAAAAATGGAAAGTTTCCCGAAATAGTAATCTTCTATTTTGGGAATGAATTTTAATAAACCTACGAACCTCAAATAATATCAAGCGTTGGATGTCTTGTCCAGGCTATGTCAGCTGTCAAAGCCCATTCAATTGCATTCATGGCCTTACAGTGTGAGGATGTCTGCTTTTGCGTGGGTAAGACAGTTTGTGATTCATAAATGTCATTGGGAGTCCCAGACATTAATGATTACATGACTGTATAGTCTGGTTTTCTTGACTAGGCCATCGGGAGTCCCGGGCCTTGAGACATCAGAGTGGATTGGGCCTCGGGCCCAGATTCACAACCAAGAGTTATATCACGGATATAATTAGCCGACATAGGGCTTACCGATATAAGCTAAGGTTGGGTGACGGCCAGTGGCCCACTTTGATCTTAGTTATATGTGGATCTTGGAATCATTATATTCTATTGAGGGTAACTTAGGTTATTGAATATAATGCGTGATTAATCATATTAAATTTAATACGAGATTAATCATATTGAACATATTAACTAAAATCTTTTTATCTTAATTTTCAGTTATGACTAGCACGAACAATCAAAACACTTTCTCGATCCGGTCTGTCCTTAAGATGGACAAGCTGAACGGATCAAATTTCTTGACTTGGTCGCGGAACCTGAGGCTAGTCCTCAGACAGGAGAGAAAGGACTATGTTCTTGAGAGAGCTCTCCCCGTGAGGATCGGGTCCAATGCTTCTCATGCAGTATATGATGCTTGGAATAAGCATTATAATGATGCGGTAGATGTGCGTGGTCTGATATTGGCTACCATGGACTCAGACTTGCGGAAGCAATATGAGAACATGGAGTCGCCAATAGAGATGATCAGCAGCCTGAAATTGAAATTTCAGGAGCAGATAAGAGTGGAGAGATACCGGTTGGTTAAGTCTCTCACTAGCTGCAAACTACCAAATGATAATTCAGTGAGTCCTCATGTCAGTAAAATGATGGGTTACATTGATAACCTGAGGAAACTGGATTATCCAGTTAGCCAAGAGTTGGCAACTGAAATCATTCTGCAGTCACTGCCGTCAAGCTATGATAAGTTCAGAAAGAACTATATCAAGAAAGGCTTAACGAAGACGCTGACTGAACTGCATGATATGCTCAAGACAGTTGAGCCAAACGTGAAGAGTACCCTGAACAATCTCGTGAATGAGAAGGGTAGGTTTACTAAACCTAATGCTGACAAGGGTGAAGACAAAGTTGTCCAGATTTTGAATCATGGCAAGCGTGTGTCTTCTGAGCCCGAGTCAGATGCCTCTTACGTTGGTAAGTGCTGCTACTGTAAGGAGACAGGGCATTGGAAGAGAAATTGCATTAAATTCATGGAAGATGATGAGGAGTTGAAGTTGATGTATGAGACTACTTCCTCAGGTATTCATGTTATTACTTCAAGTTCTACCTTAAAGGTATTGGATACTGGTTGTGACACTGATATTTGTGATAATATGCAGAGCTTAAGCAACAGTAGAACGTTGAAGGAAGGGCAAGTGAAACTACATGTCTGGAAGGAGCTTGGGATGCTGCCTCAGCCGTAGGGTTTTTCACTTATAGATCCCTTTGAGGCTTGGTTTTGTATTAAGTAATTGCTACAATGTACCTGCTTTAAGCAGAGTTGTCTTTCATTTTCTTGTAAGAATTTGAATGTTTTTCATTTTGATAAAAGACAAGTTTTGTTCTTTTGATCTTAATGAAATATTAATTGTAGCACCCTATTCATGGAATGGGTTTTATATCTTAAACCAAAGAGTGCCTAAATATAACATAAATACCGAATTGGTTTAAATCTGATGAATTAAACCTGATTTTTCTTGGCAAAAGTCTTGGTCACATAGAGTAAGTCGGATTCAGAAATCCCATAGTCATGGACTGTTGGGCTCATTTGATAAAATATCTTATGAGACTTGAATTCTGTTTACTAGACCAAAAAGTAAAGGGCCTATCTTAGCCGAGCTAGAGAAAAGCCCAAAAGCTTATTGGACCTAGAACATACTCATGTATGTGGCCCAATGAGCAAAAATGCCAGAGAAAAATCTCCTGTACTTCATTGTCTCTACTGATTACTTCAGTGAGTGTGACTGTGTTCATTTGATGAGACACAAGTCGGAATTATTTGACATGGTCGAAAGAGTTCCAGAATGAAGTATAGGATCTGAATGACAAAAGTATTAAGACTCTGGATTAAAATCATGAGTGAGAATACTTAAGTCATTGATTATGTGATCATCTGAATGAGTGTGAAATCGTTTCACAGCTCATTTCTCCTGAAAACCTGAAGGTGTTTCTGTGAGAAAGAATCAGATCTTATTAGAAATGATTAAAGATGAATCACACGAATCTTCCATGATATTTTAAGAATAACGCTCTAGAAATATCTAAGTTTACGCTAAAATAGTTCCACCAATATCAGTTGAAAGACACCACGAAAAATGTGGATTGGAATCGATCCAAATTTGTCTTTACTGAGTATTTGTAGTTATGCTACTTCGCTGGTTGTCCTAGAGAAACTAAGGCTTGTTACTTTTACGTCCATTCTGTTTTCTAAGAAGGGAAGTTATTTTCCAAGAAGAACAGTGGGAGTAAAAGCATAACTCGAAGTTTTCTTAGGGAAACCAAGGCTCGGTACTTTAACGACCATTCTGTTTTCTAAGAAGGGAAGTTACTTTCCAAGAAGAACAGTGGGAGTAAAAGTACAACTCGAAGAAATTCGAGAAATACAGGAAGCTGCTTAACCTACTGAGGGAGAGCAGCGGAAGGATTTACAGATTTCTGTAGAATGTACACCTGTAGAGCCTGAAGTTCGCAGATATGAATGAATCAGTTACTAATCAGAGAGTGATTTCTCGTCATTAGTTGAACCTGATAATCATTGAAAGTTCGCATGATCTGATGATCATTGAAAGCGACGAATCTGCGAAATTCAAAGAAGCGAAAGTAAGCCCGGACTCCGAAAAATTTGGACCATGTAAGTTAGCTTCATCGATCCATTCATGGATGGAAGCAAACATATCGGAGTTGGAATCTTCGTTCTGTTGAAGTAGTCAAGGTTTTGACTTGAACAGGAACGAAGCGGAACTGTGTGTTTACTAATAGATAAGTGGGAGCGATATTGCATTTCTCATAGTGTATGTCGATGACATACTGATTCTCGGATATAACGTCCCAACGCTGTAGTCGGAAAAGGACTAGCTTGGGAGTTGGTTTAATGATTGACATGGGTAAAGCCACGTAGTTCTTGGATTTTGGATCTAAAGATAGAGATCCAAAAGAGCTGGTAGGACAAAGTCAGGATTCTTAAAATTGACAAAGTCCTACACATTTTGAGCAATCCAAGAAGGGTTTTATGCCAATGTCACATGGCATTAAGTTAAGCAAGATACAGTATCCTACGATAACTGCTGAGCTTAAATGCATGGATAAGATTCCATATGCGTCGGCAATTGGATCTATCATGTATGCCATGAAACATACTTGTTTGATGTTGCTTTAATGTTAAGCAAGACAAATAAAGACCAGTCAAATCCAGCAAAGAATCAAGTTTCCTAAAGTATGTCCTAAAGTATTTGAGGAATACTAAGGATAAGTTCTTGATTTACGGAGAAAGTGAGGTGCTATAAGTCAATAGAGTCTGAAAGGCAAGGTTCCAACAGACAAAGATGATTTCCGGTCACAGTCCGGTTATATCTTGTGTTTGTCTGGCGGTGCACGGCACTGTTGCTGACTCCATAACTTAAGCTGAATCTTTCGCAGCTTGGGAAGCGGCGAAAGAGGTTGTTTGAAAAGAAGAGTTCATCACTGAACTTGATGTGATTCCAGCATAGATGAAACTAGCTGCACATCAGAGGTCCAAACACCTTGAGGATAGGTATAACCTATTCCGTGAGATAAATGACAGAGATGTTAAGTAGATCAGCAAGTTTCAACGAATGAGAACGTTGCTAATCTATTAACGAAGCCACTCCATAGGCCTAAGCACGAGTCGCGCACTGTTGCTGTAGGATAAGTGAAATTAAGATGTAGTCTTAATTTCAGTGGGAGTTATTAAAGGGCTTTATTTAGTTATTGATATGTTCTTGTAAAACATTCTTATGTTTAATGAAATTATTATTTCAAGATTATTTTAACTGTGATGAAATAATCGTTCCAAAGTGATATGAACCATTTTATAGGTCATCGAAGTAAATGACTTGATCTTGAGTCATCGTTTAGGTTGATATCAATATGAGAATTGAATCAGGATCAACTGAACTATCCAACAGTGGTATCAGAGCCATTGGTTCTTAGGTTTCTTGTTTTAGATTCATGTTTAGGTTGTTTAATCTGTTTAGAATTATTTTTGAATCAATTACTGATAAGATAAAACAGTTAAGAAACATAATTGAACCCTAAACACACAAGAAAAATCGCAAAACATGAGCTATATGACTCAGATTTGCGATCGGCCGAGTGAGGCATTGACCGGCATGGCCGGTTGGCAATCACGGCCGAGTGTTGGCCGGATGAATCGCGACCGATCGCGATGGATGGGCCAATCGCATGGATCGCACGAACGCGATCGCATGGATCACGTCCTGTCGCGCCTCGGCTTCGTCCAGCTCGCGTGTTGTCGTCCCGATCGCTTGGCGATCGTGGGAAGCGATCGACCCGAGCATCACGATCGCGGCTACCGAGCATCACGATCGCGGCTATCCCGTCCCGAGCTGCCGAGCGAACGTCCCGATCATGCAGCCCAAACCGTCCCGATCGCGGATCAAACGCGGCTGGCCTGCGGCTATCGCTTTTTGCGTGAGGCTTACGGCTGGCCGGTTAGGGTTTTGGGTGTGATGGGCCGGTTCGATTTCGGTTAGCTGGTTCGGTTTAAAACTTGATTAAAATCTTCGTTCTGGTTTAATAAACAGATTTTAATAATTTTATTAAATCTGGTTAAACCGGGATAAGAAATCCAATGTCGAAAGAAATATTGGATTTAGTGCCTAAACCAGGAATTTCTAATTTGATTTGGTTGGACCAAATAAATTGAGAAGTTCCGGTTTAGTAAATAACCGGTTGACAATTGTGGTCATCGTAGTAATTAAAACTTGGTTAGACCAGTTTTAATGAACCAGACCGGTTATGTCAATTAATTGGACAATTGGGTCATGTCTTGGACATGGACCAATTCTTGGGCCTCGGGCCAAGAAGTTAAAACAATTGGGCCAGTTAATTGAGTCTTTCTTCAGATTAATTTAAAATCTATTTTATAAAATTATAAAGTCGTTTTTAAATTAAAGTTTCCGAAATTTTGAAATTAGAAAGTTTCTTAAAATAGAAGTTTCTGAATTTGCGGGTTTTGGATTTTAAAGAAATTTCTAAAGTTAGAAAGTTTCCGGTTTTAGAAAGTTTCCAATTTTAGAAAGTTTCCAAAAATAGTAGGTTTCCATAAATAGAAAGTTTCCCGAAATAGTAATCTTCTATTTTGGGAATGATTTTAATAAACCTACGAACCTCAAATAATATCAAGCGTTGGATGTCTTGTCCAGGCTATGTCAGCTGTCAAAGCCCATTCAATTGCATTCATGGCCTTACAGTGTGAGGATGTCTGCTTTTGCGTGGGTAAGACGGTTTGTGATTCATAAATGTCATTGGGAGTCCCAGACATTAATGATTACATGACTGTATAGTCCGGTTTTCTTGACTAGGCCATCGGGAGTCCCGGGCCTTGAGACATCAGAGTGGATTGGGCCTCGGGCCCAGATTCACAACCAAGAGTTATATCATGGATATAATTAGCCGATATAGGGCTTACCGATATAAGCTAAGGTTGGGTGACGGCCAGTGGCCCACTTTAATTTTAGTTATATGTGGATCTTGGAATCATTATATTCTATTGAGGGTAACTTAGGTTATTGAATATAATGCGTGATTAATCATATTATACTTTAATACGAGATTAGTCATTTTGAACATAATAACTAATAACCTTTTATTTATATATTTCAGATATGACTACTACAAGCACACAAAACACATTCTCGATCCGGTCTGTTCTCGAGAAGGAGAAGCTGACTGGAACGAACTTCCTGACATGGTCAAGGAACTTGAGGCTGGTCCTCAAGCAGGAGAAGAAGGATTATGTCCTTCGAGATCCCCTCCCCGAGAGGCCTCTTGCCAATGCTGCCAGGACTCTGCACAATGCTTGGGAAAAGCATTCGTCAGATGAAAATGATGTTTATTGCCTGATGTTGGTGACAATGACTCCTGAGCTGCAAAAACAGTTCGAAAGTGTATTGTCCCCAATCGAGATCATGGCAAGCCTGAAATCGCTTTTTCAGGAGCAGGCTAGGACCGAGAGGTTCCAGACAGTTAAGAACCTCTTGGACTGTAAGTTGGCTGCGAATGCGGCAGTGAGTCCTCATGTCTTGAAGATGATGGGTTATCTCGATCATCTTCAGAAACTCGACTGCCCAATCAGCCAGGAACTTGCCTGCGACATCATTCTGCAGTCTTTACCTGCAAGCTATGATCAGTTCATTCTGAACTTTAACATGCATGGCTTGAGTAAGACACTGCCTGAGCTTCACGGAATGCTCAAGACTGCAGAGCCCAACTTGAAGAAAACCGCCAAGGACCCCAATGTGCTTATGGTACAAAAGGGCAAGGGGTTTAAGAAGTCTTCTGCTAAGGATAAGGGAAAGGCCAAGGGTGTCCAAGTCGCGGACAAGGACACGCCAAAGCCCAAGCCCAAGTCCAAGGCTGGGCCTACTGACATGTGCAGGTTCTGCAAAGAACTGGGGCATTGGAGAAGAGATTGTAAGAAATTCCAGGAAGGTCTAAAGGAATTGAAGAAGAAGACTTTCGAGACTTCTTCATCAGGTATTTTTGTTATAGAAGTTAATACAACTACTTCTGATAATACCTCATGGGTCATGGATACTGGTTGTGGGGCTCATATTTGTACTAATATGCAGGCACTCAGCAACAGTAGAAGGCTGAAGCAAGGACAAGTGGAGCTACGAGTTGGGAATGGAGCGAAAGTTTCAGCACTAGCTGTAGGAACATACTTGTTGTCTTTACCTTCGGGATTGATTTTAGAACTGAATAATTGTTATTTTGTACCTGCTATAAGCAGAAATATTATTTCAATTTCTTTGTTGGATTTGGAAGGTTATGATTTTTCAGTTAAGAATAAATTATGTTCCTTCAATCGCAACAATTTGTTCTATGGTTCTGCCCCTCTTACGAATGGGCTTTACATACTCGATCAATCCGCGCCAATTTATAACATTAATACAAAACGGTTTAAACCTAATGAAGAAAACCGAACGTTTCTATGGCATTGTCGTTTAGGGCACATCAGCGAGAAACGCATCAAGAGGCTCCATTCGAATGGACTTCTTGGCTCATTTGACTTTGAGTCATGTGAGAAATGCGAATCCTGCATGATGGGCAAAATGACACGGGCCCCCTTTAATAAACCTAACGAGAGGGCCAGTGACTTATTGGGCCTGATACACACTGATGTGTGTGGCCCAATGTCCACAAATGCAAGAGGAAACTATCAGTACTTCATTACCTTCACTGATGATTTCAGTAGGTATGGATATGTTTATTTGATGAAACATAAGTCTGAATCTTTTGAGAAGTTCAGAGAATTCCAAAATGAAGTACAGAACCAACTTGGCAAAAGCATTAAGGCTCTTCGGTCCGACCGAGGAGGAGAATACTTAAGCCAAGAATTCAGTGATCATCTAAGAGAGTGTGGGATCGTGTCCCAACTCACTCCTCCTGGAACACCTCAATGGAATGGTGTGTCTGAGAGGAGAAATCGGACCTTATTGGATATGGTTCGATCTATGATGAGTCACACAGACCTTCCAATATCCCTTTGGGGATATGCTCTGCTAACAGCAGTGTTCACTCTAAATAGAGCGCCATCAAAAGCAGTAGCAAAGACACCATATGAATTATGGACTGGAGAAGCTCCAGTGCTGTCTTATCTAAGAATTTGGGGTTGTGAAGCCTATGTTAAGAGATTAATCTCAGACAAGCTTACACCAAAATCTGATAAATGCTACTTCATTGGTTATCCACGGGAAACCAAGGCTTATTACTTCTATCTACGTTCCGAGAACAAGATCTTTGTTGCCCGGGATTGTAACTTTCTTGAGAGAGAGTTTCTCTCTAAGAAAGACAGTGGGAGTAAGGTACTGCTTGAAGAAATTCAAGATGAACAGGATACTGCTCAACCTAATGAGGAAGAGCAGCAGGAGGATCTACAAGAAATTGTAGAGCCTGAACCTGTAGTACCTGAAGTTCGAAGATCCGGGAGGATCCGTCACGAACCCGAGAGATATCAGGGATTCCTCGTGACTGACTGTCATGATCTTTTGATCATTGATGGTGATGAACCATCGAACTTCAATCAAGCCATGATGGGCCCAGATTCCTCTAAATGGCGCAAGGCCACTGATTCCGAAATGGACTCCATGTCGGTCAACCAAGTGTTTTCGTTGGTTGACTTACCCGTTGGTGTAAAAGCCATCGAGTGCAAATGGATCTTCAAGAAGAAGATTGACGTGGATGGAAATGTCCAGATTTACAAAGCCAGGTTGGTGGCAAAAGGTTTCAGACAAGTTCACGGTGTGGACTACGATGAAACCTATTCACCAGTGGCTATGATGAAATCTATTCGGATTCTACTAGCAACTGCAGCTTTTCATGATTATGAAATTTGGCAGATGGACGTGAAAACCGCCTTCCTGAATGGTATTCTGGAAGAGGATGTGTATATGACACAACCTGACGGTTACATAGATCCGAAGAATGCTGGGAAAGTATGCAAGCTTCATAAATCCATTTATGGATTGAAGCAAGCATCGAGGAGCTGGAATCTTCGTTTTGATGAAGCGATCAAGCAATTTGACTTCATCAGAAACGAAGAAGAACAATGCGTGTATAAGAAATCTAGTGGGAGCAAGATTGTATTTCTTATTATGTATGTCGATGACATACTACTTCTCGGAAACGACGTTCCAATGCTGAAGTCTGTAAAGGACTGGCTTGGAAGTTGTTTTTCCATGAAAGACATGGGTGAAGCCGCATACGTTCTTGGAATTAGGATCTATCGGGATAGACCTAAGAGGCTGATAGGCTTGTGTCAAGACTCATACATTGACAAAGTCCTACAAAGATTCAGCATGAAAGATTCCAAGAAGGGCTTCACGCCAATGGTACATGGCACAACGCTGAGCAAGAAGCAGAGCCCTACGTCGGCTGCTGAGCTTGAGCGCATGAAGAACATTCCTTATGCATCTGCAATAGGATCTGTCATGTATGCCATGATCTGTACTCGTCCTGATGTTGCTTATGCATTGAGCATGACGAGTAGATACCAGTCAAATCCAGGTGAAAACCATTGGATTGCCGTAAAGAATATCTTGAAGTATCTAAGACATACTAAGGATAAGTTCTTGGTGTACGGTGGAAGTGATGTGCTTAAAGTCAGTGGATTCACGGACGCAAGTTTCCAGACAGACACTGATGATTTCCGGTCACAGTCCGGTTATGTCTTTTGTCTGAATGGCGGTGCAGTAAGTTGGAGAAGCTCCAAGCAGGACACCGTTGCTGATTCCACTACAGAAGCTGAATATATCGCCGCCTCAGAAGCAGCGAAGGAAGCTGTTTGGATACGAAAGTTCATTATGGAACTAGGTGTGATACCAGATGCGGCTGAGCCTCTGGCACTGTTTTGTGACAACAATGGTGCTATAGCTCAGGCAAAGGAACCAAGATCACACCAGAAATCCAAGCATGTTCAAAGAAGATATCACTTGATACGTGACATCATTAATAGAAAGGAAGTCAAGATCAGCCGAGTTCCGACAGATGATAACGTCGCTGATCCGTTGACAAAGCCACTCCCAAGGCCTAAGCTCGAGTTCCTGACTGAAGCTGTAGGAATTAGAAACATTGAAATGTAATCTGAATTTGAGTGGGAGTTTTGTGAGCTTTATTTAGTTATTTGATATGTTCTTGTAAAACATTATTTTATGTTTTAATGAAATTATTATTTCAAGATTATTTTAACTGTGATGAAATAATCGTTCCAAAATGATATGAACCATTTTATAGGTCATCGAAGTAAATGACTTGATCTTGAGTCATCGAAGTCATTTAGCTTGATCATGAGATCCTATATTTGATAAATGTTTTATATCATCATGTCCCTAGTCGAAGGTTGTTGAAACTGGAACACCAACAACCGTGTGAGACTGGATTGGTACGTGACTTATGACAAAGTCTCAGTGTGTCATAGATGCGCGGCATCAAAGTCAGTACATAGGTGTATGTTGGGAACATACGACCGGACAAGACCCGCCTATAAGAACTCTTCAGGATATTTATATCTGTGTCATAAGAGATTCTTACTACGACTATAGAGTATAGTCCTTAGACCTGAGTTCACATGCATGTGACTGCCCATGGACTGATGTACTTTGATCATTGTCTAACGCTATCGTTCTGCGATAGTTATAAGGACCTTGTTTGGGTACATCATGAAATGAGTAGTTTACAGTGATGGAACAAGATGGGATTTGTCCCTCCAATATAAATGGAGTGAATATCTCTAGGCCAATCGGAGATTTGAATACTGGAAAACGCATGGCCATGCTCAAACGGACTTTCCCGAGTCGTTTGGATTGTCAGTATCAAATCAGAGTCCGATGAACAAGATTAGGCTTTATAAGGATGACACCAATCTTGCCTTATGACTAATCGAGATATTGTGACAAAAGGATTATGAATACAGAGATTCCAGTACAAGTGGGAGATTGTTGGAATTGTGTCCTGTAATCTCGGTACTGTCTCTAGAAAGTAAGAGTATGTCGAGATCAGACATAAGTCATATAATACTGGGGATCATGATGGCTTGCTAGAGTCCGCTCATGATCTATAAGTCTTGGACTTATTGCCTTTATTATATGATCCCATATGGGTCACACGCCTAAGCTAACAGGAAAATGTGTTGGAACGGCTTAGCAGAAGTACGACAAAAGTGCTAGGCATTTGTCGTACTAAGAGAGAAAGACTAATGGGTCTGATTAAATGGGATTTAATCAGATTGGGCCCAAAAGCCCAAAAGGGAAAGAGAAGGCTTTTAATGACTAAAAGCCAAGTCTTTTCTTCCCAACCCTAACACCCAGCCGCGGCTACTCCTCTCTCTCTGCGCCTCTGTTCCTTGTGGTCTAGCAGCCATTTCCTTGTGAAGCGTGTGTGAACCTTTGGAGGATTCATCCCTCGGTGCATCTATCTGATCTCTGACCTGTTCTATTCCTTCCGCTGCAACAAACAGGTAAAAGGTGAGATCATGTTATGTTTCTAAATAAGAACACCTAGATCTGATGCATGTTTAGGTTGATATCAATATGAGAATTGAATCAGGATCAACTGAACTATCCAACAGAAGTCATTTAGCTTGATCATGAGACCCTATATTTGATAGATGTTTTATATCATCCCGTCCCCAGTCGAAGGTTGTTGAAATTGGAACACCAACAACCGTGTGAGACTGGATTGGTACGTGACTTATGACAAAGTCTCGGTGTGTCATAGATGCGCGGCATCAAAGTCAGTACATAGGTGTATGTTTGGGAACATACGACCGGACAAGACCCGCTTATAAGAACTCTTCAGGATATTTATATCTGTGTCATAAGAGATTCTTACTACGACTATAGAGTATAGTCCTTAGACCTGAGTTCGCATGCATGTGACTGCACATGGACTGATGCACTTTGATCATTGTCTAACGCTATCGTTCTGCGATAGTTATAAGGACCTTGTTTGGGTACATTATGAAATGAGTAGTTTACAGTGATGGAACAGGACGGAATTTGTCCCTCCAATATATATGGAGTGAATATCTCTAGGCCAATCGGAGATTTGAATACTGGAAAATGCATGGCCATGCTCAAACGGACTTTCCCGAGTCTTTTGGATTGTCAGTATCAAATCAGAGTCCGATGAACAAGATTAGGCTTTATAAGGATGACACTAATCTTGCCTTATGACTAATCGAGATATTGAGACAAAAGGATTATGAATACAGAGATTCCAGTACAAGTGGGAGATTGTTGGAATTGTGTCCAGTAATCTCGGTACTGTCTCTAGAAAGTAAGAGTATGTCAATGATCAGACATAAGTCATATAATGCTGGGGGTCATGATGGCTTGCTAGAGTCCGCTCATGATCTATAAGTCTTGGACTTATTGCCTTTATTATATGATCCCATATGGGTCACACGCCTAAGCTAACGGGAAAATACGAAGGAACGGTTTAGCAGAGGTACGGTAAAAGTGCTAGGCATTTACGGTACTTGGAGAGACTAAAGGGCCTGATTAAATCCAAGGGATTTAATCAGAACTGAGAATTGGGCCCAAAAGCCCATGAGAACTAAAGGGAGTTTTAATGAATAAAACTTGACCTAAAAATTCTCTAATTCTACAGCTGATTTGCGCCACCCACAGCCTCTCTCTGCGCCTCCTCTCCTGCTCGGTCTAGCAGCCATTTCCTTGTGAAGCGTGTGTGAACCTTTGGAGGATTCATCCCTCGGTGTATCTCTCTGATCTCTGACCTGTTCTATTCCTTCCGCTGCAACAAACAGGTAAAAGGTGAGATCATCTAATGTTTCTATTCAAGAGAACCTAGATCTGTATGTTTAGGTTGATATGAATCTGTGAATTACATCAGGATCAACTAAACAGTTCCTACAGTCACAACATCCATAAGATACATTTCGAGATTTCTAGATGCCGCTAGGCTCATTAAGTATCTGAATGTGATTGCATCCATAACTGGGGAATATGTTTCATCATAATCAATTCTCGGTCTTTGAGAAAAACCTTGGGCAACTAGTCTGGCTTTGTATCTTGTGATTTCATTTTTCTCATTTCTCTTCCTTACAAACACCCATTTGTATCCAACTGGTTTTATACCTTCAGGTGTTGTGACAATAGGTCCAAAAACATTTCTTTTATTGAGAGAGAATAATTCAGTTTGTATGGCCATCTTCCATTTCTCCCAATCATGTCTTTTCTGACATTCTGATATGGATTTTGGATCCGGATCATCAATTTCATGATCAATTTCCTTAGATACAGAAAAGGAGAATACTCCATCCAAGTCATCAATATCATGTCTTTCCTATAATTTTCCATCTTGGGCATAGTTAATGGAGATCTCACATTTTTCTTAATCATGTTCGATTTTGAGTCTTTCATCTTTTTCTTGTTTTCCAGGATCCTCTTCACAAATGTCTTCTTGACATTTTTCTTGATGTAGTTCCTCTGCAACATTTTTATTTTGTTCTCCCAACTTCTTTTTCTTTCGGGGATTTTTATCTTTTGAGCCCATTGGCCTCCCCCTCTTCAACTGAACCTTAGGTTAATTAGCAATGGTTCCATCAGTTTGTTCTTTTGGAATTTCAATTTTAGATGGAGCATTTGCAGCGGGTATGTATGACTTAGTCACTCTCTTTGTATCTGTAAATGCATCTGGTAACTGGTTTGCTATATTTTGTAAGTGCACAATTTTCTGAACTTCCATCTCCCGTTGATTCGAAGGAGGATCAAGATAAGCCAAAGATTGTGTACACCATGTGATATCTTTTGGTGATTCTCTTAATCCTCCCCCTAACGCGGGGAATTCATCTTCATTAAAATGGCAATCAGCAAAACGTGGCGTAAACATATCACCAGTTCGCGGTTCAAGGTATCAAATTATACTTGGTGACGTATACCCAATATATATGCCCACTCCTTTGTGGCCCCATTTTAGTTCTCTGCGGCGGGGCTATTGGAACATAAACCGCACATCCAAAAACACGGAGATGAGATATATTTGGTTCTCTGCCAAATGCTAATTGTAACGGGGAATATTTATGATACGCACTTGGTCTTAACTGGAGTAGTGTTGCTGCATGTAAGATAGCATGACCCCATATAGAAATTGGGAGTTTTGTTCTCATAATTAATGGTCTAGCAACGAGTTGCAATCGTTTTATCAAAGACTCAGCCATGCCATTTTTTTGTATGAACATGCGGAACAGGATGTTCAACATCAATTCCCAGTGACATACAATATTCATTAAAAGTCGCCGAAGTGAATTCTCCAGCGTTATCAAGCCTTACTTTCTTTATTGTGAAATCAGGAAATTGTGCTCTCAACCTGATTATTTGGGAAATGAATTTTGCGAAAGCCGTGTTTCTTATGGTCAAAAGACACACATGTGACCATCTACTAGATGCGTCAATTAATACCATAAAATATCGAAATGGTCCACATGGTGGGTGAATCGGCCCACATATATCACCATGTATACGTTCTAAAAATATAGACGATTTATTCCCAACTTTAGTTGGTGAAGGCCGAGTAATAAGTTTTCCTTGAGAACATGCACTACATAAAAGCTCATTCGATTGCAAAATTTTCTCGTTTTTTAACGGATGACCATTAGAATTTTGCACAATTTTTCTCATCATGACTGAACCAGGATGCCCTAGCCTTTCATGCCAAACTTTGAATGTATTAGCAAGCTTCGGGTTTATTGTAACATATGATTCAATTATATTTATTTTTGTGCAATATAATCCGGAGGATAACATTTCTAATTCTTCTAATACATGTTTCTTCTCCAATGTAATGCAAAGATATTCAATACCGTTTTTACTCATAGTCTCAACATGATATCCATTTCTGCGGATATCTCGAAAACTTAATAAATTTCGTTGAGATTTTGGGGAATATAATGCATCATGTATTTCAAACTTTGTTCCCCTTGACATTGAAAAATTCACTTTTCCGGAGCCAATGATTATTTTGGCATTTCCAGAAATTGTACTCACGCTTCCAGCGGAGTCTTTTATTTTGAGACAGGAGAAATACTTTATATCACTGATTATTGTATGAGTTGTAGCACTGTCTGCCAGACATATGTCTCCATCATGAATTCTGATTTGTGACATTCTGTTTCATAATATTCATATAGATGTATTAATAAAGTAAGATAAATATATAAACATTATTTTTATTTTTTATTACAATGGAAAACACACTTTCACACACACACAAGACAAACATATTATACAAATGCAAACATTTATTTTAAGCCTCCTTGGCAGTTTATTTGGTCTCATCGGTCATAGCCGTTTTAGTTTTCGGGATCCACAAGGAAATCCGCGATATCAAGAGAAGCATCATCATTTAGGCCACTGAAGGAAGGCCTGGCTTCATTGTTGTTGAAGTTGGTTTCGACATTATTAACTATGGCCTTTTGAGACGCTTGATACAGATTGACAAAGTGCTTTGGTGTGCGACATGTTCGTTCCCAATGTCCTTTCATGCCACATCTTTGACAAGCACTTTCGGTTGGTTTCTTTATTTCGCGACCACCTTCATTTATCTGTAAGTAATTGTTCCTTCTGGGATTGAAACCACCTTCATTACTTTGGAAACTATTGTTTCGCCTGGCGTTGAAACCACCTTCATTCACTCGGAAGTTATTGTTTCTTCCGGTGTTAAAGTTCCTTCCTCGTCCACGATATCGTCCATAATTTCGACCACGGCTTCTACCGCGTCCACGACCTCACCCACAATAGTTATTGTTGGTGTTGGATGCTACGACATTCGCTTCAGGGAATGGAGCCGATCCAGCTGGACGAGACTGGTGATTCATCATCACCAATTGATTGTTTTGCTCGGCAACGAGGAGGACTTCCATCAATTACGCGTATCGAGTGTAATTATTAGCCCGATATTGTTGCTGCAGGACTAAATTTACGGGATGAAATGTGGTGAGAGTTTTCTCTATGAGATCATAGTCAGTTACGTTCTCTCCACATAATACCATCCTTGAGGTGATCCCGAATAAGGCGGAATTATACTCGCTAACACTTTTGTAATCCAGGAAACGAAGGTGTATCCACTCATGTTTGGCTTTCGGTAAGATCACATATTTTTGGTGATCGAACCTTTCTTTCAAGGATTGCCTTAGATCCGCAGGATCTTCTTTTATGATGTACTCAGATTTTAAGCCATCGTGGATATGGTGAAACAAAAATATCATGGCATGTGCCTTTTGCTCCTCTGTTGTTGTTTCTGTCTTATCGATGGTTTTGAGGAGACCATTTCCTTTAGATGCATTTTTGCACCTTTTGCCCATGTCAGATAATTCTTTCCCGATATGTCGAGGGCAGTAATTTCAAGCTTTACGAGATTCGACATGATAACTGTATCGATAAAATAACAACTTATTAATGTCAAATTAATTAAATTTCAACTCAAAAATTTAATTTAAATTTTACCAACAATTTATCGATAAATTTTAATTGATGAATACAACGATTATTATTTTCAGGATTAAATAATTTCTATTTAGAATTCATAACTAAAATTATTATTAAAAAACAGTAATAATCGATACACTTTTATTTGATGATAATATGTTAAAATGAACCATTAACATAAATGATGAAAGAGATTATAAGAAAAATTGAAGCATAGAAAACTAATGCAACAACTGTAATGAATTCTTCCGAAGTAAATTCTTCAATAAAAATACCATAAATAGAAGCAAAAATTGCAACTGTGCATAAAATTAACAACATGAGAATCATCATTTTAGAAGAAAAAAAAAATTTGGGAAATTTTTATGAAAGAATAAAATATTGAGTGAAAATAATGAGTGAATGATAAGGGTATTTATAGATTTAAAAATACTGTTCATAGCTGTTAGAAAATATTCGAAATTTAAAAAATATTTTGAAATTTTATTCATGACCGTTGGCGGTAAAAAAAACAAAATTTATTTAATTATCAATTTATTTAATTTGTTATTCAGAAATTTAAATTCATGTGGCCAAAATAAAATTAACATTAATTTTATAGTGATACAACAAATAAAATAACTATGATTTAACTTATCCATTTTAGAATAAATTTTCATAAATTTTAATGTACCAAATTTCGAAGTATAATATAAAATTAATTAAAAAGGCATCATAATTATTAGTACAAGGAGGGGTTATAACCTTCCACTCCGTAAAATTATTATCAATGAGGAGCTTTATCCTACCACTCCATAAAATATGATTGGGAGGAGGTTTATCTTACCACTCCATAAAAATATGATCATGAAGGAGGTTTTATTTTACCACTCCATAAAAATATGATCAGGGAGGAGGTTTTATTCATACCACTCCAAAAAATATTTGCGGAGATATAGTCCGCCACGACGAATAATTCGGGAAAGACAACGCCTATCTTCCCGAGATAATCATAACAAAATATAAATAGCGGTAGAGTCATTGTTTTGTAAATAAATTAAATAATTAAAAACCTCACCTTTTAAGTAGTGAATATAAAATAAAAAAACTGTGTGGGATTGGTCGGACGGAAATTCAAGTGGACAAAGAAACAGTTGGATGGCGAATGAACGGATCGATAGAGCGTCATGCTGATAACGTGATATGAACTAATAAATAGATTTATATATGTTACGTATAGTATTTGTGATATATATATATATATATATATATATATATATTATAAGTGATATAATATATATATTATTTGATAATGAAAGGAAGAAAGAAAGTAATGGAGAGAGAGGGAGTTGTGAGCGAGAGAGAATAAGAGTGTATTGTTTCTTTGATGTATTATGTTGTGTATAATTACAAGAGAAGGTAACCATATTTAGAGGAGATGAAAATGAATAAACAAATACATGTGGTATTGCAAGTGGAAGTGCGTAGAAGTGAGTGGAGGAGAAGGATAATCATATTGTCTTCAACAATCATCAACTATATGGATGAGAAGTTATGAACTGATTTAATAATCAAAATTCCTATTACATGGCATTTCTCACATTCTTTGGGATGAGAACAACTTCACTACGTATATACTAGTCTATGATCAATTTATGTAACATGTAAGATTCTTTTGCTCTCCTCACATGTCCTTGTTATAAATTTGGTTGAGCAATTCTAAAACAGTCAACAATTAAACTGCTATTTTGAGTTGTATAGGTATGTCAGATGTATACTTTTAGGCTCTGTTGATGAGTATAACTTTAGGCTGACGATCTATTTCTCCACGAGAAGTATCCTATAGCATCAGATGTAACCCATAAATATGCTTCGTTCTAAATGTCCCCGAAAACAAAGTTATAGATCTATAATTCCCTTAAATTTTAGTTCAAAGCTCAAAACTCCACTAATCTTATTTTCAATGAATTATTATCTAAATTGTAAACCGAACCATAAAACATGATTGTAAACCGAATTTGAAATCAGACTCAACCCAAAACCTGTTTATGATACCCGAATGTATACCCAGTCCTTTATAAAAAAAAATCCCCAAAATCGAGTGTCGTAGATAAATCCTAAAATTATCAATTTGATATCAAATCTTTGGGGATTTTGTATGAAGCGAGCTAAAGCGATGAAGTTACGGCAATTGAATCTGGGAAATGGGCAGAGTTTGATGATGTAATCCACATCTCTTCAAGGATTTGGTGAATTAGATCGTGCATGTTCTTTTTTCTTTCTCTTCAATGTTTGATGATGCATTTCTGGGATGAAAATAAAGATTCATTGCTCACAAAAGCGATGAAACATGAGTAGTGGAAAAGAGTTAATTAAATAAACTGTCTCCGTCAACACATAAGGGCTTGTTTTTTTATACAATAAATTTTAGATCGAACATTAACATAAATGGAGATGTCGTCTTCTTCTTTTACCTTTTTTGTTATCTGACAAAGAATCAGAGATCGAGAATTTGTTCTCTTATTGTTGAAATTACCGATTCACTCGTGCTCGAATTTGTGTGGGTTTGTGTTGATTTGCATGCATTTTTATTTAAAACGATTCAAACGTGCTCTTACAATTGCTGGAGAACTGATTTTTTTTCCAGAGGTATCAAATCAAACAACCAAAATCGATCACTCGCTTCGATTCAAGAGAAACCAAATTGTAATCGGGTTGTAACTGGAAAATTGGGTTATAATCGGGTGGTAATTATAATTTGGTTTAATTTGGGTTTAGTATTGCTACTGTCGGTTAACAATTATTAGTTTAACAGTAAACCATTTTAAACCCGAGTCAGTGTAGATTTAGATTTCAAACTTTTAGTTGAGGGAGATATTAGTCTCCAACTATTATTTCGGGGAACTATAGATCTATAACTTTGTTTTCGGGGGTATTTGGAACGAGGTATACTTCTGGGCAACATCTGGTGCTATACGATACTTCTCGTGGGGAAAATAGATCGTTAACCCTACAACTTTTGATAGGAAAACCCAGGAAATGTTCATACCTTGTCAATGAGGATACTTAAGATGTGATTTATTGGCCATCAAAGTGCGGAAAAACTAGGACTGCTTTCTCCCTTTTTCGTCTCACCAGTGCGGTGAGTAATGAAAAATTTGCAGCCTTGGAATTAGAAGCAAACAAGGAGAATGCAACCTTGAAATTAGAAGCAAACCATGATAATGCACTCTTGGAATTAGAAGCCAACCAGGAGAATGTGGTGTAAGTGTTCTTCATTGCTTGTAATTGGTCTCTTAATATTTTTTTTCCCTAGAACTTTTAGTTGCTTTGTATGTTAGGTTATCGAGTATTTGGTGAGAAAGTATCAACAATTCGGATCTGCTCATTTTCAAAATGAAACAAGAAGATTCACAATGTTGGATGCTGCTTCGGTAAGGGATCAACATTTGTGGTTGTATAAACTCTTTGTTAGAAATCTTTGCTTGCTGAACTCTTTGTTATAAATTGTTGAACTTCATGAACAATCTGTTATAACTCTTTTTTTGCTGAACTTGTAGGATCAAGGCTCCAGTTACTTCTCCAGTCAAACATCGCTATCTTGGTCATCTTAGCTCAACCAAATGAAAATGACAAAGGATATTTGAAGATGACCAAGTATTTAATCAAGGTGATTATCCTAATGCAGCGAAATTTTTACCATAATATATTAGAGGAGCCATACTTGGAGATACACGAAAATATATTGAGTTTTTTAAAAACTGGGTTTTGTTAAACTACTTGTAATCGTTAACATAATGGATACCCAAAACTGAGCTTTTTAGAGAGGTTTACTCAAGTCAAGGAGAAGCTTGGACCATTTCTTCTAGACTCAGAACCGGCCCATATCATAAACGAGGTAAGCTACTAATTAGAAAATTCAATTCCAAGGGGCATTTTTCAGAAAAGAATTCATTAATATATATTTAAACAATATTTACAAGGATATTTTTAAATATATTTTTGATAATATCAATTTAACCATAATGTTTTTATAGTTTAATAATATATTTTATTTCGCCTTTTACTCTATTTTTCCTTTGAAAATATTATTCTATTTTTCTTCTTATGTAGCTTAAATATATTACTCTATTTTTTCCTTTAAAAATAAATATTTTCTTTAAGATTTTATTTTTATTTTAGTATTAGTACACTTTTGTACAAAAGTTGGAGAAGATTTTTATTCTAAAATATTGTAGTGGTGTGTTGGAGATATTCTTATAGATATATAATATATCAAAATGCTTGTTTTTTTTAAAAGATGATTGTTAACATAAAACATGAATTGATTATCATATATTGTTGATGATTCCAATATTGGTTAACTTGCTTAGAAAAGTTAAAGTGGTTACAGTCAAGAAAGTATATCATAAATAGACTTTTAATATGCTATTTTGTTTTGTTTTGCTTTGTTTTATTTTGTTTTGTTTTGGTGTTAACAACTTTCTAATATATATATTTTTATAAATGAGAAGAGATTTTGAGGCGAAAGCTGAAGTATCATCACGAGAGTGAGTTTGAAAAGAAAAATAGTGACGTGGAATGATGACATGGAAGACTTAAAATTTTCAAAATAGGTTTAATGTTGGAGTTAATTACGGTAAATGTCATTATTCATTTAAAATTTTGTAGCATTCATTAAGTTTTTAAAATGATGGAATAATATCTTATTAAATATTTTAGTTAGTTCGATTTCTTAAAATATACTGCATAATATTTTATTCTTCTAATAGAATATTGTTAATACTAAACGTAATCCTATATATATACCGATAAATTATCTTATAGAATATTCCAATCTTCCAATAAAAGATTTCTGTAAATTAGTCCAACCATAAACAATTGATCCCCATAAATAGAGTCTATACCACACTCATATAACATCCACATATCAATATATTTTTCTGTTTATCAAAATTAACATGGTTTTAATTTTGTATTGTGGCATTTATGAATATGGAAGGTTGTATCATTCTACGCCAAACGAAATGGTATACCCTAAATCCTTTTATCTGGCATTGATTTCTTATAATTATCATGGTTTTAATTTTTTATACTGTGCTATTTATGATTTTTCATTTATACCAAGCATTACGAAAATGTTATGATTTCTTATCATTATCATGATGAAAAAAAGATACGAATTTGCGTTTAAATGATTTGGTAAACTATGCTCAATAGATCAAATCTCCAAACTACAAACATGTTTTAAACACTTTTTCACTTTCGAATTCGAGGTATGAAAGCTCCTTAATGTAAGTATTATGGTTTGTATTATTTATCAAGTTCTTTACTTCTTCATGTTAATTCTAACCTTATTTAGTACATTCAATACATGTATATTTTATTAAATGTGTAGTCTCTAAAAACGAAGTTAACTTATGGAGAGTCTTGCTTTCGGTCATACAATTTCCAGGATCGTATATGAGTTACGGTTGAGTGGAAGAGAGAGATAGGAGAGTGGAAGCTCCTTAATGTAAGTATTAAGGTTTGTATATTTATCAAGTTTTTAATTTCTTCCTTTTGATTCTAACATTATTCAGTACTTTTAATACATGTAAATTTTATTAAATTTGTAGACACCAAAAACGAAGTTAACTCATGGAGAGTATTGCTTTCGGTCATACAATCTCCAATATTTTATCAGACATACAATTGAGTGGAAGAGAAAGATACGAGAAGAAAATGAATATAAGCGAAAAAGAGAATAATAAATAGATGAATATGATTTGGTTTTATAGTCATCAACAATATATTTGTTTCCCGTTCTTTATTACTAAACATTTGTAATGCATTCTTAAGCTAAATCTTAATTATATGAATAAGATTTGAGGCGCATATATGATATTTTGTGTTTTGGAAGATATGTACTTTTCGTGTTTTAGATTTTATAAATCTATATTAACGGTTATCGATATTATCTTCTATATACTATTTGCAGTGTTAGATGTGTAATCATTAATGCGCATACATGATCATTTAGTAGATATGATGCCTCTCTTACCACCATTTAGAAAAAAACAATACCGACATATTTCATAGATATTATGTTTATTAAATTCATATAGCGGTTTGTTTTAAAAAAGACTATAAATTCCTTTAATTTAAAGAAGGTCAAATTCGTATATTAACTAATTTTCAAAATCAAAATTAATGTTTCTTATTGATGATTTTTAATATTTCTGATGATTTCTAATATTTTGACATATAACATATCTGGTTGAATTTTCATTATTCACAAAAAAATTTCTCGATTGAAATATTTCTCTCTAGGAACCAAAACCGTTTACAAACTTCTTTCTCAACAAAAACAAGTAGATGGAGAGAATCAATCTTCTTTTAGAAGATAACCGATCAACAAATGATTGACATTTTAAAATTAAAATATTAAGGGTATATGAGTATTATGTTTCTGGTCACGACTTCTTCTGTGTTCTCTCAGATGAGATGGTAAGTAAAAACATAAGATTTGTTTTATGTATAATATATACAGTGGACATATAATAGATATATATGTCAAGAACAACAATTTTTCTTCATTTAAACACGATATATATAAACCTAATGCCAATCATTGTTTATGTAGGGTACAAAGATGGAATTGGTTGTTACACCAAACGAAGTTTCCAACTATAAGAGGTTAGAGAAATATGAAGGGAAGTGACTTGAAAGAAGATATGTCAAGGTTGCCTATGATTCTTCAAAATTTCGTCCAATGAAGTCTGAATATATCATCTGCGTAGTTCCATGATCTAATATCCGAAAGACTGATGACATTAATGATATGCATTATTTGGATTTTTTAAGTATCCAAGAAGTCCAAGATTACACAACTCCAACTAATGTTTCTTTAGTTATGGATGTGAGATATATTTTTTTGGTAAATAATATTATTTATTTATTATTTACTATTTTAACATATTTATGATCTTGCAGATGTAATGGGTATGATGGTCAGTTCATAACCCATGAATGTTGTTGTTGATAATCCTACAGCATCAAAAAGACTTTTTTCACATCAAAGACTCACGGTAATATCGGTTCGAATATCTAGAGCCGTTGCTATGAATAATCATTTTGAGAATGATATTTTATTTAGTTTGGCTTAAATTTTTATAGGGTAACCGACTAAGGTGTGTAACTCTAAGTATTCACGCTAATGATTTACAAATAGATTAACTGCTTTTAATGATCGAGTTGTTATATGTTTTTTGAAATTTTGAAAGATTGTTCATTTTGGATGTAAGTTTTCATTGTTTTAAATATATCTTATCTACGGTATTATTGCTTTATAGGTTTAGATTAAAGATGGATTGTCTGATGTCCTAATCAACCCTCCTTTACGTGAAGGAGAAGCTATGAGGGATGAATTTGAGCCGTTTGAAACTTTCCTTGCAACAGGAAGAGATGTCATTGGAAGATAGTTACCCAGTCAGATTTATATACTGCTTTTATGTTAATGAATTTGAAAACTATAACTAATATCGTTTGTGTTGTATTTAAACTTTTATCTATTTATATTATTCTTTTTATTTCTAGATCTGTATTCTTGAAGGTCCACCATAATGTTTTTAGGGTTTTCGTCACATAAAAAACTATTTATCGAAATCTCATTAACAAGATCAATTATTTTTATAAAATCGGAGAATATATGTATCCTAATACCGATGTTTTACAGTAAATTAAACCATATTTATTATCTCTTTGTGATGTGATAGTCACCTAAAACGATGTATACACAATTATTAATAAACTAATGATATCTAATTTCACCACAAATAAGAATTATGTAATTAAGTTAATTAATTAGACTAAAATGTATGAAACTAATAAATTTGAAATGCTATGACAAGTAATGAATCTAACAGATTTTACGCATTCCTGTTATGTTTAATAGAATAGATATAAAATTGAAACTTTAAATTTCCTTTAAATTTTATATAAATCTGATTTTCCATATTTAATTCGTTAAATATAATATGTTTTAGTGAAAAGCACACATATTAAAAAATTAACTTTTCAAATTTTAAACCAAAATATCATTTAGTATTTTGTTTATTCAAGATTTCCAAGAAATTCCTTTTGCTGTATTTTGACTTTTCAATTTTATTATATTAAAATAAATTAAAAATTTGCATAGAAATTTGACAAACACTTATATAATGAAAAAAATTAAAATTTTCAAATTTCCTATATTGAAAAACGGATTGAATATTTAATTTAATATTTTCATCTCCTTTTATTATATCACATGAGTCTTCTTTTATGATTTTTTTACTAGATCTTTTGGATACTCAACTTTATTATCACTTAATTTGAAAACATATGTCATCATGAGCTCCATTTATAACTGCCACCTCCGATGACTTTTTACGTTTCATGTTTCACACAGATTAAAAAACAGTATTAAATTTTGGCTTCAATTATCAAAACCTTAGTAATTATCCTGAGTAAATAAACAAAAATCAACCAACAATAAAATCAATTCCACAATACGAATCGTCATAAAACACAAAGAGTTAATAAATTCTACATTGAAAAGTGATAATGAAATCTGGAAACAGTACTAAACTTGAATTGTACATAAAATATAATAGGTATGACTAATCTACATTGTGATATATAATTTTTGTAATCATGCTATATTTGAAAAATAATTATTAAATAATTTTTACTAATATTCACCATCTTATATAATACAACTTACAAAATGTATTTAAGGTAAATATAACAATCAATATTTACATTTTATGTAATCGTTAGAGAATATAATGTAAATTTTTTGTAATATATTACAATATTGGTGATTTGAAACTAATACATTTTACAATCCTTAAAGAAAATCTTTAACTGATTTTAAATTGTAATATACGATTTGATTGATTTCATTTTATTTTTATTGATATTTGTATATTAAAAATTAAAATGGTTACTTAGATATTATGTTCGGTTATCTTACTCATTTCCAAGCCAATGCAAAAGTTATTAGTCATAACAACCAAAATTAACCCTATTCCCATTTTCTTATATATATTTTGCCATATATGCCATTTGGACTATTTCTCTCTCTCTCTCTCTCTCTCTCTCTCTCTCTCTCTCTCTCTCTCTCTCTCTCTCTCTCTCTCTCTCTCTCTCTCTCTCTCTCTCTCTCTCTCTCTCTCTCTCTCTCTCTCTCTCTCTCTCTCTCTCTCTCTCTTTTAAAATCAATATATTTCACAAACATATCACCAAAAATGGAAGCTTTTAATTTCATTATTATTGTAAGTTGATAACACAACAACCAATTGGAGAGTTCGTGTGAAGACCATAAGGAGATGGTTCACAAATTCTTTCATTCATGACAAAAGGTACCATGTGATCTTATGTGATGAACTAGTAAGATTCTGTATCATAAAATTCAATCTCTTTGTAATTTTTAAAATAGTTTTAATCATGTCTTGATCTTAATTTTTCCAACTGTTGGTTTCCAAATCCAATCAGATATCCCATGTAGGTTGTTTGAAACCATAAACTTTTGACATCTTGAAGTTGGTTACATGAAATATATCAAATATTTCAAAGTGATTTAAACGTATAGTAATAGTGTTATAGAAACACTATTATTAGGCATAAGATCTTCATGGGCGAGAACACACTCAATACAAACTCCTATACGATAAGCCCACCTCCAACAATAAGTCCCCCCAGTTCACATGAATAAGTCTGAAAATCATTTTATAATTTTGTTGGCATGTGAAATATTAGGGGTTGCAGACATTCTCCAGCATACATGATTGGTAATTTGATTTAACATGCATGTTCAAATTTCTTAGATTAACATATTCATGTGAACTGGGGGGGACTTATTGTTGGAGGTGGGCTTATTGTTGGAGGTGGGCTTAGCACCTCCAATTAGCTAGACATATCTTGACAACTAAGGCCCATTTCCACTACTAAAGTCGGTCCAGATCCAGCCATCGCAGAGCAATCGGTATGTCACCATTACGGCGCCGATCTACAGTCTCGATCTTGATTAGAAGATGATTGGTGGTAGAATAGATTGACTAACAGTGACCTACTTGAATAGTAGCCCAATTTGTACAATGATCACTTGTGAAGAGCGCCACTGAGCATCTTGGACACAAGGCTCAAGATACCATACCCCGAAAAGACGCAGAGTACGACACGTCACCTTGAATTTAAGGAGATATGACACCGCAAATATTTCTATAAATACCCTCTGAAGGCCATTTATGATGGACACACTGAATTTATTACACACAACTACTACTTGTAACCTCTCTTTTGCTATGATATGCTTGTTGGGATTATGTCCTGAAATCACATTGTACGAACTCTAGAGATAGTTGTATTGTCGAGATCGGACAATTCATGTGATACTGGGTAATCATAATGTTTTGCTAGAAACCAATTATGACAAATGAGTTGTAACTCATTTCCAGTATCGTGTGAACCTACAGGGTCACACACCTAAGCAAGTTGGACATAGTCCATATGGGATTGATCATTGGCATATGATCTGATCGATGTGTATTGGATGCACATCGAATATAAGTTTCTATGAGATGTATCGATCGACACCATTAGGTGGGTCGGTCGATACAGGAGGTGTGTCGATCGACACCACTAAGTGTGTCGGTCGACACAAAGGCGAAACCGAGACTGATGTTTCGGTTCACTTTAGGTCGATATATAAACGGTTTTGCACATTCGACCTAGAGGATGAGAGAGCGCCGCCCAGACTGTTTTTCTCAGAGAGAAAACACAGAAACCTCTAGAAACGAAGGTCCCAAAGAGATCCGAGCACCGGCGCTAGCAACCCGGCGGATTCCAGCTTGTGTGCGTGTGGACTACGATAGAGGCGCAGCATCTGAGGCGCAATAGATCTCGTGCTACCTGATCAATCTTCCGCTGCCAAATCTCCAGGTAATCACGAGGTGAGATCCAGATTCAATTAACTAGACCCTAGATCCTAGGCTATCGGGAACTCGCGAGAATTCTGAATCTGTAGAATTGGCTCGGATTCCCAACAGTGGTATCAGAGCTTTAGGGTTTTATCATTGAATCGAACCTGTTCATTGAATTTGATGATTTAGATTCGCAAACTAGGTTGTTTGGCTAGAACAGGTTAGATCGATTTTGCTCGGAATCGAATCTGTGTTTTCGCACAGTGTCGATCGACACACTAGGTGTGTCGGTCGACACAAGGTGGCGAAATCAACAGATTCGGCGGCTAGGGTTTTTCGCAAAAAAAAACCGAAAGCCTTCTGTGTCGATCGACACACTGGGTGTGTCGGTCGACACAGAGCAAACTCGGTTGAGTATCAATCGACACAGTTTGAGTGTCGGTCGACACAGGACGAAATTCGGCGGCTAGGGTTTTTCTCGTAGAAAACCTAAAAGCCTACTGCGTCGATCGACACAGGTTGAGTGTCGATCGACACAGACCCAGCGAATGGTTAATTGGTTCAATTGGATTGGACCGGTTATCATGCTTGGTTAAGTCCGAATAGATCGGTTTAAATTGGATGAATTGGTTTAATTGGATTAAACTAATTATCTCAATTAGCATGAACCGATGGGATAAATCAGTTTGATTGGATAAGTCGGTTCAATTGAATTGGACTGGTTATCGCAATCAGTTGAAACTGGTTTAAACGGTTTAAATTGGATGAATTGGTTCAATTGGATTGAACTGATCATCCCAATTAGTATAAACCGATTGGTTAAGATCAGTTTGATCAGATAAGTCGGTTCAATTGAATTGGACCGGTTATCAAGAACTATCTGCGGTTTAGGTCTATGTCGATCGTCACACATGGGCTGCGTCGATCGACATAACTGGTTCGATGAACCGGGTTAATTGAATTAACCGGTCATTGAAATCCGGTTTTGTTTGGTAGTGTCGATCGACAGACATTGTCTGCGTCGATCGACACAGTATTCGAAATTCTGGTTATTGAACCTTGAATTTGCAGAAACCAAACTAGACTTAAACATTGATCAAAGATTAGCTTCAATGTGGTCAACTGTCAAGACTCGTTTAGTTGTGTGATGTCTAGCCAAGAGCTTGGTGTCTACAATTACATGAGTAAGGCAGGTAATAATGTTGATGGACTTGCAGTGCATTAACATCAACAATTAAATGACCTAAGAAATTGATTTGCTAAACTTTTGGGTTTAGTTTCCTCAACTAAATATTAAGTGACCTTGATGTCTTGCTCGATCTTGTCTACTGTCTAGACTCATGTTGCCGTTGGATAGTCTTGGAGTCCTTGGTATCCACTGCTACATGGGTGAGGCAGGTGGTCATTGATAGACTTGCAGTGCAACTGTCAATGATCACAAGACTAAAGAGATTGGTTTACTTGACTGGGCTATCGGAAGTTCTGGGCCCAGAGACATCAGAGTGGATTAGACATAGTTTGTCTCATCCACAACCAAGAGTTGTACAGAGTACAATTAGCAATGATTTGCTTACCTAGATAACTAAAGTTTGGGTAATGGCGAGTCGCCCACTCAGATTTTGGTGAAGTATGGATCTTGGATTATTATATTCATAGAGGAAACATTGTTTGAATATAATGCGAGTTTTCTTATTCGATAAGATTTCTCATCATACACATAACTAAATCTTTGTTTTTCTTGGATTTCAGCTTATGTCTATGACTACTTTCTCGTTGCGATCCGTCCTTGAGAAGGACAAGTTAAATGGATCCAACTTCCTGGATTGGTATCGGAATCTGAGATTCATTCTCAAGCAGGAGAGCAAGGACTATGTCCTTGAAAAGGCTCTTCCAGAAAAACTTGGGACCAATCGCTCGCATGCAGTGTATAATGCTTGGAATAAGCATTATACTGATGTGGTAGATGTGCGTGGTCTGATATTGGCTTCCATGAACTCAGACTTGAAGAGTCAGTATGAGAACATGGAGTCACCAATAGAGATGATCACCAGCCTGAAACTGAAGTTTCAAGATCTGGCACGAGTTGATAGATTCCAGATGGTGAAGTCTCTCACTGGGTGCAAGCTACCAGAGGATGCTCCAGTAAGTCCTCATGTCATGAAACTGATGGGTTACATTGATAACCTGGGGAAACTGGAATGTCCTGTCAGCTTCGAGTTGGCCGCTGACATCATTCTGCAGTCACTGCCGTCAAGCTATGACAAGTTCGTTAAGAACTATATCAAGAAAGGCTTGACGAAGACGCTGACTGAGCTGCATGGTATGCTCAAAACAGCAGAGTATGACATCATAAAGGGTAAAAGATTTGAGGAATCTTGTGTTGGCAAGGGTAGAGGCTGGGCCGTCCAGATTTGGAATCAGGATAAGCCTGTGTCATTTTTTAAGCCCAAGTCAAGCCCATCTGGTGTTAGTAAGTGCTTCTACTGTAATGAGTCGGAGCATTGGAAGAGAGATTGCATTAAATTCTTGGAAGATTCACAAGAGATGGAGAAGATGTATGGTACTTCTTCTTCAGGTATTGTGTTATTAATTCAAGTTCTACATAAGTATTGGATACTTGTTGTGGTACTGATATTTTTGAAATATGCAGGACCTAAGCGACAGTAGAACGTTGAAGAAAGGACAAGTGGAACTGCGTGTCTGGTTGAAGCAATGGTTGATGCATGAGCCGTAGAGATTCTCCACTTGTAGGAGCCTTTCCTACTTGATTTTTGAAATTAAGTAATTGCCACCATGTACTTGCTATATGCAAAATGTCTTTCATTTTCTTTTTTGAGAATTTGGATGTTTTTCATTTGATAAAAGACAAGTTTTGTTCTTTTGATCTTAATGAAATATTTAATGGTAGCACCCCGTTTAGAATGGGTTTTATATCTTAAACCAACATGAGTTAAAATATAACATAAATACCAAACGGTTTAAGTCTGATGACTCGAACTCGACCTTTCTTTGGTATAGTCGTTTAACCACAAAAGTGAAGCAAATTCGGTAAATCCATAGTTTTGGACTCATTTGATTGTTAATCATTTGAGATATGAATTCCGTTCACTAGACCAAAATGACTAAGGCCCTTTTAGCAGAGCTAAAGGAAATGGGCCAGAAGCTTATTGGGCCTTAAACATACTGATGTATGCGGCCCAAACGAGCATTAGTGCCAGAGGAAATCTTCTGTACTTCATTACCTTATTGATGGCATCAATAAGTATTGCTGTGTTCATTTGATGAGACACAAGCTGGAATCCCTTAAGGGAGTTCCAAGATGAAGTGTAGAACCAATCTGACAGAAGTATTGAGATCCTCGATTGGATCGCGGAGGAAAATACTAGAGTCATGAATTGGGTGATCATCTGAAAGAATGAATCAGATCTTATGAGATATGATTCAATTAATGATGAATCACATGAATCTTCCATAACCATTTCAGAATACGTTCTGAAATGTCTATGTTTACGCTAAAAGGTTTCTATCAGAATCAGTGAAAAACACCACATTGGATGTGGACTGGGTGATTTCCAAATCTGTTTTTCTGATTAATTGGGATTGCAAGGTTTGTGTAAGACAGTAGTCAACAAACGAACTTGAATCTATATCTGATAAGTTCTACCTCGCTGGTTGTCCTGAGGAAACCAAGGCTTAGTACTTTTGTTGCCCAAAACTGTGTCTTTTAAGAAAGGTGATACTTTCAAAAGGAACAGTGGGAGTAAAAGTACACATCGAAGAAATTCGATAAACACAGTAAGCTGTTCAACCTGTTAAGGGAGAGCAGTGGTGAGATCTACAAAGTACTGTAGGATCTGCACCTGTGGAGCCTGAAATTCGCAGATCCGAAAGGATCCGTCACTAACTCGAGAGTGATATCTCGTAACCTATTGTCGTGATCTGCTGATCATTGAAAAGTGACGAACATGCGAAATTCGAAGAAGCGATGGTGAGGCCCAACTCCGAAAATTGGCTGGGTATGCATGTTAGTTTCACCGATCCATTTCTGGATTGAAACAAACATCTTGGAGTTGGAATCAACATTCTGACAGATTGGTCAAAGGTTTTGACTTGATCAGAAAGAAAAAGAAACCATGCGTTTACAAGGAGACTAGTGGGAGCGTAATGGCAATTCTCACACAGTGTGTTGTTAACATACTTGAATCTCATAAATGACGTTCCGACGCTAAAGTCTTGTCAAGATTTAGGTCGGAAGTCAAATTTACACAATAGACATAGGAGTAGCCGCGTGAATTCTTGGAATAAGAATCTATTAATATAGATTGAGTAAGCTAATTGGGTAGTGTCAAAATCCTTATATTGATAAGGTATTGGACAGCTCTAAGGTGCTTGATTCCAAGAATGGCTTCATACCAAAGGTCTTATGGCAATAATCTAAGCAAGATGAAGTGTCTTGGACACTGGCTGAGCTGGTAACAATATTAGCAAGAAGAAGTGTTTTGAACACTGTCTGAACTAGTATTAATGAGTGTGAGTTCTAATGCTGCTGCAATAGAATCCATCATAAATGCTATATTTTGCGCTCGTCTAGATGCAGCTTAAGCATGACGAGAATATACCAATATATTCCGGTAATAGTCACTAAACAGTTACCAGAAATATCCCAAGTGTTGAGAAACACCAAGGATAGGTTCGTGGTAAACTGATAAAGTGACGAACCAATTGAAAGTAGTTAGTCGGACAAAGACGATTCCCGGTTCCCACCTGGTTATGTCTCTTTGTCTGAATAGCGGTGCTAACTGTTGGAAAGGCTCCAAGCAGTGGACCGTAGAATAGTGCTTTTATCGGAATGGCGGTGTAATTTGTTGAAATTGTTTCAAGCAATAGCACCGCACTCTCTCCCACAACCTAAGCACGGAATTTATTCTGTTGCTGTAGGTGTAAGATATCTGAAAAGATGATCTTGATTCTAGTGGGAGTTATTTTAGTTATGTTGTAAACTTTACATAGACATGCTTTGACAATGTTTGTGTAAGTTAAAACTGACATCAGTATTATTTAATTATTGGATGATTAAATAATGGTCCCAAAGTACTTTATGGTCATCTTATAGGTCATCAAGTTGAAGACTTGATCATGAAACCCTATAAGTAAAAGATGACGTAAATTATGATTGTCCCTAGTCAAGGTTGTTAAAATGGGACACTAACAACCGCGCAGACTAGCATGTGAAGTGACTGTTGGACTAAGTTTCATGGAGTCAATGATATGATTATCACAGTCAGTCACATAGATATATGTTGGTGAACATATGATCGGAGATGACCCGCTTAATGAGAACTCCACAGGATAGTTATATATAAGTGTCATGGGAGGTTCTCATTACGACTATAGAGTATAGTCCTTAGACCTGAGTTCATCATGCTTTCTAGCATATGAATTGATGCGCTTTGACCTTGTCAAACGTCGTTCCGTAACTGGCGGCTATAACGACATTGTTTCGACGTAACATGAAGTATGTGTAGAAACAGGGATGGAACAAAATGGGATTTGTCCCTCCTGGATAACGGGAGATAAATATCTCAGGGCCCATCGAAGATTTGATACTGAGAAAATGCATGGCCGTGCTCAAACGAGGTGATTGTCAGTCGTTTGTTTATCAGTATAGATCAGAAGTTCGATGAACATGATGTTGGCTATAATAAGGATGACACAGTCTCTTGCCTTATGCCATATCGAGATATAGAGACGAAGGGATTATAGGAATAGATGATTCCAGTACAAGTGGGAGATTGTTGGGATTATGTCCTGAAATCACATTGTACGAACTCTAGAGATAGTTGTATTGTCGAGATCGGACAATTCATGTGATACTGGGTAATCATAATGTTTTGCTAGAAACCAATTATGACAAATGAGTTGTAACTCATTTCCAGTATCGTGTGAACCTACAGGGTCACACACCTAAGCAAGTTGGACATAGTCCATATGGGATTGATCATTGGCATATGATCTGATCGATGTGTATTGGATGCACATCGAATATAAGTTTCTATGAGATGTATCGATCGACACCATTAGGTGGGTCGGTCGATACAGGAGCTGTGTCGATCGACACCACTAAGTGTGTCGGTCGACACAAAGGCGAAACCGAGACTGATGTTTCGGTTCACTTTAGGTCGATATATAAACGGTTTTGCACATTCGACCTAGAGGATGAGAGAGCGCCGCCCAGACTGTTTTTCTCAGAGAGAAAACACAGAAACCTCTAGAAACGAAGGTCCCAAAGAGATCCGAGCACCGGCGCTAGCAACCCGGCGGATTCCAGCTTGTGTGCGTGTGGACTACGATAGAGGCGCAGCATCTGAGGCGCAATAGATCTCGTGCTACCTGATAAATCTTCCGCTGCCAAATCTCCAGGTAATCACGAGGTGAGATCCAGATTCAATTAACTAGACCCTAGATCCTAGGCTATCGGGAACTCGCGAGAATTCTGAATCTGTTAGAATTGGCTCGGATTCCCAACAATGCTCTCTTTGTGCTTGTTTAGAAGACCGAACTGATCTCTCTTCGGAATCAGTTAGAATGTATAAACATTTTGCCTCTCTTTTCGGCTACATCAATATAATACAATCCCGACCTACTTTCCACACAATTCCCGATATGTTCTTATAATCAACCGTTTCGTCAAAGTCAGTCTTTCTATTTAAATATAAAATCTTGGCCTAATTCACGTTAAAACATACATTTTGATTTCTTGAATCAACAGTTTCCACGATTTTCTTCGTCGGTGGCTTCTGTTGGTTATATGTGGTTGTTTCAAGGGTTGATGTGGCAGTTTGATTTTCCACTACAAGAAAACAGGGTCATTACCGACGGAATTACCGACGGAAGAAATTCCGTCAAAAATTACTGACGAAAAAACGACGACTTTCCGACGGGAAGTTTTCCGACGGAATACCGTCGAAAATTTCCGACGGTTCTCTCATTCCGTCGGAAACACCCGACGGTATAGTTTTCCGTCGGTTTTCCGTTGTATTTCGGTCGGTTTAGCGTCGGTTTAATATAGCCGTTAATATGACCGTTAATGTGACCGTTGGATCGGCTAGAAAACGACCGATTTCCGACGGATTTCCCACGGATTTCCGACGGATTTCCGTCTGAAATTATTCTACATATACCTTGATGAGGACATCAACCCATCATTGACCCGACAGACTAGAGGATGGATCACTAAGCCGGTACATGCCTTCGGAGAGAAGCAGCTTTATCATACCAAGGATATAGGTGCACATTTTGGAGCGTATCTACCTAACCATGAGGAGTTAATCTACAAATCGACATGTTCTGGAAACCTGACTCACCAAAGGAATCTGCACAAACTGGAATCACATCAATACCAGTTTCTATGAAGAAGTTATGTCCGTTTCAAGACAGGTTATTTGCAGGGAATCCGATAAAGACCGACTTGCACATTTTGGAGTGCTCAGAACGAACCAGGATGAATCAAGGAGTAAAGGAACTTGTTCTGGATTCTTGATTCATCAGGAAATTCATGAGAGTTGGAATCACACCAATACCAGCTCAGACAAAGAAGATATGCAAGATCAAACCCGAAGGTTGCTGGACCTGACTTATTTGGAAGCTCGCGGATTTAGTGAACTCCAGAACTATGTTTGGCGACCAAGAGCACGTGCAACATCTCCTTGGGCTGAGGTTTATACTCTTTTTCCCTTAAGTGTGGTTTTGTCCCAATTGGGTTTTCCCACTAAGGTTTTTAATGAGGTAAACCAAGGCCCGCTTCAAGAGAAGGAGAATCTGGCCCGTCCAACCTTCCTTCTTGTATTTTCTTTTATGATTTCGACCAGGCCCTTTTTGGCCCAATTGTAACCTAGAATATTGGCTATTTAAGCCATTCTTTTTGTTTCTAATAAGATCAAGTAAGTTGATGATAAGAAAACCCTAGTATTGTCTAGTGGCCGATCTCTTGGTTCTTGTGTGGATTCCCCTTGAATAATTGATCCTATTGTCTTCTTGCTTGTGTGCGTGAGTTACTCAAAGTGTTCCTGTCTATTTGTTGTTCGAATCATCCATCATCACCCATTGACCAAGGAGAGAGCGTCTTCGACCAGCTCCTTCGTCCCATCGTCCACCCGGTGTCGATCGAATCCCCATCGCGTCGATCGATCCCTCTCGACTACTCGAGCACCCGCCTCCGATCTTACATCATCTGGTATCAGAGCTTAGGCTCTCGACACCAACTGGTTACATCTTACCTTTGTACTTTTATTTTTGTCTTTTGTTATTTGCTTGCATAAAAATCGAAAACTCATAAAAATTGTCATTGTTTTGTACCTGTTTTCTTATTGCTTCTGTTTTGTTGCATTCATCAATACAAAAAAAAAATTTGCCTTGTTTTGCTTGATCTCATTTTGCTCCTGTCTTGTTACTATTCGTCGTGTTTGCTTCTGTCTCTTTGCTTCTGTCTCTTTGCTTCCTTAAACTAAAAATCAAAAAAAAAAGTAGGTTGCTATATTCTCGCTAGGATTGTGTGCGAACGATTGAATTGCTTTGTAGCCTTGCATTTGTTAAGTTGTTCTCCACTGCTTCATCTTGTTCATTTTATTCTTGTTTGCATTCATTAGTTTAAAAAAAAAAAAAAATTGTTAGATCCTTTAGGAAAGCGGCGGCATCTAGTGATTACATTAGGGTTTTCTTTTGTTAGACTCAATTGTCTCTTACGGGTTAGTGCAACTTGATTCAGCTTTTTTTTTCTAATTAATTATTTGCATTGGATTAGTTAATGTATGATATTAAAAAAAAAAAAAGAGAACTAACGTGTTAGTTGCTAAGTTGAGTTTCAGCCGCTTTTGTTGATTGCTGTTGCTAATCATTTGTTCATGTTTTCTTGTTTTGCATTTAGTCTGTTGCATCCATAAAAAAAAAATCGTTTGTTCTTTTTTTTTTCTTTAATTCTGCTATCATTTGTCATCTAAAATCAGAAAATCCATATTTGCTTGATTTCATAATTTTGTTAGTGTTATTACTTTGATTCCTTTTCCAAAACCAAATCCCATAAAAATCTGCTTGCATTTGAATTGCTTTACATATTTTCTTTGTGTGCAGTCATTAGCATTTATTAAAATATATATATATATATATATAAATCTGGTTAGCTTTAGTTGCCTTTTTTCCAATTCTGCATTTTTCCAGTTTCTTGTGAATTGCCGATTTGTCTTTTTTTTATTTTGTTCTCCTTGTTTGTTGTAATTCCTTTGGCAATTGATTTTTGTCTAGTGTTGTTCTTACATGCTTATGTACCATGGAGAGTGAAAAAGAAGACGTGGCTGAAGATAAATTCAGTTTTGGTGGTGGACCAATTGAATCTCAATACAAATCTAAACCGAAGGATCATTCCCATGATGAAAGAGAAGCCTATGAGCCGCATAACCTCTCTTTTTCAGGTCTTGAACAAGACCCAAAGGCATATCTAAGATGGGAGAGAGGCTTGGAAGATTGGTTTTGGTATTACAAAGTCCCGAAGGAGGAGAGATTATCTCATGCCATCAATGCACTTGTTGGAGAAGCTTCTATATGGTGGATAAGAGAAGAAGCTCTCAACTACTACCATAACCCGATCACTACTTGGGGAGTTTTAAAGCAGAATATGTACAAGGAATTTGTACAAAAGTTCCACAACCGTAGCTACCTTCCCAAGAGGCTTATGATGAGATCAGATATACGAGTTTGGATGCCAACACCAAAGAAGGAGATTGTTTTGGGTCAACAACCCACCAAGAGCCAATCTCATGAACAATGTAAGTCATCTAAACCTTCTAATGAAGTTAATGCAAGTTTTTATAGATGTCAAAAATAGGTCATGATGCTTCAACTTGTTCCACTAAACAAGTAGTTATCCATTTGTTATCAAAACAAGAAAGAGTTAACTCTAAAGAAGTTACAATAGCTAATTCCGAGTCAGAATTTTTCAATACTTGTATGATGCACTTGTCTTTGCCAAGGGATTTTGATGCAGGTATAGGCACGCTAAAGAAGGTAGAAGATCATGAAGTTAACACCATCCTTATTCAGATCCAAGAAGAACCACCGGATCATATAATTACTCAACACGTTGTGGCATTGGAGAAAACCGAACCGCCTCGACCAAATGTTAAAGTGTCCCGACCCAACACTTTACTATCTGATTATAAAGAATCAAAAACTGTTTTAATGCACTTGGAATTGGTCAAAGGTGTTGAAAAGGATGCAGGAATGCACAAGAGTCTGATGGACCGCACGAACCAATGGACTGGAGGCGAGGCCGAGAAACTGAAGGAACCGACCGACCTAGAAAGTGATCTGACTAATGCCAATGGAGATCACGACCCAGAAAGTTTCCCATGGAACCCAGGCCAGAATAGAGGCGTGATCCTGAGCCACCTACTCAAAGGATCACTGCCTGAAAGCCCTTACACCCACAAGCCACAAATCCATCAAGGTAAGGCCATGGACTCACAAAACCGCATGAAAGCTAACTTGCTTTCTCTTGGTGCAGGTTATATAATTTCGAGGTCGAAATCTTTTCAAGAGGGAGAGTATGATGAGGACATCAACCCATCATTGACCCGGCAGACTAGAGGATGGATCACCAAGCCGGTACATGCCTTCAGAGAGAAGCAGCTTTATCATACCAGGGATATAGGTGCACATTTTGGAGCGTATCTACCTAACCATGAGGAGTTAATCTACAAATTGACATGTTCTGGAAACCTGACTCACCAAGGAATTTGCAAAAACTGGAATCACATCAATACCAGTTTCTATGAAGAAGTTATGTCAGTTTCAAGACAGGTTATTTGCAGGGAATCCGATAAAGACCGACTTGTACATTTTGGAGTGCTCAGAACGAACCAGGATGAATCAAGGAGTAAAGGAACTTGTTCTGGATTCTTGATTTATCAGGGAATTCATGAGAGTTGGAATCACACCAATACCAGCTCGGACAAAGAAGATATGCAAGATCAAACCCGAAGGTTGCTGGACCTGCCTGCCTTATTTTGAAGCTCACGGATTTAGTGAACTCCAGAACTATGTTTGGCGACCAGGAGCACGTGCAACATCTCCTTGGGTTGAGGTTTATACTATTTTTTCATTAAGTGTGGTTTTGTCCCAATTGGGTTTTCCCACTAAGATTTTTAATGAGGTAAACCAAGGCCCGCTTCAAGAGAAGGAGAATCTGGCCCGTCCAACCTTCCTTCTTGTATTTTCTTTTATGATTTCGACCAGGCCCTTTTTGGCCCAATTGTAACCTAGACTATTGGCTATTTAAGACATTCTTTTTGTTTCTAATAAGATCAAGTAAGTTGATGATAAGAAAACCCTAGTATTGTCTAGTGGCCGATCTCTTGGTTCTTGTGTGGATTCCCCTTGAACAATTGATTCTATTGTCTTCTTGCTTGTGTGCGTGAGTTACTCAAAGTGTTCCTGTCTATTTGTTGTTCGAATCATCCATCATCACCCATTGACCAAGGAGAGAGCGTCTTCGACCAGCTCCTTCGTCCCATCGTCCATCCGGTGTCGATCGAATCCCCATCGCGTTGATCGATCCCTCTCGACTACTCGACCACCCGCCTCCGATCTTACATCATACCTCATCACTTCTCTCTCCCCCTCCACACCTATCCATCCATAACTCTCTCTCTCTCTCTCTCTAATACTTCTAGTATCCGAGAAACATGTCTTCTTCTAACTATTATAGATCGTGGATGGACGGAGTTAGGATTGTTGAGGCGACGAAGCTAGTAGAACGGGAATATGCACTCGGTTTTGCAGAGTTTATGTCGCTAGCTTGCAATCAACCACATACGCTGAAAAAGGTAAGTTAAGATGTCCATGTGTTAATTGCCGAAATTCTAGAAATCTTACGATTGGCGAAGTATGGTTTCACTTATATTCGGTTGGTTTTATGTCGGGTTATAAGATTTGGTATCTTCATGGGGAAACTTCGGATAATGCAAGTAGTAGTACAGAACATTACGGTTGTACTAGTACTAGGGAACCTAATGTTAGTTCTAGCGAACCTTATACTGCCGATGTAGATTTTGGTGTAGGCACCATTCAGATGGTTAATGATGCACATAGAGAAAATATTCCAGAGGTAGGTGAATATCAAATTCCTAGGGTAGGTGAGGAACCAAATGTAGAATCTAGGAGATTTTTTGACATGTTAGATGCATCGAAGAAGCCGCTTTACGATGGTTGCAGAGAGGGTAATTCGCCATTATCAGCTGCTACAAGATTAATGGGCATAAAGTCGGACTACAACTTGGCGGAAGAATGTGTGGATGCGTTTTGCGAGTTTGAGAAAGATATTCTTCCAGAAGATAACCTTGCGCCGGGTTCATACAACGAGGTCGAGAAACTTGTACAAGGGCTGGGATTACCGTATGAGATGATAGATGTGTGCATCGACAACTGTATGATATATTGGCGAGAAGATGAATTCCGTCTGGATTGCAAATTCTGTAAGAAGCCGCGCTATGAGGATACAGGGGGAAGAGCTAAGGTTCCGTTCAAGCGAATGTGGTATATGCCGTTAACCGATAGGCTGAGGCGCTTATACCAGTCGGAGCGAACTGCGGGGGAAATGAGATGGCATGCTGAGCATAGAAGAGGAGCATAGATTGCACATCCGTCGGATGCTGAAGCGTGGCAACATTTTCAGAGAGTATATCCAGATTTTGCATACGAGCGACGTAACGTGTACCTCGGATTATGCACAGATGGTTTCAACCCGTTTGGAAGGCATGAGAGACAATATTCGTTGTGGCCAGTGATTCTGACTCCTTATAACCTACCGCCGACTATGTGCATGCATCGAGAGTTTCTTTTCCTCCCCGTACTCGTTCCCGGTCCAGAGCATCTGAGAAGAGCACTTGATGTATTCTTGCAGCCACTGATACATGAGTTGCAAATGTTATGGCTGCCCGGTGTTGTAGCATACGATGTCTCATGCAAGGAAAATATTCTGATGAGGGCTGCATTGATGTGGACCATTAGCGATTTTCCGGCTTACAGTATGTTATCAGGATGGAATACGCACGGGAGGTTAGCATGTCCGTATTGTCAGGAAAAGACAGATGCATTCCAGTTGAAGAATGGACGCAAATCGTGTTGGTTTGATTGTCATAGAAGATTTCTACCGCAGGATCATCCATATCGGAAAAACACTAAACTTTTTACGAAGAAGTGGAAAGTGTTCAATGATCCTATTCTCCAAGATGATGGGTCGACTACCTTGAGCCTCTTAGAAAGATTTGGTTCATTAAGGAGTCGTGAATGTGGTGGGAATGGGCATGAGAATATTTATGGAGCTGGTGTAGTCCACAACTGGCACAAGCAAAGCATTTTCTGGGATTTACCATATTGGAAGGACCAGTTACTAAGGCATAATCTTGATGTCATGCACATTGAGAAAATTTCTTGGATAACATCATGAACACTGTTCTCAATGTGCAAGGGAAGACGAAAGATAATGTGAAGTCTAGGCTTGATTTACCTGAAATTTGTGATCGGCCTGAACTTCATCTTCAGAAAAACGGAAAACCGCCAATTCCAGCATATTTTGGCTAGACTCGAAGTCGAAGGAAGAGTTATTTAAGTGGATTATGCTACAAGTTAAATTCCCTGACGGGTATGCATCAAACTTGCGTAATTGTGTGGACAGTGATAGAGGAAAGTTTATCGAAATGAAGAGTCATGATTGTCATGTGATGATGCAGCGACTCCTGCCGTTTGGATTTGCTCATCTCCTTCTTCAAGATGTCCACAAAGCAATTGCAGCTGTTGGATCTTTTTTCAGGGATATATCCACCAGGACACTCACTGTTGATGGGATCAGAAATCTGGAGCAAAACATTCCAAAAATCTTATGCAATCTGGAAAAGATATTTCCACCGTCTTTCTTCGACGTCATGGAACATTTGCCTATCCATCTACCGGGTGAAGCTAGACTTGGTGGTCCGGTACAATATCGGTGGATGTATCCTTCCAAGCGCTATATGTTCCACCTTAAAAAGAAGGTGAAGAATCCCGCTAAAGTGGAGGGCTCTATTGCCGCTCAATATAACTAATGACTGATCAAATTTATAATTATGCTATTTTATTTTCATGTAATGTTTAATATATTTTAAATTTTCGTTATTAATCTATGTCATATTTTTTTTTAATAATCAAAACAATAGCATAATAATAAATACAATTATTATGTAATCCTAAATGACTAAATCTAAATGGCACTACTGGTTTAGAGAGAAAGAACATATAGATTGGGTGGGGGGTGTTGGGATTATGTCCTGAAATCACATTGTACGAACTCTAGAGATAGTTGTATTGTCGAGATCGAACAATTCATGTGATACTGGGTAATCATAATGTTTTGCTAGAAACCGCTTATGACAAATGAGTTATAACCCATTTCCAGTATCGTGTGAACCTACAGGGTCACACACCTAAGCAAGTTGGACACACTTCGTATGGGATTGACCATTAGCATATGGTCTGATCGATGTGTATTAGATACACATCGAATTGAGTTTCAAAGGGGTGTATCGATCGACACCATTGGGTGCGTCGGTCGATACAGGACGTGTGTCGATCGACACCAATGAGTGTGTCGGTCGACACAAGGGCGAAACCGAAACTGAAGTTTCGGTTCACCTCGAGGTCAATATATAAACTCGTTTTATGTATCTCGACTAGTGAATCGTTCTGGTCAGCCGCCCAGACTGTTTTTCTCAGAGAGAAAACACAGAACCTCTAGAAACTAAAGTCCCAAGGAGATCCGAGCACCGGTACTAGCATCCCGGCGGATTCCAGCTTTTGTGTGTGTGGACTATCAGTAGAGGCGCAGCATCTGAGGCGCTGGAGATCTTGTTTATCTGACCCTATTCCGCTGCCAGTTTCCAGGTAAACACGAGATCTGATCCATGATTCAATTAACTAGACCCTAGATTCTAGGCTATCGGGAACTCGCGAGGATTCTGAATACGGTAGAATTGGCTCTAAGTTCCTTCAGGGGGTTCGAACAGAGCCTTCCACCATCTTATGTTTATTTTTATTTTTAAAAGGTGTAAGGACATATTCAATTACTATGTAAATCTTAATGACTAACTCTAAATGGCACTATCGGTATAAAGAGAAAGAACATAAAGATGGGGTGGGGGGTTCGAACAGAGCATTCCACCGTTTTTATGTTTATTTTTTATGAAACAGTTAAAGATATATAGAATTACAATGTAAACTTAAACGACTAACTCTAAATGGATCAACTGGTTTAAGGGTATACAAATATGGTTCGAGGTGGGGGGTTCGAATCGTGCTTCCACCAATTACCTTTTTTAATTTCCGACGGATAACCGTCGGTTTTCAGATTACTGACGGCTATCCGTCGAAAATTTGGCGCCTTTTAACACGAATTTTTTCGTGTTAACCGCCAAATTTTGGCGAAAACAATTAGACCGCCAAAATTTCGGACGGAAAACCGAGGATAAATGATTTCCGACGGAAATCCGTCGGAAATCAGTTCATATTCTCTCGATCGAACTTCTTCTTCTCCATTTCTCTGAAACTTCTCTCTCTCATCTCGCGAAATCAATAGCTTCTCGCTAACAATCCGCCGGATTATCGCCGTTAATCTCCAATTCCGACCGCCACCAACACAACAAGCATGTGAGTTATCCTTTTAACCGATTGATTTTGCATAAATCTCTTGTTTAGGTTGTAAAAATGGTTGCATGTGTTGATTAAGAGGTAGTATAGGTTGAGACTAACGGATTGAACAATAGTTGCTAGGATTTTGGATTGTTTGGCTAAGAATATTATAAATTCCATTTTTTTGTTTCTCCAACCGATTTAAACGCTATTTAAAATGTTTTAAACGTTTTAAAACTTGTTGAACACTAAAAGTATGTCTAAGAATCATGAAATATATTTTTGAGTAATTTTGGAAATTTGTTTTGGATTTTTAAACGTTTATAATTTTTTTTTTTCTAAAACATTTTTGTAATTTATTTTGAATTCTAAAACGTTTAAAAAATTTATTTTGTTGATTTTAAAACGTTTTGAAATTTATTTTGTTAATTTTTAAACTTTTATGAAATTATTTTATAACTTAAAAAAACGTTTTTGCTATTTGTTTGGAATTTTAAAACAGTTTGCAATCTTATAAAAGATTTTTCAAAGTTTTGTTTAATTTTTATTGTATAAGTTACATATAGAAATGTGAACCTAAATTTTTGATTGGTTTGTAGGGATACTTTTCTGACCTTTGAGGACATTATGAGCGACTGTCTGCTCAATGAGGTGCAGCAGGAGCCGGTCCAGCAACAACAACCGAGAGCCCGACGGTCTCGGTCGACTCAGGTGCGACCCACACCGGATCAGACACAGCCGGGAACGTCTGAGACTATGCCGGAGGCTCCTAGTGGGAGTCATTCTGTGTCTCAGGCGACGCATTATGTCACACCGTCGATTGCCGACGAGATATCGACATTAGTCGATCAACCGGGACGAGAGCTGCTCAAACGGCTCGACCCTTACTACGAGACCATCCCTGGCACTTTCTGGTATTAAAATTTATAACTTTAGGTTCCCATTTACACTTTTTAGAATATACATTTTTGTAAACCTTTGTTTTTTTTTTTGTCTTATTAGGTTTACGTTGACCGAATCCATGGTCACGAAGAGCATCTTGAGAATGATGTACAACATGCTCCAGTACGGGTACCCGATGTACAGGGATATGCCTTTATCCGATAGGCATAACTGGTTCCGCCAGTTCGCGGTAATTACCTCGTTAACTTTGTTATATATTATTACTATTCTATATAATTTATTTTAAAAGTTTTTAATTCTAACAAATATTTATTTTTTGTTTTGAATAGCAAGAGTATACTTGAGATAGGAAGTATACGACTTTGGTGGAACTCATGTTCCACCATAAGGCATCAACGCATTACTCGAACGTCATCAACACTTGGAAACAGAAGTGATGCCGTAATGAAACTCCAAAGGGTATTAACAAAGAGAGCGACACTTGGAAGGGTCTCATCCGTCATTGGAGTAAGCCCGCAACCGCATCACTCTCTTCGACGAACTCCCAGAACCGTAATAGTGATAGGGAGGGTGCCAGGATCGCAACTCATAATGCGGGAGCAAAGAGCACCGCATCAAGGAAGATAATCTTGGTAAGCAGTTCTTTTTTTAATTTTAATATGTTAAGTTATTTTTTAATTTAAGTTCAAAATTGTTTTTGCAAAAACAAAAGAAGGGGCGAGATCCAAATCATATTGAGCTCATCGAGGATGGCCACAAGAACAAGGAAACGAGTGAAATCCAGGATCCAATTGCTCGGAGGATTGTGGAGTCGACGAAGAGGCGTTTGGATGAGGTGGTTACCCAATCCGAAGGAATCGGTTCAACGGAGGAGATACCTGACGATCAGATCAACCAAGTCTTCCTCGCGGTAAATTTTTATTTTAAATAAAATTTGAATTATGTTTAACCTTAAACTCTAACTTAAATTCATAACATATTTACTTTACAGGAAACTGAGAAGAGAAGAGGACGAGTTTTTGGTTTGGGAAACTTGGCGGACAAAGTGTTGACACCGCATTCCCGTTTTCGTCCGGAAGGCGAGGACTATGCCCAAGTCTTGAGGGAAAAAGATGCGGAGATCGAAGCGTTGAAGGCTAGCCATTCGCGGATGGAAGCCCGGATGGCAGAAAAAAAGAGGAAGAAAACGAGAAGAAGTTCGAAGAGATGAATAAACGGTTTGAGTACTTTATGCAGCAAGTCCAGCTACCAAAAGCCGCACCGGCGAACCAAAGTGGGGGGAAGGGAAAGGGAAAGAAGGTGAAGAAGAAGGCGATGTGAGCGGGAGCGGGATGCGGGATTCGCTCCCCGTTTAATGTAATTTTTTTTATGGACGAATGTAATTTAAAAACATGTTTTGAATAATTTTAATAAATTTCTTTTTCGTTTTGTTTATTCTAATTAATTAATTAATTTGCGATTATATTTTTTTAATTTTTAATTATCCGTCGGTAAACCATCGATAACATTCCGTCGGTAAACCGTCGATAACATTCCGTCGGAAAACCGTCGGTAATATGCCGTCGGAAAACCGTCGGTAAAATGCCCTCAGAATGCCGTCGGAATACCGTCGTCGGAGTATCGTCGGTAAACGTCCGTCGGAATACCGTCGGTAATTTTCCGTCGGAATACCGTCGGTAATTTTCCGTCGGAATACCGTCGGTATTATACGTCGGAATACCGTTGGTATTATCCATCGGAATACTGTCGGTATTATACATCGGAATACCGTCGGTATTATTCGTCGGAATACCGTTGGTATATACAGCCGGTTTGTGGTCGGTAAACCGTCGGCGTTGACCGTCGGTTTACGGTCACAAGTCCGTCGATAAACGTGCGTCGATAAACCGTCGGTGATCCGTCGGTTTCCTATCCGTCGGTGATCCGTCGGTTTTTATAGAGGAAAAACCGACGGATAACTTTTACCGACGAAATAGAAATGACGGACTTTTTTCGTCGGAAATCCGTCGGAATAGGCGTTTTCCTACGGATACCCATCAGTTTCTTCCTTCGGTAATGGCCTGTTTTCTTGTAGTGTTCAGTTTCTTCGCTAGTCGTGGGGTCATATCAAAAGGCCGAAACTAGTTAAGGTGCAGCGGATCTCCATGTTCGCTGGTTTTGTAAACCATTTATGCTTCATACTTCCTTCAACCAGGCCTCTCGAAGATTTAGGTAAATACTTAAAAAAATTCTTTTTATATTAAGCTCTTCTGTCTAACTAAAAAAAGCAAAAATATTTTAGGACAAAAGTACTACTTTAACGTAACTGATAATACGTACATCACTTTTATTCAATAACACAACCAGCAACAACAAACTTCAGTAACAACAAATTCATCAAACAAAAACTTTTTTTTGTTAAAAAGTCCCATGTTTGGTTTCTGTATGATACCGAATCTTATTTATTAGGTGGGATACATACTTATTATTATTATTTTTAATTAATTTTGAACCGACATGGTAATTATTACTTGGGAGCCATAAGCCTGTCTTGGTACTTCATCCCATGCGCGCCATTGTATGCATCTCCATGCCCACTGTGGTGCTGCATCTTCTGCCCATTGTGGGGCTGCTTCTTCTGCCCACCATGGTATGCATCTTCATGCCGCCCCTGCCTACCCTTCTTTCCTTGCTAAATTATCATTAGCCACATTGCCAGTGGTGAGAACCATGCAAAACTTATAAATTTGTTATCGTTACTCTGTCATCACGATTTACATTAATCATAATACATGTTATTAAAAATGGGTTTAAGAAAACCTTGGGAGAAGAGTACAGCAAGTTGTGTACTGGGTTCAACACCATCTTTGTTGCTATTTCAAATGGCTGCGCCACATGTTCTGCCACATCACCAATGAACCTCGAAACCTGTGTGGTTCTCTAGGTTAAAATCAGCACTGGCATAGGATGCCAAATAAAGAAAAGAACACTTTCGAAAAATATGTATATTACAGAACATAACATTATTAGTAAGATCGTGACACCAAAAAAAGATAGCTGACCTTGTGTTCCTCGACGTCGGAGTCTGAGTCTGAGTCATCACGGCGATTGCCTCTGCGATCCTTGCGACCGTGCCCGTTCCCTCCGAAAAGCATATCAAGCATTTTTCTTTATATGTCTTAGTTTTCTTTGATATGGATAAGTTATAAAAATCCTTTCTGGTGTTTCTATTTATATACAAATATTGTAGTGTGGTGTAGTATTCATAATTAAGATAGTGTCTGATATGATACGCTCTGGTAATAACTCGTAATATCATCATCTTATCTGAATCTTATTCTCTATTCTACCACCATCATGCCAAAATTTGAGCAGATATAATTGTTCTGATTCTGTTTGCCTTTTTAAATGATAGTCAATTTCACGTGGGAATTTCGAATAGTTTGAATACTGATGGAAGCATAATACTAAAAAAAAAAATTATATCTAGAATTATTAACAACTTAGATGAAAACAATTATACATAATGCACTTTGAAAACCCTGAAACTCAAAAAAAAAAATAAACTTTATTAGTTAGTGTCTTGCAAGCTTTGTTTCACACAGATGCAGCTTAACTAAATAAAGGGTGTCCTCCCTTATGACCCATCACGTTGTTGTTGTTGTTTTTTTTTTTTTTTTTTTGTCAAGACCCATCACTATTATTTTATGTCATTTCCACTGTTCCTCTTTGTTGTTTTATAGTTTCTCTTTCCGGAATTAGCGGATGCTGTTCACTCATGTGGGCTTTGGAAGGGGTTTTTTAACTAATAAAAGTGTCTTGGATGGCTTTGCCTTCGTGTTACGTAATTCGTATTAACAACTATTTATGAGAGTAGTGAGTTTTTATGGAGTTTATGGGTTGTATTTTACTTACTGCAAATTGGATATGAGACCACGTACAACGGTGATATTCCTATTGGGGTCTTTAAAAAAAAATTTATTTTTCTAGATGTCAAAAAAAAAAAAAATTAAAAAAAGAATTTATCATAACACGCCACGTGTGATGAACAGTGCTTGAATCGATTCTTAAATAAGCATTTCAAGGAACCGTTTCTTACCTATTATTGTGAACCCTAAACCCTAAACTTTTAATTTTTAATCATAAACACTACATTTCAAGACTTTAAAACCTTAACTCTATACCCTAAACACAAATCATAAACCCAAATTTTTATTCTTTAATCATAAACGCTACATTTTAAAACTCTAAAACCTTAACTCTATACCCTAAACAAAAACCATAAACTCAAATTTTTATTCTTTAATCATAAACACTGCATTTTTAAACTTTAAAACCTTAAATATATACCCTAAACCCTAAAGTTTTAATTTTTAATCATAAACACTATGTTTTAAAACTCTAAACATTAACTTTATACCCTAAATCCTAAACTTTTAATCTTTATTCATAAACACTACATTTTAAAACTCTAAAACCTTAACTCTATACCCTAAACAGAAATCATAAACCTTAAACTTTTAATTTATAATATTAATCATAAATTCGAAGTCTTAAAATTATATTTTTAATTATTAAACATACACTAATAACAAAAATTTAACACTTTTAAAATTCAAAATTCATTTAAACTTAAATTGAAAATTAATTAATTTATTTTGTTATTTTAAATCATTTTTAAGTATTATATATACTCATTTTAACAATTAATTTCATGTTTATGTCATTTTCGTAATTTTATACTAGTTAAATTCCAGAATATTTTGATTGGCTGATATAACATCACAAGGATCACAGATCTGGACCGTTGATTAAATATATCAATGTTTCAGATTTATTTCAGTTCACATATCATATTTTCAGCCGTTCATACATTTAACCTAATTATCTTACTATCTCTCTCACCCACCTCTCCTCTTGCGCCGTATATCTCTTAAGTTCATTCTTCTTCATTTTTTTTTATCATGATGAAGATTAACTCTGAAGAAATTGCAGCCTCCAGCCTCCTCTTTGATTCTTCTCCAGATCTGAAAGCTTCTCGGGTGGGAAGATGAAGGAGAATCGGTTGTTTAAGCCTCCTACTACTTCGATTCAGATTTGTCTTCGAGTCTCTTTTAGAGGAATTGAGTTTGTTCATGGAGAAGCTGAAAGATGTATACTACGACGATGATGATGGTCTGCTTAATGATTTCCAAGTTGATTCTGGATCCTTGGCACGTGTGGCGTTCTTGGCTTCCCCTTTATGTTTGTGGTACAGCCTTCTGAAAATTCATTAAAAATCTCTCAGAGAGACAAGGAGAGATAGGTAACAGACCCTCATTTTTTTTAATCCAAGCTGTGAACTACAGTATCAATGTTAGCCGTTTGAAGCCTGTTAATTGTGTCTATTAATTTTATAGATGCTCAGGAAATTACATCAGAAAAGTCTGACTGTGAATGGAACACATCATGCATATATATTAATTTTAGTTTTATTTTATTTTAATACATGCAAATATATACCATACCATACCAATAACGTTTTTAAAAACGCTATCTACAATATTATGTAATCTGATATAAGTAGCAACTATAGCATTAAATAACAAAATGATAACATAAAGAAAGCGCTAGTGTATAATCTACAATTGCATTTAAAGAAACGCTATCGTATACGTAACTATCGTAGCATAATGAAAAAACGCTACAGTTGGTCTTAGACCTATTGTCGCGGGGGCAGACACAACGTTTCTAAATACGCTGCGATAGGATTAGATAGCGTTTTTCGGACGCTATGAATACCGATTTTCCTGTAGTGGATGCTTCTGATAAGTGCCTCATAATGAGGTAAGTATGTATGAATTTTCTCGGTACTCCATTCATTCGTTAATGGGCATAGTAGATTGTAAACCTTTAGTGATGTAGCTGAGAATGGAGGTGATCCATTGGGAGCGGAGATGGACTATACAATAGTTGCTACTTGCGGGGCCAACACGAGTAGAATTAGGTAACAATGGGATGATGGTATGATCCTTCAAAGCAAAGGTACCTACTTTTCCCATTGTAAACTCTCTTCCGACCAAGTGCAATTAACCATTGATCTATCCAAACAAGAGCGAATAAAGTGGTTGTATCTTGTGCCTCTCCAAAATAGGTGGTCACCCGAATGCTTAAGATCCCATAGTCCGTTTGTGGAAATAAAGGATCTGAAAGTAGTAAAATATCCTTCCTATCTAGCAGGACCACCAACTTTCTCATCGTTGCTTAAGAAATCATTGAAATCACTGGTAAAGAGCCAAGTGTCCTCTCGGTTTACCCCCATCTTTGTAATGCTATTCCAAAAATCTGTTTTGTTTTCCAACAAAGGAGCTCCATATATGAAAGACACATAGGAAGATCTGTTCTTATAAGATACCTTGGTATGTATGACATTTGTGGATGAGAGTAAAACCTCTATATTGATTCCATGTTTCCAAAACAAAGCCATGCCTCCACTTAATCCAATAGGGAGGCACAAATAAAGAGTGCTGATAATGAACTCTTCACAACATCCGTAATGAAGCTATCATTTTGCTTTGTCACCATGAGAAACAAGATGTCCGGGAGTATAAAGCTATGTATATCCTTCTGACGACGAACTATGAGGGTAGCCTCCAAGCAATTGACAGTTCCAGCTGCATATCGCTAAGGAAGTGGATGAGGTGGCCAAAAATCCTACGCCCCTTTCCTGCCCTAATGTGAGGAAGCCGAATCAGTATCCATACTCATGTTACCATGATTACTCGTACCAGCCTTATAAAAAGGTAAAGACGAATCCCGCTCCATACACAGCTTCTTACGGGGAGGATTTTGTGATCTGGTTGCATTTAATTTGCGCAAAGCAGATCCAAGGATATGACTTCACGCCATGCACTTTTTCATTAACAGCTTAGTGATTTTCCTCTTTCCTATTGCTTTTGAAGCTTTATCCGTTGGTATAGTCTTTGCCTTACCCTTCCTATTGCTTTGAGGTTACTCTCCTAGACGAAGGGCGACAGGGATTCGAGATGAAGATGGCTCTCGAATAGAGACTCATTGGTCATGTATGGGGTCAAAATCTTTAGTGGACAATCGAGGTGTCCTAGAATGATTTTGGATCACATGTTCCTGGTCTTCTTCTGCTACAAATAAAACCTCCACCTCTTGAAGGTGATCCGAGATTGAACTTGAAGATCCCCGATTTGGGAGAGGATCTCTTGGGAGAGGTATTGTTAACCTGTCCAGAGCTGAAACTCCATTGGTTTGAAGGCGGGAAGTTTGACTCTCACGCATGAGCGGAATGGTTAAGCGGTCTAGAGCTGGTCGTTTATATTTGCCATTACTGCCATTTGGATAAGGCTCCTGCAGCTGGTGAACATTTGGTTCCCTCACACGACTAGGAGATGGGGTATGAGAGGAACGAGACCAATTTGAGTGTTGTGGTTATCTCTGTGACTGCGATCGGAGGAAGCCTCTTCCCTTCTGGAAGTGTAAGAAACATCTCGAGATCGGTGGCTTAACTCAATGCGATTACAAGCATCCAAATGTGTACTCGATTTTTTCCAGTAATGAGAACTATTCGTACTTCGGTTAGTCAGAACTAATGAAGAATCCTTGGAATCCAATCGACGGTCTCTATAATCAGAGTAGTTTGAGTAGCCTCTGTTATCTTCCTTGCGGGAATTGGGAGCACAATGTCTTGCACCGGTAGGGGGGAGATAACCTTTATTTCATCATGCCTCAGTTTATCTGCTTCAATATGATTCATAGCTTTCCTTTGGGTAATTCCCAAGATTATGGGCTCCTGGGTTGAACTTCGGCTAGGACGTGAGAGGCAGTCTTTCTATTCGTGAAACAGAGAGAAGCAAGAGAAACAATGCTTCTCAATATTTATATACACGAAATCAACTTCAGTAATCTCGCCTGAAGGAAGTTGTATTTCCGTCTTCATTTCAAGAGGTAGCAAAGCGTTGATGTCAACCCGAATCTTGGCTTCTTCTGCATCCTGATCCACCAAGTGTCTGAGCTCTTTTCCGATGGGTTGGATGGTATTGTCCATCCAAAGGTGGAGCGGTATACCATGGATTTTTATCCATAAGGAGATGTTGGAAGGGAATTTTTCAGATATGACTGGCTCCCATCTTTGTATTATGAGCATCCACTTTTTATAGTGGTAAGGACCTTTGTTCTGAACGTCCTATAATTCTTCCTCAGTTTGAATATCATCTGAACAATATCGTGGCCCAAATCTCTGTCTGAAACTCACCTCTCAAGATGCCATAGGATGAGAAGAAAATCAACCACGGCACGAGGGTGTTGATTGGATGGATTAATAACTCTACCCATTAGGGTGAGTAGATTTGCAGCCACCAGAAAAGAGGTATTAGTTATAGGATTGTAAGCTTGTATATTGACTGTGAAGATGTGTACAAGTATATATACATAGGTTTCGAGTATCATAGATAAGACTAAGTGTAGATACTCGATGGAATATGATCTTTGAATAGAGGATATTCCTAACAAGATATATTCCATATCCTAACTGCCTAACACGCTCCCTCAAAATGGAGCTCCTTTGGTGACTCCAATCTTGATAGCTAGTTCAGTGAAGTGAGCTCGTGGGAGTGGTTTAATAAGAGCATCCGCGAGTTGGTCCCTTGTTGTGATGTGTGAAACACGTAGTCTACCACTCTGCACCAGCTCTCGAACAAAGTGATAATCAAGAGCAATGTGTTTCATCCTGGAATGAAACACATGATTAGCACAAAGATACGTGGCTCCAATGTTATTGCAATGAATGGTAGGAACAGATCGGAGATGGATGCCAAGTTCATGTAACAGCGAGGAGAGCCACTTGAGTTCAGACGCCACAGCTGCAACAGCTCTATACTCTGCTTCGGTTAAAGACCGAGCTACACCCTTTTGCTTACGTGAAGCCCAAGAAACTGGATTGTTGCCAAGGTAAACAATGTAAGCATTGGTGGAGCAGTAGTCGTCGCGATCACCGGCCCAGTCGGCATCGGAGAAGGCCGTGAGAGTGAGAGGTGAGTGTGCACGAAGAGTAATGCCATGTGTGGCCGTACCAGCTAAGAACCGAAGAACACGTTTGACAGCTTCCCAATGATCAGTAGTCGGACAGTGCATGAACTGAGAGAGATGATTCACCGCAAAAGCAATATATGGCCGTGTAAAGGAGAGATATTGGAGACCACCGACCACAGTTATGTATTCCTTAGCTGCATCCGCATCAAGGTTGATACCCGCAAGTACAAGCGATTGAGTGGAGCACATAGGTGATGCTACATGTTTTGCCTTGGTCATCTTTGTCCAGGATAGAAGATCCGTCGTATATTTGCGCTGAGTAAGGCGCATACCAGCGGATGTGCGAGAGATTTCTATACCCAAGAAGTACGTGAGATCACCGAGATCCTTCAACGAGAAACGAGAGGAGAGCATGGCAATGAACCGATCAATCAGACGAGGACAACTAACAGTAATGATAATGTCTTCAACGTAAAGGAGAAGGTAGACATAAGTGGAACCCTTGATGAAGATGAATAATGATGCATCTGCAAGCGAGTTAAAGAAGCCAAAACTGAGCAGAAAAGTTCGAATCTCATTATACCAGGCCCTTGGGGCCTATTTAAGGCCGTAAATAGCCTTGTTTAAGTGACACACATGCTCCGAATGATCCTTGTCAACAAAGCCTGGAGGTTGAGTCATGTAAACCTCCTCATTCAGAGTTCCTTGAAGGAATGCATTGTTAACATCGAGTTGGCGAAGAACTCAGTTTTTGGCAACTGCAATGGCAAGAACTAATTTGATGGTGGCATGTTTAATCACTGGACTGTAGGTCTCCTCAAAGTCGACACCAGGGCGCTGATAAATCCCTTTGCGACGAGTCTGGATTTATACTTGTCCACTGATCCATATGGTAATCGCTTGATACGAAAGACCCATCGACATCCAACCACGTTCTGAGCCTGGGACGAAGGAACCAAATCCCATGTCCCTGTACGCGTCATTGCATTGATCTCATCAGCAGCAGAGTGTCTCCATTTTTCATCACGAAATGCCTGTGTAATTGACTTCGGCTCAATCTCTGCAACATGAGAAAACAAACCATATTTTGGATTAGGTTTGACTATATCATTCATTGAGCGAGTGGTCACTCGAGATGGTGGCTGTGGAGCCTGTTGAGGAGCTGGTTGTTGATCGCCAGGTGGTGGAGAAGAGAGCGGCGTATCAGACTTAGGAGAAGGAGGCGTCGAGACAGGTGAAGATTCGCCAGCCAGAGGCGTCAATGTCGAAGGTAAGATCAGTGTTGGAGTGATGAGTGGAGAGCGATATATCGGAACAATTGTTGTTGAAGGCATGAAAGAAGCAAGAGACTCAGAAGCAGAAGGCTGAGGTATAGAGGAAGAAGATGAAACCTGGGAAGTTTTATTGGCAAACGGAAAAACAGAGTCAACAAACTCAACATGACGCGAGGTGTATATGCGAGATGTTGTTGAGGTGTCGAGACATAGATAAGCGCTTTGGGAAAGAGAATAGCCAATGAATACACAAGGTGTGGAGCGTTTACTGAGCTTCTTCGTGGCATATGGCCGAAGCCAAGGATAACACAAACAGCCATAGGAATGAAGCTTTAAGTAGTTAGGAGAGGTTTGAAAGAGCACTTCGTATGGAGAGGAATTTCTGAGAACCAAAGTTGGCATCCTGTTAATGAGATAAACAACACTAGCAAAAGCATAAGTCCAATAAGAGATAGGCATTGACGAATGAGTAAGAAGGGACAAACAAGTTTCAACGATATGACGGTGACGACGTTCAGCCATACCGTTGTGTTCAGGAGTGTGTGGTGGTGATGTCAGATGGGATATCCCATTGGAGGAAAGAAAACTCGCCAACCCAATAAACTCGCCCCCATTGTCAGAGTAAAGGGTTGTGATTTTCCGCTTAAATCGGTTCTCAACAAGACTTTTAAAAGGTGGAAATATGAGGTGAACATTGGATTTCTTCTTGAGAGGATAATACCAAACGTATCTTGTAAAATGGTCTACAAATATCACATAATATTTGTAGTGATCGACATAATGAACATGAGACGTCCATACGTCCGTATAAATGAGATCAAGAGGGCCTGAAGATGTGAGAGATGATGTTATTTGAAATGGTAATTTATGACTTTTATTGGAAGAACAAGCATTGCAATTTAAAGAAGCAAGAGAAGACGAAATAGGTAGCCCAAAACGAGAAACAATGTTTTTGAGAACAGCCAAAGAAGGATGACCCAAACGCGATGCCACTCGGACAAAGTGGTCTTAACACAAGAAAACACAGAAACAAGAGAAGAGGGATTGGGAATCGCTGGCCACTCATACAGTCCATCACTGGCCTTTCCTTGCACCATCGTTGCCCCCGACTTGAGATCCTTTACCTGAAACGAAGAAGGATACAATTTCACCATTACATTTTTAGCTTGACATAGCTTGTTGATAGAAATCAGATTCTTCTTAATATGAGGAACACATAAAACATTTGATAAGAGAAGTGTTCGAGTGTTCGAAGGTAAGGAAGAAGAACCGGTGTGAGTGATTTTCAAGCCTGAGCCATCGCCAATAAGAACATCATCTCCTCCATTATACTGTGATGCAAGTGAGAGATTGCTGAGATTGAACGTGATATGGTGAGAGGCTCCGCTGTCCAGCAACCATGGAGCATGATCAGACGACGTCGCAGTGGTGTAATGAGCTTGCGGCTGCCATTGAGGAGGCGGCAGTGGTGTCTGCCAGTGAGGCGGAGTAGATGGTGCGGGCACATGTGGCCATGGTGTAGGAGTAGATCCATACCCGGAGGATGTCTGAGACGTCATCAGCTGCGGACATCTCCTCGCACTGTGCCCCTGAGTGCTGCAAATTTGACATTTGCCTAGATATGGTCTAGGAGATTTGTAGCCTCCACGCCCAGATCCATTCGGACGATATCCTCCACGGCTTGAGTTATTCTGTGGACGATACTGAGCCGCATTAGCCGTGATGGGAAGATCACTTGCGTTGTTAGATGACACCGCAGCCAAGGAGTTTTCCCTGTTGAGAAGCTTGTCGTGAAGTTCATCAAGAGAGATGGGAACATCACGACCATTCACCATTTCGATGATTGCCCGATAGTCATCACCAAGACCATCACCAAGACCATTCACCATTTCATGATCATACGGTCTGCCAAGAAGAGCTAACTGATCAGCTTTGGATATGATGCCACACATGTACTCTGTTATTGATTGAGTTCCCTTGTGGCTACGCTTCAGTTGTTGTTTGATTTGTTGGATATGGCCACGAGAAGCTGTGCCATAGGTGCACTCAAGGATCGTACAGACTTCACGAGCCGTGGTAGCACGAGCAACGATCGGCTGAATAGAAAGAGACAATGAGCCAATGAGAGCGCTGTAAAGCAGTCGATCTTGTCTCTTCCAAGGAGCATACACCGGATTGGGTTGTTGCATGCCATTGTTAGATATCGTTGCTGGAGGCATGTTATCGATATCATCGATAAATGGATGAAGTTCATGAGCCTCTAGTAAGGCACGAACTTGGAGATGCCATGTTAAATAATTAGAAGCCGTAAGCTTGGTGATGGACGCCATGTTGATCCCGATGAGGGATGTTTTTGGATCTTCACTGTTATACACAGGAATGATCGTTGATTGAGCTTGAGATTCAGTCGACATTTTGAGAGAGAGATATCGCAAAAAGAAAGAAAAAACTTGAGGTTGTTTTTAGATCGCTCGCTCTGATACCATATAGGATTGTAAGCTTGTATATTGATTGTGAAGATGTGTACAAGTATATATACATAGGTTTCGAGTATCATAGATAAGACTAAGTGTAGATACTCGATGGAATATGATCTTTGAATAGAGGATATTCCTAACAAGATATATTCCATATCCTAACTGCCTAACATCAGTATCCGGGATATGGACTGGAGACCTTCGTGCGGTGGGTTTAGAGCCCACTGGCCATTTCTCCTTCTCAGAGTGGGAGTAGTGTCTCGTCATTTTGGTATTATCTGGCATAGATTCGGTGAAGTAGAAAGGTAAATATTCCAGAGCCTCAAACCGAGGTAAGTGTAAGAGTCGAGTGACATTACGGAATGAGATGGCGAAGTAGTTTTCTTTGATGTCAGTAAGATCCCATGTCGAACAGTGTCCAAGATTATAACCCTCAAGCTGAGGTAAGCTCATCTTGTACTAGACAAGAAAGAGGAGATCTTCACGGGAAGCTATCACTCAATGGAAACCAACTGAGCAGAACATGACAGTGAAGGTGAGCGGAGAACCATCACGGAGCTCGTCGTAAGGAGCGTCATGCTTGTCGACTGAGGTCAAGAGCAGAGAGAGCCGCTTGACGAGGTTGTATGGACACGAAAAAAGCTTAGATCCTGGCCTATACGTTGCTTAAACGGTTCAGATCTAGACAAGAATGGAGATAGGTTGAGAGGATTCCGGATATGTTGTTATTTCGAGCTGAAACTCCAGCGGCGGATGAGCCGTACGTTTTGTCCGTACACAAGGAGCATTCGCCTTTTATGTCGCCTTTTGTACTGTATCACAAAGTTTATAATTGTGGACGTTAGTTATGCATCTTTTATTCTTTATTTTGGTTTTAATGGGAAGTTAAATGGGAGATTACTAGCTAGCATATTTACAACGTAGTGAAATTTGGTGTGCTGTAATTAAATTACCACACAAAACAGGTTTTATTATACCCAAAATAAAAGTAGATGTACATGACAATTATAAATCAATCACATTTCGTTCAAAAAAGAACAATCACATATTGCAATATACATATACTGTTGGATATGAGTTTAACACCTATCTATAAGCCCATTAGAAATCTTGCCACCCCATCAAAAATATTTCGGCCCAACAATTATGTCTGCTAAGAAGTCAAACGGCCCAACAAGAAGTCAGACCTTTTACACTATAAATAAACCCATCAGACTTCATTTTTCATCATTTGGTAACTTGTGAAGGCTCCGAGCTACACTCATAAAGTGATGAGCCCGATCAACATTTAGAGAGAACGTCAGTCGACGGACTCCCACCTCGTCCATCCTTTTCATTGTTCGGCTTCCGCCTTATTATTAATAAAAAGTTTCCGACCCCACTTAAAATTTATTCTCATATCGTTAGTTCAGAACCCCTTGATCGTAACCCGATTTCTTTAGACTAGATTGAAATTCCGTAACAAAAATTGGCGCCTTCAGTGGGGACGAAAAACTCTTATACACTTTAAGGTGAAGCCGAGATAACGGGACCTTCTATTGTTGAGGACAACCCTGAGGCATCAGAACGGACTCCGAGCTAAATACCTCCGAGTTAGACCTCCCCGAGCTTGATAGATGATAGGTCTGTAAGTTTTAAATCCTATTCTACTGCAAGTGCACAGTTAATGCAATTATAGTATAAAAGGTATCGAATCCTACAGAGACTCTCGGTCACGATAGATTTTAGAACGGTCAAGTTAAACTAGGAGAAAGTAATGAGAAACTAAAAAGCAAAGAAGAAAAGTAAATTAGGTAACAGGAGTGGTTTGTAAGCAATTAACTAAAAGCGCTAAGTTTAGGGAGTTCTCAGGAAATCAGACAAGCAGATCATATAATCAGTCATGATCAAATTAAGCACTGTTCTAGAACTCAAACATGGATATAGAACTAACCAACTTTCGTTGTGAGAATTCTCTAAGTCTAATAGCAGAAATCCAAATTTCTTTGCAATTCCTAACAGATTAAACTAGCCTTATGTTCAGGTTCAATATGTTCACAATTCAATTAAACCAAATTTCTTTGCGAGTAATTCAATTGCTCAACCTAAATAGTTCAGATTCTAAATCACACTTTCGTGTCAATTTAACAACCTAGAGTCTAGATTCTAAGTGATCAAGTTAGAAACTAGTGTTAAGCATAATTCAGGTTGAATAACAAATATGATATGAATCCTTAACTGAATAATTAAATCTAGCAAGTCATAAAATCCTTAATGAGAATCCCTAAACTTAACTATGAATCTACTCAGACATAGATAATGAAAACATAATCAGTGAATAATTAGATTGCAAAAAAGAGAGTATAGAAATAAAGGGGTTCAAAATCTTCTCCAAAAGCAGGAAGCAATACAGGTTCAGATCAGCCCCAAAAAGCTCTAAAAACTCTCAGCTCAAAGTATGAAAGCGTATCTAAAATTAAACACCAAAACCCAATTATAAAGGCCTAATCACGGCTGGGGCTTCTTTATAATTATTGTAAACTTCTGGGCCAAAGTGCAATATCCAAACTTCATTAAACCGCCGAAGATAAGCCCATCTCGCATGTGTGTCGATCGATGCAATCCTCTGTTTTGGACAGTGAACTCTATCTCTCGGGTCAAAACTCCAAAATGCTCCAGAAAGCTCCATAATCACCAAATCCGCTCCAAACGTGCATATATCTAATAATACCTGTAAAAGACTCTAAAGAAACACCAAAAGACTCTAAAACATACTTATATCATGGTCTAAAACCGGTAAAAACTATGAAATATCAACTCCCCTACACTTAGCCTTTGCTTGCCCTCAAGCAAAACAGAGAACTAAAACATGGTGAAGAGGTTTAAAAACTTTCAGAAACTCTTTTCATCCTAGAAGCAACAACACTCAGATTCCCCTTAGTAAGCCACTGAAAGAATCACCTGCAAGACATCAAGACCAACATATACTTCCCCCACACTTAGCAACTATCCTGAGTAAACTCCACAACCCATCCAAAACAGTTCAAATTCACCCTACTGACTTCTATAAGCTATTAAGTGCGGTCTCACCTAAGGATTATCGATCAAAGGGCACATGGATTCTTACTCTGTCAGCTCTAGACCGCCATACTATCTTTTTCTGGCTCCTTTCTTCTCTTTTCCCTTCCTTAGCAACTGATTTTTCCCCATTGGGTATCATTTTTTTTATCAGTGCTCTTCCCGTTATGGGTGTACTTTGGACACATTCCATGAATGCACATGAGGTAATAGTGGTAGCTACCACTCCCGTGACCACTTCGGAGCTACTAGCTCATCCTCAGTTTATTATTCTTTTTTTTTTTTTTTACTTTAAGAGAAGGGGAGAAAGGAACCTTACTCGGACATGTTTACAGGCTGTTTCAGAACTAACAGAGGAGTCCGACTCAAGGTATACCAAGCCCTTAGGTGAGAAAATTAAGTCAAATTTACAAGGGTGAAGTCAGTAAAGGATCCTCTGAATACCTGAATTGATATGGGTGTCCTCAGTAGGCTGATCCGCATTGGGTTTTCTAATAGTCATAGATTGATCCTGCAACTTCATCCCAATGGTCACTTAAGTTCCTGCAAGTGCTGTTAACTTCTCAAAAATTCATTGTTTCTAACTTAGACTGTTTTGACTCAATAAAACAATTTTTTTTTAAAAAACAGGACTGACTCTAAGAAAACAGAAAGATAAAAGTCAGTACCACCTCCCCCACACTTGAAAAACACTGTCCCCAGTAGTGTCAAGCTAAGGATCGGTAAAAGAAACTAAAAATGTTAAGGGATGAGTTAAGTTCTGTCTGATTTTTACCTTTCTCGCTCAAGCATCGATCGTTACGCATAAATGCGACGATCGTTGCAAGGCGATTGCGATATGAGTTGATCGTTGCTCAGGTCCGCAATGATCGCTGCAATGCAATTTTCGTGTTGTGACGATCAACACACATGACCGTGTCGATCGTTGCATTGCGATTCGTCTAGATCTACAGACAAAACTCACAAAAACCAAAAACAAACGTAAAATCCTAACAAAAACACCAAAAATGAATATGCGAAAACCAAAAAGTGGGTTGCCTCCCACTCAACGCTCTTTTAGCGTCAATAGCTTGACGTTTTAGCTTAATCAGACAGAGGGTGCAACATCCAGAGGCAAAATCTAACCATCTGGAATCTCGGCCTTAGCCCAACAATGCTTTACTCTCTGTCCATTTACAGTAAATTCCTTACCTTCCTGGCTGATTAGAACGACAGCTCCATAAGGACGTACCTCTTTGATCGTGAAAGGACCAGACCACCTTGATCTCAGCTTACCTGAAAACAATTGCAAACGAGAGTTATACAAAAGTACCTGATCATTAGGCTCAAATTGTCTAGAGACAATCTTCTTTTCATGATAAGCCTTAGTCCTCTCCTTGTACATCTTTGAGTTCTCATAAGCAAAATGCCTAATCTCATCCAACTCATTAAGCTGCACCAATCTCCTCTCTGCAGCAGACTTAAGATCGAAGTTCATCTGTTTCACAGCCCATGCTGCTTTGTGCTCAAGCTCTACTAGCATATGACATGCTTTTCCATACAGCAAATGAAAAGGAGTAGTCCCAAGTGGTGTCTTGAATGCAGTCCGGTAAGCCCAAAGTGCATCATCTAACTTTGCTGCCCAATCCTTCCTTGTCTTCCCAACTGTCTTCTCTAAGATCTCCTTGATCTGTCTGTTAGAAACCTCGACCTGTCTACTAGTCTGAGGGTGATAAGGAGTAGCAACTCGGTGATGAACTCCATGCTTCTTCAGCATCTTCTCGAAGACCTTATTAATAAAATGAGATCCTCTATCACTAATCACTATCCGAGGTACTCCAAATCTAGGGAATATGATGGTCTTAAACAGCTTAATAACCACCGAAGAATCATTGGTTGGACTAGCTATTGCTTCCACCCACTTAGACACATAGTCCACAGCAACCAAAATGAACTTATTCCCATAGGATGAGAGAAAAGGACCCATGAAATCTATGCCCCATCAATCGAAAACCTCAACCTCAAGAATGAAATTCTGAGGCATCTCATGCTTCTTATTGATTTTCCCTCTCCTTTGACAGGCATCACACTGAAAAACAAAGGAATGAGCATCCGAAAATATCGTAGGCCACCAGAAACCTGCTTGCAGAACCTTAGAGACAGTCTTGAAAGTAGCAAAATGTCCAGCATAATCAGATCCATGACAGTGGAATAGGATATCTGGGACCTCTGGTTCAGCAACGCATCTCCTGTACAGACCATCCGAACAGTTCTTGTAGAGATAAGGCTCATCCCAGTAGTATCGTCTGAGCTCCCTAAAGAACTTCTTCTTTGCATACCCCTTCAAATCATCTGGTTCAGTCTCTGCAGCCTGGTAATTAGCTATATATGCGTACCAGGGTCGATCGGTGGTTGCGACAGCATCAACTTCGAAGTCATAGTCCCCAATTTGAACTTTGAAAGGTTCTGGGCTTGTATCTGCACTGCAACGATCGTCGCATAAGGTAGCATCGATCGTTGCGTTCTCGTCACATGCATCGATCGTCACAGATGTGGCATCGATCGACGCAATGCGATTACTCCGACAGTATTGCAAATTTCTGTCCAAATCCGTCTGAAACACTGTCCTGATCATATTGACGTTCTCCTCAGGTAAGAAATAATTAATGGGCACGTCTTTCTCAACCAGTATCCTTGAAAGATGGTCAGCAACTCCATTCTCAACTCCCTTCTTGTCCCTCACTTCAATGTCAAACTCCTGAAGCAACAGAATCCATCTCAACAATCTTGGCTTAGCATCTTTTTTCTGCATCAGATACTTCAGGGCTGAATGATCAGTTTGTACAATCACCTTGGAGCCAACAAGATAGGGGCGAAACTTCTCGAATGCAGAGACAACATCCAACAACTCCTTCTCTGTAGTGGCATAGTTTCTCTGCGCATCATCTAGTGTCCTGCTGGCATAGTAAATAGCATGAAGCTTTCTGTCCTTCTTCTGCCACAGAACAGCTCCTACAACATAGTCACTCGCATCACACATAACCTCAAAAGGTAGATCCCAATGTGGTGTCTGAACTATAGGAGCACTCACTAATGCTTGCGTGATCTGTTCAAATGCAGTCTGACAATTTGCATTGAACTCAAACTTGGTATCCTTACACAGCAAAGCAGTTAGTGGTCTAGCAATCTTACTGAAGTCCTTGATGAACCGTCTATAGAAACCAGCATGTCCAAGAAAACTCCTTACAGACTTCACAGAATCAGTCGCCTGAAGGCTGGTCATTACCTCAATGTTAGCGCAGTCTACTTCGATCCCTGCTTCAGATACTTTATGTCCAAGTACAATGACATCTCTGACCATGAAATGACACTTCTCCCAATTAAGAACCAAGTGCTTCTCCTCGCATCTAGCTAGTACCTTGCACGAATTATCCAAGCACTCATTATAAGATGACCCGTAGACTGAGAAGTCATCCATAAACACCTCCATAAAGTCCTCAATCATATCAGTGAATATGGACATCATGCATCTCTGGAAGGTGTCTGGTGCATTAAAAAGTCCAAAAGGCATCCTGCGGTATGCAAATGTGCCATATGGACACGTAAAAGTAGTCTTTCCCTGATCCTCTGGATGGATGGCGATCTGGAAGAAGCCTGAATATCCATCGAGGAAGCAATAGTTAAACTCTCCAGCATCTGATCAATGAAAGGTAAAGGGAAATGATCCTTCCTTGTCGCAGCATTGAGATTCCTGTAATCTATGCACATCCGGTGTCCAGTCATAGTCCTTGTAGGAATTAGCTCGTTCTTGTCATTCTTCACAACTGTAACTCCACCTTTCTTAGGCACTACATAGACTGGACTAACCCAATCACTGTCTGAAATAGGATAAATGATCCCAGCATCTAAGAGCTTCATGATCTCCTTCTTTACTACATCTTTAAGATTAGGATTAAGCCTCCTCTGATGCTCAACAGATGTCTTAGACTCGTCCTCAAGATGTATCCGATGCATCCACAGCTCCGGAGAGATACCTGAAATGTCATCAAGAGAATAGCCAAGAGCTTTGCAATGCTTGCGCAGCTTGCTTAGCAGTAAAGTGAGCTCTGCGTTGTTCAAACTAGCATTAACTATCACTGGATATGTCGAATTAGGTCCAAGGAATGCGTACCTTAGCCCGGATGGAAGTTGTTTCAGCTCAATTTTCGGAGCTTTTTCCTCTGCCTAATCTCTGTCGACTTGCAACGATGCTTAAGCTGTGTCGATCGATGCAAAGTCGCATCAGACACATCTAACTGCATCACTTGCTCAGCAGAATCCATCAGCCTCGCATAGCAGATTGCTGGCTCGTCTTGTAGGTGTTCCAGCTCCATTATAGAGCTCAGTAAGGCTCTCTCCAGTGGATCCTCAGCATGTGTCTTATGAAAGTAATCTGCATCCAAATCACTGAGTGTGTCTACATTAAAGGTCTGTCCGTCGATGGTTGGTCTCTTCACCAGTTTGTCCATATCAAAGCTCATCTTCAGATCACCTACATTCAGAATTATCTTACCTCTCTGGCAGTCAATCATCGCACCCGCAGTAGCTAGGAAAGGCCTACCCAAAATCAGTGGATCCTTTGGTTCCTCTCCATACCGCAGAACCACAAAATCAGTAGGAATCACACATTGGCCAATCATTATAGGCACATCTTCCAATACTCCTTCAAGAATCCTGATTGTTCTGTCTGCTAAAACTAGTGAGATCCTAGTGGGCAGGAAGTCAGTCATCCCAAGTCTCCTAGCAACAGAGAAGGGCATAAGGTTCACACTAGAACCAAGATCACATAGAGACCTTTCAAATCTTTCCCTGTAGATAGCACAATCCAACACAAAGCTTCCTGGATCTTTCAACTTCTCAGGAATTCTGCCTTGAATCACTGCACTACATACCTCCGTGATCATCATTACACTTTCCTCATAAGACCACTTACCAGCAAGTAAGTCCTTAAGACATCTCTTCATCACAAGAGTAGTCTCCATAGAGTCAATCAAAGGCACTTTAATCTTCACCTTTTTAATGATCTCCTTGCATTTGGCATACTGCTTATCGTTCTTAGCCTTCCTGAGGTGCTTAGGAAAAGGTACTTTAGGCTTGTAAACCCTTTCATTCGACTTTTCGGCTTTTCCGTGTCTGAAATCTCTGCAGTCGCCTTGCGTCGATCGTTGCTAGTGTTGCATCGATCGTTGCTGAGCGACTGTGTTACGACCTCTGTGTCGAGCTTGGGCTCATCATCCTTGTTTTCGATTTGCATCGACCGTTGCTGAGCTGCGTCGATTGATGCATTGCGAATTCCGCGGATCTCATCTTCCATTTCTTCAATCTCCATAATTTCTTCGACACTCAACTGATTTTTCTGGGCAGGGAACAACTCCTTACCACTTCTCAATGTCACTGCATTGCACTGATACTTAGGATTAGCATCAGTTTGCCCCGGAAGAGATCCATCTTCTCTCTTAACATATCCAGCAGTCTGCGCGATCTGAGCATCAAGCCTCTTCACATGTGAGCTTAAGGACTCAAATTTCCCATTCAGATCTTTATACACATCATCCAATTTCTTGTTGAAATCTACAGCAGTCTTAGTCTGCCCTTTCAGCAACTGTTCCATCATCGCTTTCATCTTTCTCTCATGAGCATTAGCAGCAGGAGGTGTCTGGTATGAGGAAGATCCATAAGTCCTCTGATTACCTTGGTGAAAAGGTTTCTGAAAACCAGCATTCTGTCCAAATCCATAAGAGTTTTGATTGCTTGTGAAAGCACTCTTCTGTCCACTATTGAAGAACCTATTACCTTGCTGATTACCAAACCTATTCCCTTGAAATCCAGAGCCACCAATGTAGTTCACATCCTCTTCCTGATTGTCTTCTTCAGCTCCAAACACCTCAACATCCTGAGCAAAATGGACACTTTCTTCCCAGCCAACATATTATAAACAGTATCCAACTTAAACCTGATATCAGCTATCTCCAGATTATCTATCTTCCCACCAGACTCTTTCCTTCTCCTATCAGCAGTCTTGCAGCTATTACTGCTCACCAAGTTATCTATCAATGTCTTAGCTTGCTCAGGATTCCTTGTGTTGAAATTTCCATTGCTGGAATTATCCAACGCAGTCTGGTAAGGGAGATATATATACCTCTAAAGAATATGCCCAGCAATGTCACTTCAGTGAATCCATGATGAGGACAGTCTCGTTGGTACTTCTTAAACCTCATCCAAGCAGCTTTAAGAGGCTCTCTAGGACCTTGGGAGAAAGTGAGAATGTCCTGTCTCGACTGATCAGACCGAGCATCATCATAAAAGTGCCTCAGAAACTCACTCTTCACAGCATCCCATGTAGTAAACTTTCCAGGTGGAAGTTGTTTCAGCCAGGCTGCAGCATTTCCAGCGAGAGAGTAGGGGAAGAGTTTGAGAAACATATAGTCATAGTTCACTCCATCATACTTCTTCCTAGTGACTATGTCCTCAAACTCATCAATATGGTCCATTGGCTGCTCATTTGGAAACCCATGGAAAGCATTCTGCCTCAGAATAGAGTAGTAGATGGTCTTGATCTCGAAGTCATTCCTCTCAAAACCAGGAGGTACAAGTGCTGACCGTTTAGCATGAAACTCATCCGGACGGTTATAGTCAGCAAGGGTCCTCTCAGCATGAATAACCATCTGCCTCTGACCTTGTCCTTGGCCTTGTCCTTGTTCTTGTCGCGGTTCAGGCTCAGGTTCAGGGATCACATTCCCTTCAGCATCAATCCTTTGCCCAGCAGCATTGTACGGATTGTTTTGTCGGTCCCTTAGGGTACCTTGAGCATCGGGTATCAGAATCAAGCGTTCTTGCACCATCCTTGCTCGTTGACTTTTCCTGTTTGCTCTCTCTAGTCTAGAAAGCTCCTCAAGTCTGAGATTAACGAGATTCGAGTTCGGATTACTTTTGGTATCACGCGTCTTCATAAACCGTCTGTAATCGAAGTGCAACGATCGATGCTAAGAGGCAACAATCGATTCAACTCTAGTCGCCTTGCAACGATCGATTCAAAAGAATGCAACAATCGATGCTAAGCGAATGTCAGACCTGCGACAGAGAAAAACAGAGAAATTAGTAACCAAAAATAAAAATAAAAATCCTAGTCTAAACCCTAAGTTCAAATCTTACGAAGACTCAAACGAGTCCCCGGCAACGGCGCCAAAACTTGATAGTTCTGTAAGTTTTAAATCCTATTCTACTGCAAGTGCACAATTAATGCAATTATAGTATAAAGGTATCGAATCCCACAGAGACTCTCGGTCATGATAGATTTTAGAACGGTCAAGTTAAACTAGGAGAAAGTAATGAGAAACTAAAAGCAAAGCAGAAAAGTAAATCAAGTAACAAAAGTGGTTTGTAAGCAATTAACTAAAAGCGCTAAGTCTAGGGAGTTCTCAGGAAATCAGACAAGCAGATCATATAATCAGTCATGATCAAATTAAGCACTATTCTAGAACTCAAACACGGATATAGAACTAACCAACTTTCGTTGTGAGAATTCTCTAAGTCTAATAGCAGAAATCCAAATTTCTTTGCAATTCCTAACAGATTAAACTAGCCTTAGGTTCAGGTTTGATATGTTCACAATTCAATTAAACAAAATTTCTTTGCGAGTAATTCAATTGCTCAACCTAAATAGTTCAGATTCTAAATCACACTTTCGTGTCAATTTAACAACCTAGAGTCTAGATTCTAAGTGATCAAGTTAGAAACTAGTGTTAAGCATAATTCAGGTTGAAGAACAAATATGATATGAATCCTTAACTGAATAATTAAATCTAGCAAGTCATAAAATCCTTAATGAGAATCCCTAAACTTAACTATGAATCTACTCAGACATAGATAATGAAAACATAATCAGTGAATAATTAGATTGCATAAAAGAGAGTATAGAAATAAAGGGGTTCAAAATCTTCTCCAAAAGCAGGAAGCAATACAGGTTCAGATCAGCCCCAAAAAGCTCTAAAAACTCTCAGCTCAAAGTATGAAAGCGTATCTAAAATTAAACACCAAAAACCCAATTATAAAGGCCTAATCACGGCTGGGGCTTCTTTATAATTATTGTAAACTTCTGGGCCAAAGTGCAATATCCAAACTTCATTAAACCGCCGAAGATAAGCCCATCTCGCATGTGTGTCGATCGATGCAATCCTCTGTTTTGGACAGTGAACTCTATCTCTCGGGTCAAAACTCCAAAATGCTCCAGAAAGCTCCATAATCACCAAATCCGCTCCAAACGTGCATATATCTAATAATACATGTAAAAGACTCTAAAGAAACACCAAAAGACTCTAAAACATACTTATATCATGGTCTAAAACAGGTAAAAACCATGATACTCTAGTCAATCTTACCAATCTATACTCTAGTAGACCGTACCAGGGTAACCAGCACCCACCAGGATGCCGAGCTAACAAACTAGACACTCAAAACCAAGATGTCTCCTCCCTCATAAAGACCATAATGACACAAATTAACGAGTTGACGCGAGACAATAACACCCGCTTTGACCAGTTCATAAACAATCAGAACACGTGCATGGAACATATTAACGACCTTCAGACACTCGGACATCGAGCATCTCAGGCAACAGGAGACCCCGCCCCTCAGCTCCAAAGGGTTCTGTTCGAGGAATCACTAGTTCTAAACACTGAGTCAAGCAGGAGACCACCTGCACCTCTAGCATCGTCACCAAATGGACCTACTAAAATCCAAGCGGAAGATAGCAGACATGGTTGGCTCGAGTTTCTCAAGGCACAACTGGACAACATGACATCAAAGGTTCACAAGGCAACCAACTCGGCCCCCGAAATATACCGAGTTCTCAAAGAGACACAGAACACACCATTCACGAGCAAAATAACGGGCCCACCGATCAAGCACCCTGGAAAAATTAAGTTGCCAACCTAAGAGGGAAGCTCAGATCCTTGAAAGTACCTAATAGCTTTTAGCATTGCCATGGGACGAGCCCGGTTCTCTCCCGAGAAGCGTGATGCCGGCTTCTGCCAACTCTTCGTAGAAAACCTGAGCGGTGTTTCCCTCAATTGGTTCTCACAACTGGAGGCACACTTCATCAACAACTATCACCAGTTGACAACCACCTTTCTTAAGAACTACTCCATGTTCATCCATGAGGGAGCCTCAATTGCAGACTTCTGGGCTTTGAGCCAAGGACCAAAATTGTTGGGAATGTCCTGAAATCTACCGTACTATCTCTAGAAAGTATGATAAGTGTCGAGATCAGACATAAGTCATAAATACTGGGTGATCATGATGGCTTGCTAGAGTCCGCTCTTGATCTATAAGTTTAGGACTTATTACCAGTATTGTATGATCCCAAAGGTCACACACCATAGCTAACGGGAAAGTTAAGATGGAATTAATACGGTAAGATGCAGCGGCATTTACTGTATTTGTACAGAGAATTGGGCCAAGACAAAAACGGGCTTTTTGTCTGATTTGTGTTTTGGGCCCAATAGCCTAATAGACCATTAGTTAATAACTTGGGCCTATATAAGGCAAGAGAGAGGCGCCAGAAACCCTAGCCTTCTGCGATTTCTGAGCTGTGCCGTCCTCTCTCTCTCTGTTGATTCCGAGCTTGGTCTAGCAGCCTGATCCGTAGCTTGTAAGCGTGTGGATACCTAGGAGGAGCCGGTTCTCATCAGCTCTAATCTGATCTTGTCATTACCACCAATCATTCTGCTGCAAAGGTAAAGATCAGGTTTGTTTTATGATTCGATTACAAGAACCTAGACCTGTTTAAGATTATGTGCTAGGTTGCAATTTGGGAATTGAACCATGGAAAAACCGTATAATCCTTCAGTGGTATCAGAGCAAGGTCATTAGTTTCTTGTAATTTGGATCTTTGAATGAAAACGAATTGGCATGATACGATTATTATATGAATCGATTTGTTAGTTTTATAAAAGTCAAATCGTTTTGTCCTCAAGTGAATCACATGTATCGATAATTAAATGGTCAATATCGTTTGTCGTTTGTTATTATTGAATTGGAAGCTGTTGAATCGCTTGTTGAAAGACAATTATAAAGAATCGCTAGTTATGTCTTTGACTTGACTTGAGAGTCACGATCGAATATTCTAAACGTGTGTTGACTTTGAAAATTGTTAACTTTAGGTTTGTTAATGATCATAATTGATTGGATCGTATGATTGTTAATGTTTAAAGTTCGATTTTGTCTTTAAGTGGTTTGCGATCGATGACAAATGTGAACGTAAACAATTTGTTTGATTGTTGTATAATTAAGAAATCGTTGTTGACTTCATGTGATGCGTGATCGTGAGTGATCGATCATGGTCGAGCGTGAGCGACCGATAACCGTGTGATCGTTTGGGCCGAGATCGATCAATTGATCGTGAGGCCGTGGGACGAATCATGCGTGATGGGCTGAGTTGGATCATGGATCCGATCGTTTGGCCCGTTAAATTTTACGTCCCGCGAATAGTCAATCGGTTAAACCGAGCTTCGCGGTTCGTTGCCCAAACCGCACCGATTAATCCGGTCCATTTAATTGGCGGTTAATCGAGTGTTTAAAGCCTTAAACCGCAAGTTAGGTCAAAATTGGCTAAAACACTAGGTGTTTCTTCCCGGTTTTGGACTTAACTGAACCGATCCAATTTAATTGGTGGTTCAAGCGGTTAACCCAAATCGCGGTTTGCTGGAAATTATTTAATACAATTGGTATTATTTAATTTCTGGTTAAACCGGATTGAAATTCATAAAATTGAATTTTAACCTAAACCGAAGGCTGGTCTAAGTTTGATTTGGTTGGACCAAATAATTTAGAGCTGGTCTGGTTTAGTAAATAACTGATGGTTTTGATAGTTAATTTGGTCTTGGACCAGAATTAATAAACCGACTCGGTTATGTCAAATTATTGGGCCAATTGGAATTCTATGGTCTTGGGCCAAGAATTGGGCCTATAATTTGTGACCCAATCCCAAAATATTTATAAAATATTAAATTAGAAATTTCTATTTTTAGTATGTTACTAAATTTAGAAAGTTTCTAAAATAAGTAAGTTTCCCAAAATAGTAATCTTCTATTTTTGGAAATAAGACTGAAAATCCTCAAAAACAATATCAAGCTTGGATGTCTTTCCAATCTTGTCAGCTACTTAACGCTTATTCGATTACAGATATGGCTTACAGTGTGAGGTGTCTGTTTTCGCGTAAGTAAAGTAGTATATAGTCACTAATTTCATTGGGAGTCCCAGACTTTAGTGATTATTTGGCTGTAAGAGATTGGTTTCCTTGACTGGGCCATCGGGAGTCCCGGGCCTTGAGACATCTGGTGTATTGGGCCTTGGGCCCAATTCACAACCGAGAGTTATATGAGATATAACTAGCTGTGTGTATGCTTACCAAGTAAAGCTACTTCTGGGTGACGGCCAGTGGCCCACTTTGGATTTAGCTGAACATGGGTCTCGGAATCATTGCATTCTTATGAGGTTAAACAAAGAAATTTTGAATGCAATGCGAATCTTCTTATAAGTTATTAAGATTACTCTTTTAATGAACTAAATAACTAAAACTCTATTTATCTCTAAATTTCAGCTATGACTAGCACAAACAATCAAAACACTTTCTCGATCCGGTCTGTCCTTGAGATGGACAAACTGAACGGATCAAATTTCTTGACTTGGTCGCGGAACCTGAGGCTAGTCCTCAGGCAGGAGAGAAAGGACTATGTCCTTGAGAGAGCTCTCCCCGAGAGGATCGGGTCCAAGGCCTCTCATGCAGTACGTAATGCTTGGAATAAGCATTATGATGATGCGGTAAATGTGCGTGGTCTGATATTGGCTACCATGGACTCAGATTTGCTGAAGCAATATGAGAACATGGAGTCGCCAATAGAGATGATCAGCAGCCTGAAATTGAAATTTCAGGAGCAGGTAAGAGTGGAGAGATACCAGTTGGTTAAATCTCTCACTAGCTGTAAGCTACTAAATGATCATCCAGTAAGTCCTCATGTCAGTAAAATGATGGGTTACGTTGATAACCTGAGGAAACTGGATTATCCAGTTAGCCAAGAATTGGTAACTGAGATCATTCTGCAGTCACTGCCGTCAAGCTATGATAAGTTCGTAAGGAACTATATCAAGAAAGGCTTAACGAAGACGTTGACTGAACTGCATGATATGCTCAAGACAGTTGAGCCAAACGTGAAGAGTACCCTGTACAATCTCATGAAGGAGAAGGGTAGGTTTTCTAAACCTAATGCTGACAAGGGTGAAGACAAAGTTGTCCAGATTTTGAATCATGGCAAGCGTGTGTCTTCTGAGCCCAAGTCAGATACCTCTTACGTTGGTAAGTGCTGCTACTGTAAAGAGACTGGGCATTGGAAGAGAGATTGCATTAAATTCATGGAAGATTATGAGGAGTTGAAGTTGATGTATGAAACTACTTCCTCAGGTATTCATGTTATTACTTCAAGTTATACCCTATAGGTATTGAATACTGGTTGTGGCACTGATATTTGTTATAATATGCAGAGCCTGAGCAACAGTAAAACGTTGAAGGAAGGGCAAGTGGAACTGCGTGTCTGGAAGGAGCTCGGGATGCTGCCTCAGCCGTAGGGTTTTCACTTGTAGATGCCCTTGAGGCTTGGTTTTGTATTAAGTAATTGCTACAATGTACCTGCTTTACGCAGAGTTGTCTTTCATTTTCTTGTAAAGAATTTGAATGTTTTTCATTTTGATAAAGACAAGTTTTGTTCTTTTGATCTTAATGAAATATTAATTGTAGCACCCTATTCAAGGAATGGGTTTTATATCTTAAACCATAGAGTGCCTAAAATGTAACATAAATACCGCAATTGGTTTAAATCTGATGACTTAAACCTGATTTTTCTTGGCATAAATGTTTTGGTCACATAGAGTAAGTCAGATTCAGAAACCCCATAGTTATGGACTTTTGGGCTCATTTGAATGGATATCTTATGAGACTTGAATTCTGCTTACTGGACCAAAACACCAAGGGCCCATCTTAGCCGAGCTAGAGAAAAGCCCAAAGGCTTATTAGACATTGGACATACTCATGTATGTGGTCCGATGAGCAGTAATGCCAGAGAAAATTTCCAGTACTTCATTGTCTCTACTGATTACTTCAGTGAGTATGACTGTGTTCATTTGATGAGACACAAGTCGGAATTCTTTGACATGGTCGAAAGAGTTCCAGAATGAGGTATAGAATCAAAGTGACAGAAGTATTGAGACTCTGGATTAGATCAAGAGTGAGAATACTTAAGTCATTGATGGTGTGATCATCTGAATGAGTGTGAAGTCGTTTCACAGCTCATTTCTCCTGAAAACCTTGAGGTGTTTCTGTGAGAAAGAATCAGATCTTATTAGAAATGATTAAAGATGAGTCACACGAATCTTCCATGATATTCTTTAAGAATAACGCTCTAGAAATATCTAAGTTTACGCTGAAATAGTTCCACCAATATCAGTTGAAAGACACCACGTAAATGTGGATTGGAATCGATCCAAATTCGTCTTTACTGAGTATTTGTGATGTGCTACTTCACTGGTTGTCCTAGGGAAACCAAGGCTTGTTACTTTTACGTCCATTCTGTTTTCTAAGAAGGGAAGTTACTTTCCAAGAAGAACAGTGGGAGTAAAAGTATAACTCGAAGAAATTCGAGAAATACAGGAGGCTGCTCAACCTGTTGAGGGAGAGCAACGGATGGATTTACAGATTTCTGTAGAATCTACACCTGTAGAGCCTGAAGTTTGCAGATATGAATGAATCAGTCACTAATCCGAGAGTGATTTCTCGTCATTAGTTGAACCTGATGATCATTGAAAGTTCGCATGATCTGATGATCATTGAAAGCGACGAATCTGCGAAATTCAAAGAAGCGAAAGTGAGCCCGGACTCCGAAAAATTACACTATGTGTAAGTTAGCTTCATTGATCCATTCATGGATGGAAGCAAACATATCGGAGTTGGATTCTTCGTTCTGTTGAAGTAGTCAAGGTTTTGACTTGAACAGGAACGAAGTGGAACTGTGCGTTTACTAATAGATTAGTGGGAGCGATATTGCATTTCTCATAATGTATGTCGATGACATACTGATTCTCGGAAATAACGTCCCAATACTGCAGTCGGTAAAGGACTGGCTTGGGAGTTGGTTTTGTGATTGACATGGGTAGAGCCACGTAGTTCTTGGATTCTGGATCTAAAGATAGAGATCCAGAAGAGCTGGTAGGACAAAGTCAGGATTCTTACATTGACAAAGTCCTACACGTTTTGAGCAATCCAAGAAGGGTTTTATGCCAATGTCACATGGCATTAAGTTAAGCAAGATACAGTATCCTACGATAACTGCTGAGCTTGAATGCATGGATGAGATTCCATATGCGTAGGCAATTGGATCTATCATGTATGCCATGACACGCACTTGTTTTGATGTTGCTTTTGAAGGATGTTTTGGTTAATCCTGATTCAATTCTCAGATTCAGATTATCCTAAACATGCTGATCTAGGTTCTTCTTGAATAGAAACAATGATAGATCTCACCTTTTACCTGTTAATTGCAGCGGAAGGAGAGAACAGGTCAGAGATCAGAGAAACACCGAGAGATGAATCCTCCAAAGGCTCACACACGCGATCACAGAAAACGGCTGCTAGACCGAGCTGATGGGAGGCGCAGGGAGAGAGAGTTTTCGGCGCTGAGGGGCTAGGGTTAGAGAGAAAGAGATTTGGCTTTTAGTTTATAAAAGCCTTCTCTTTCCCTTTTGGGCTTTTGGGCCCAAATATCAATCTGATTAAATCCCATGGATTTAATCAGACCCATTAATCTCTCTCTTAGTACGACAAATGCCTGGCACTTTTACCGTACTTCTGCTAAGCCGTTCCAACACATTTTCCTGTTAGCTTAGGCGTGTGACCCATATGGGATCATATAATAAAGGCAATAAGTCCAAGACTTATAGATCATGAGCGGACTCTAGCAAGCCATCATGACCCCCAGTATTATATGACTTATGTCTGATCATTGACATACTCTTACTTTCTAGAGACAGTACCGAGATTACTGGACACAATTCCAACAATCTCCCACTTGTACTGGAATCTCTGTATTCATAATCCTTTTGTCTCAATATCTCGATTAGTCATAAGGCAAGATTGGTGTCATCCTTATAAAGCCTAATCTTGTTCATCGGACTCTGATTCGATACTGACAATCCAAACGACTCGGGACAGTCCGTTTGAGCATGGCCATGCATTTTCCAGTATTCAAATCTCCGATTGGCCTAGAGATATTCACTCCATTTATATTGGAGGGACAAATCCCGTCTTGTTCCATCACTGTAAACTACTCATTTCATGATGTACCCAAACAAGGTCCTTATAACTATCGCAGAACGACAGCGTTAGACAATGATCAAAGTGCATCAGTCCATGTGCAGTCACATGCATGCGAACTCAGGTCTAAGGACTATACTCTATAGTCGTAGTGAGAATCTCTTATGACACAGATATAAATATCCTGAAGAGTTCTCATAAGCGGGTCATGTCCGGTCGTATGTTCCCAACATACACCTATGTATTGACTTTGATGCCGCGCATCTATGACACACTGAGACTTTGTCATAAGTCACATACCAATCCAGTCTCACACGGTTGTTGGTGTTCCAATTTCAACAACCTTCGACTAGGGACATGATGATATAATCCATCTATCAAATATAGGGTCTCATGATCAAGCTAAATGACTTTGATGACTCAAGATCAAGTCACTTACTTCGATGACCTATAAAATGGTTTGTATCACTTTGGAACGATTATTTCATCACAGTTAAAATAATCTTGAAATAATAATTTCATTAAACATAAGAATGTTTTACAAGAACATATCAAATAACTAAATAAAGCCCTCAAACTCCCACTCAAATTTAGATTACATTTCAATGTCTCTAATGCCTACAGTTTCAGTCAGAAACTCGAGCTTAGGCCTTGGGAGTGGCTTTGTCAACGGATCAGCGACGTTGTCATCAGTCTGAACTCGGCTGATCTTGACTTCCTTTCTATTAATGATGTCACGTATCAAGTGAAATCTTCTTAGAACATGCTTGGATTTCTGGTGTGATCTTGGTTCCTTTGCCTGAGCAATAGCACCATTATTATCACAAAACAGTGCTAGAGGCTCAGCCGCATCTGGTATCACACCTAGTTAAACAATGAACTTTCGTATCCAAACAGCTTCCTTCGCAGCTTCTGAGGCGGCGATATATTCAGCTTCTGTAGTGGAATCAGCAACGGTGTCTTGCTTGGAGCTTCTCCAACTGATTGCACCGCCATTCAGACAAAAGATATAACCGGACTGTGACCGGAAATCATCTTGGTCTGTCTGGAAACTTGCGTCCGTGAATCCACTGACTTTAAGCACATCACTTCCACCGTACAACAAGAACTTATCCTTAGTATGTCTTAGATACTTCAAGATGTTCTTTACGGCAATCCAATGGTTTTCACCTGGATTTGACTGGTATCTACTCGTCATGCTCAATGCATAAGCAACATCAGGACGAGTACAGATCATGGCATACATGACAGATCCTATTGCAGATGCATAAGGAATATTCTTCATGCGCTCAAGCTCAGCAGCCGACGTAGGGCTCTGCTTCTTGCTTAGCGTTGTGCCATGTACCATTGGCGTGAAGCCCTTCTTGGAATCTTTCATGCTGAATCTTTGTAGGACTTTGTCAATGTATGAATCTTGACACAAGCCTATCAGCCTTCTAGATCTATCCCGGTAGATCCTGATTCCAAGAACGTATGCGGCTTCACCCATGTCTTTCATGGAAAAACAACTTCCAAGCCAGTCCTTTACAGACTTCAGCATTGGAATGTCGTTTCCGAGAAGCAGTATGTCATCGACATACATGATAAGAAATACTATCTTGCTCCCACTAGTTTTCTTATACACGCATTGTTCTTCTTCGTTTCTGATGAAGTCAAAATGTTTGATCGCTTCATCAAAACGAAGATTCCAGCTCCTCGATGCTTGCTTTAATCCATAAATGGATTTATGAAGCTTGCATACTTTTCCAGCATTCTTTGGATCTATGTAACCGTCAGGTTGCGTCATATACACATCCTCTTCCAGAATACCATTCAGGAAGGCGGTTTTCACGTCCATCTGCCAAATTTCATAATCATGAAAAGCTGCAGTTGCTAGTAGAATCCGAATAGATTTCATCATAGCCACTGGTGAATAGGTTTCATCGTAATCCACACCGTGAACTTGTCTGAAACCTTTTGCCACCAACCTGGCTTTATAAATCTGGACATTTCCATCCACGTCAATCTTCTTCTTGAAGATCCATTTGCACTCGATAGCTTTTACACCAGCGGGTAAGTCAACCAACGAAAACACTTGGTTGACCGACATGGAGTCCATTTCGGAATCAGTGGCCTTGCGCCACTTAGAGGAATCTGGGCCCATCATGGCTTGATTGAAGTTCGATGGTTCATCACCATCAATGATCAAAAGATCATGACAGTCAGTCACGAGGAATCCTTGATATCTCTCGGGTTCGTGACGGATCCTCCCGGATCTTCGAACTTCAGGTACTACAGGTTCAGGCTCTACAATTTCTTGTAGGTTCTCCTGCTGCTCTTCCTCATTAGGTTGAGCAGTATCCTGTTCATCTTGAATTTCTTCAAGCAGTACCTTACTCCCACTGTCTTTCTTAGAGAGAAACTCCCTCTCAAGAAAGTTACAATCCCGGGCAACAAAGATCTTGTTCTCGGAACGTAGATAGAAGTAATAAGCCTTGGTTTCCTTTGGATAACCAATGAAGTAGCATTTATCAGACTTTGGTGTAAGCTTGTCTGAGATTAATCTCTTGACATAGGCTTCACAACCCCAAATTCTTAGATAAGACAGCACTGGAGCCACTCCAGTCCATAATTCATATGGTGTCTTTGCTACTGCTTTCGATGGCGCTCTATTTAGAGTGAACACTGCTGTTAGCAGAGCATATCCCCAAAGGGATATTGGAAGGTCTGTGTGACTCATCATAGATCGAACCATATCCAATAAGGTCCGATTTCTCCTCTCAGACACACCATTCCATTGAGGTGTTCCGGGAGGAGTGAGTTGGGATACGATCCCACACTCTCTTAGATGATCACTGAATTCTTGGCTTAAGTATTCTCCTCCTCGGTCGGACCGAAGAGCCTTAATGCTTTTGCCAAGTTGGTTCTGTACTTCATTTTGGAATTCTCTGAACTTCTCAAAAGATTCAGACTTATGTTTCATTAAATAAACATATCCATACCTACTGAAATCATCAGTAAAGGTAATGAAGTACTGATAGTTTCCTCTTGCATTTGTGGACATTGGGCCACACACATAAGTGTGTATCAGGCCCAATAAGTCACTGGCCCTCTCGTTAGGTTTATTAAAGGGGGCCCGTGTCATTTTGCCCATCATGCAGGATTCGCATTTCTCACATGACTCAAAGTCAAATGAGCCAAGAAGTCCATTCGAATGGAGCCTCTTGATGCGTTTCTCGCTGATGTGCCCTAAACGACAATGCCATAGAAACGTTCGGTTCTCCTCATTAGGTTTGAACCGTTTGGTATTAATGTTATAAATTGGCGCGGATTGATCAAGTATGTAAAGCCCATTCGTAAGAGGGGCAGAACCATAGAACAAATTGTTGCGATTGAAGGAACATAATTTATTCTTAACTGAAAAATCATAACCTTCCAAATCCAACAAAGAAATTGAAATAATATTTCTGCTTATAGCAGGTACAAAATAACAATTATTGATTTCTAAAATCAATCCCGAAGGTAAAGACAACAAGTATGTGCCTACAGCTAGTGCTGGAACTTTCGCTCCATTCCCAACTCGTAGCTCCACTTGTCCTTGCTTCAGCCTTCTACTGTTGCTGAGTGCCTGCATATTAGTACAAATATGAGCCCCACAACCAGTATCCATAACCCATGAGGTATTATCAGAAGTAGTTGTATTAACTTCTATAACAAAAATACCTGTCGAAGAAGTCTCGAGAGTCTTCTTCTTCAATTCCTTTAGACCTTCTTGGAATTTCTTACATTCTCTCCTCCAATGCCCTGGTTCTTTACAGAACCTGCATATGTCAGTTGGCCCAGCCTTGGACTTGGGCTTGGGCTTTGGCGTGTCCTTGTCCGCGACTTGGACAGCCTTGGCCTTTCCCTTATCATTAGCAGAGGATTTCTTAAACCCCTTGCCCTTTTGCACCATAAGCACATTGGGGTCCTTGGCGGTTTTCCTCAAGTTGGGCTCTGCAGTCTTGAGCATACCGTGAAGCTCAGGTAATGTCTTACTCAAGCCATGCATGTTAAAGTTCAGAATGAACTGATCATAGCTTGCAGGTAATGACTGCAGAATGATGTCGCAGGCAAGTTCCTGGCTGATAGGACAGTCGAGTTTCTGAAGATGATCGAGATAACCCATCATCTTCAAGACATGAGGACTCACTGCCGCATTCGCAGCCAACTTACAGTCTAAGAGGTTCTTAACTGTCTGAAACCTCTCAGTCCTTGCTTGCTCCTGAAAAAGCGATTTCAGGCTTGCCATTATCTCAATTGGTGACAACACACTCTCGAACTGCATTTGCAGCTCAGCAGTCATTGTTGCCAACATAAGGCAATACACATCATTTTCATCTGACGAATGCTTTTCCCAAGCATTATGCAGAGTCCTGGCGGCATTGTTAGCAGGCCTCTCGGGGAGAGGATCACGAAGGACATAATCCTTCTTCTCCTGCTTGAGGACCAGCCTCAAGTTCCTTGACCACGTCAGGAAGTTCGTTCCAGTCAGCTTCTCCTTCTCGAGAACAGACCGGATTGAGAATGTGTTTTGTGTGCTTGTAGTAGTCATAGCTGAAATATATATAAATAAAAAGGTTATTAGTTAATATGTTCAATATGATTAATCTTATATTATACTTAATATGATCAATCATGCATTATATTCAATAACCTAAGTTACCCTCAATAGAATATAATGATTCCAAGATCCACATATAACTAAGATCAAAGTGGGCCACTGGCCGTCACCCAACTTTAGCTTATATCGGTAAGCCCTATATCGGCTAATTATATCCGTGATATAACTCTTGGTTGTGAATCTGGGCCCGAGGCCCAATCCACTCTGATGTCTCAAGGCCCGGGACTCCCGATGGCCTAGTCAAGAAAACCAGACTATACAGTCATGTAATCATTAATGTCTGGGACTCCCAATGACATTTATGAATCACAAACCGTCTTATCCACGCAAAAGTAGACACCCTCACACTGTAAGGCCATGAATACAATTGAATGGGCTTCGACAGCTGACATAGCCTGGACAAGACATCCAACGCTTGATATTATTTGAGGTTCGTAGGTTTATTAAAATTTCATTCCCAAAATAGAAGATTACTATTTCGGGAAACTTTCTATTTTTGGAAACCTACTATTTTTGGAAACTTTCTAAAATTGGAAAGTTTCTAAAACCGGAAACTTTCTAACTTTAGAAATTTCTTAAAATCCAAAACCCGCAAATCTAGAAACTTTCTAATTTCGAAATTTCGGAAACTTTAATTTAAAATCGATTTATATAACTTCATAAAATAAATTTTAAATTAATCTGAAGAAAAACTCAAATAATTGGCCCAATTGTTTTAACTTCTTGGCCCGAGGCCCAAGAATTGGTCCATGTCCAAGACATGACCCAATTGTCCAATTAAATGACATAACCGGTCTGGTTCATTAAAATTGGTCTAACCAAATTTTAATTACTACGATGACCACAATTGTCAACCGGTTATTTACTAAACCGGATTTTCTCAATTTATTTGGTCCAACCAAATCAAATTAGAAAATCCTGGTTTAGGCACAAAATCCAATATTTCGACTTTGGATTTCTTATCCCGGTTTAACCAGAATTTAATAAAATTATTAAATCTGTTTATTAAACCGAGACGTTTGATTTTTAATCAAGTTTTTAAACCGAACCGAACCGAATTGGTCACGAACCGAACCGAATTGGTCACGGCCGTGACCTAGCTCCTCGATCATGATCGACCAGCCGTAAAACGTGCGATCCAAGATCCACGATCGGGATGGCCGATCCTCACGCGATCGTCACGCGAGCTGGACGGGACGGTGTGCCGGGTCGAGAGCGAGAGAGACGGGACGATCGACGAGCACAAGTCGTGCGATCATGACGCGATCGCTGTCGATCGGTCGACTCAACTCTCGCGGTCGGTCGGGACGTGAACGGATTCGATCCATGCGATCGTACCGATCGGATCCTTGCGATCGATCTCGGCCGATCCATGCGATCGTGCTTGCGCCATCTCGCCGACCGTTCCAACGCAATCCAAATCATATAGTTTGGGTTTTGCGATTTCATTAGTTTAGGTTTTCAATTCTTGTTGCTTAAGTGATTTCTCTTATCAGTAGTTGATTGAAAACACTTTTAAACAAGAAAAACAATCCTAAACATGAATCTAAACAAGAAAAACCAGAACCAATAGCTCTGATACCACTGAAGGATGTTTTGGTTAATCCTGATTCAATTCTCAGATTCAGATTATCCTAAACATGCTGATCTAGGTTCTTCTTGAATAGAAACAATGATAGATCTCACCTTTTACCTGTTAATTGCAGCGGAAGGAGAGAACATGCCAGAGATCAGAGAAACACCGAGAGATGAATCCTCCAAAGGCTCACACACGCGATCACAGAAAACGGCTGCTAGACCGAGCTGATGGGAGGCGCATGGAGAGAGAGTTTTCGGCGCTGAGGGGCTAGGGTTAGAGAGAAAGAGATTTGGCTTTTAGTTTATAAAAGCCTTCTCTTTCCCTTTTGGGCTTTTGGGCCCAAATATCAATCTGATTAAATCCCATGGATTTAATCAGACCCATTAATCTCTCTCTTAGTACGACAAATGCCTGGCACTTTTACCGTACTTCTGCTAAGCCGTTCCAACACATTTTCCTGTTAGCTTAGGCGTGTGACCCATATGGGATCATATAATAAAGGCAATAAGTCCAAGACTTATAGATCATGAGCGGACTCTAGCAAGCCATCATGACCCCCAGTATTATATGACTTATGTCTGATCATTGACATACTCTTACTTTCTAGAGACAGTACCGAGATTACTGGACACAATTCCAACAGCTTTAATGTTAAACAAGACAAGTATAGACCAGTCAAATCCAGCAAAGAATCACTGGATTGCCGTAAAGAATATCCTAAAGTATTTGAGAAATACTAAGGATAAATTCTTGCTTTACGGAGAAAGTGAAGTGCTACAAGTCGATAGAGTCTGAAAGGCAATTTTCCAATTGACAAAGATAATTCCCGGTCACAGTCTGGCTATATCTTGTGTCTATGGCGGTGCAAGGCACTGTTGCTGACTCCATGACTTAAGCTGAACATTTCGCAGCTTGAGAAGCAGCGAAAGAGGTTGTTTGGATAGAAGAGTTCATCACTGAACTTGATGTGATTCACAGCATAGTTGAGACTAGCTGCACATCAGAGGTCCAAACACCTTGAGGGTAGGTATGACCTATTCCGTGAGATAAATGACAGAGGTGTTAAGTAGATAAGCAAGTTTCATCGAATGAGAACGTTGCTAATCTATTAACGAAGCCACTCCTTATGCCTAAGCACGAGTCGCGGACTGTAGCTGTAGGATGAGTGAAATTAAGATGTAGTCTTAATTTCAGTGGGAGTTTGTAAAGGGCTTTATTTTAGTTATTTTGATTGGTTCATGTAAACATTTTAAATGTTGATGAAATTTTATTTCTGGATTATTTTAACTGTGATATAAAATAATCGTTCCAAAATGATTCATGTCATTATATATGGGCCATCGAAGTACATGAGTAGACTTGATCCTGAAACCCCATATTTAACGAAATGACATAAATCATAGTGTCCATAGTCGAAGGTTGTTGAAATTGGAACACCAACAACCACTTGAGACTAGATTGTGTTGAGACTTATGACCAAGTTTCGAGGGGTCATAGATGCGCGGCATCAAAGTCGACACATAGGTATATGTAGGGGAGCATATGACCGGACATGGCCCGCTGATGAGAACTCTACAAGATATTAATATCTGTGTCATGAGAGGTTCTCATATACGACTATAGAGTATAGTCCTTAGACCTGAGTTCGCATGCATGTGGCTGCACATGGAGTGATGCGCTTTGATCATTGTCTAACGCTGTTTCGTAACTGGGAGCTATAAGGACCTTGGTTGGGTGTATTATAAAGTGTGTAGTTCATAGTGATGGAACAAGATGGGATTTGTCCCTGCCGTTTAACGGAGGTAATATCTCTAGGCCAATCAGAGACTTGATAGCTGGTAAGAGAGTGGCCACTCCCAAACGGACTTGCCCAAGTCGTTTGCATTGTCAGTATCAAATCTGGTCCGATGAACATGGTCTGGCTATATAAGGATGACACGCATCTTGCCTTATGCCAGATCGAGATATTGAGACAAAAGGATTAGGGAATGTAGGATTCCAGTACAATCGGGAGATTGTTGGGAATGTCCTGTGTAGGATTCCAGTACAAGTGGGAGATTGTTGGGAATGTCCTGAAATCTACCGTACTATCTCTAGAAAGTATGATAAGTGTCGAGATCAGACATAAGTCATAAATACTGGGTGATCATGATGGCTTGCTAGAGTCCGCTCTTGATCTATAAGTTTAGGACTTATTACTAGTATTGTATGATCCCAAAGGGTCACACACCATAGCTAACGGGAAATTTAAGATGGAATTAATACGGTAAGATGCAGCGGCATTTACTGTATTTGTACAGAGAATTGGGCCAAGACAAAAACGGGCTTTTTGTCTGATTTGTGTTTTGGGCCCAATAGCCTAATAGGCCATTAATTAATAACTTGGGCCTATATAAGGCAAGAGAGAGGCGCCAGAAACCCTAGCCTTCTGCGATTTCTGAGCTGTGCCGTCGTCTCTCTCTCTGTTGATTCCGAGCTTGGTCTAGCAGCCTGATCCGTAGCTTGTAAGCGTGTGGATACCTAGGAGGAGCCGGTTCTCATCAGCTCTAATCTGATCTTGTCATTACCACCAATCATTCCGCTGCAAAGGTAAAGATCAGGTTTGTTTTATGATTCGATTACAAGAACCTAGATCTGTTTAAGATTATGTGCTAGGTTGCAATTTGGGAATTGAACCATGGAAAAACCGTATAATCCTTCATCTCTTAGTTTGTACATCGATAGGTTCAAGGTTATCGTATCCAAAATCATGGTGACCATTAACGAAGGGCTTCTGACGCCACGAAACAGACTCTGATTCAAATCGCCATTCCGCGACGAGTTGGCCATAAACAAACCACAAACTCTCAAAGTTTCTCTCCACCAAGCAGCCGTCTTCGTAAAAATAGAAGAAGAGAAAGACCTAATCGCCAAGAAGTTTGCCTCAGATAAAAAGGGGAAGGAGTCAGAACCAGGGTGCCTCGATGACAAAAGAAAAAAAAAGACAACAACATGCTACATTAGTGAACACAAAAACAAACCAACAAGGAAACCAACAACAGGGTCACAGTCAGCCAAACAGCCAACAAAATCGAGCATGAAACAAATACGTGCGAACCGACGATCACGAAAAATATTTTTGCACCTCCCATCAGCGCTCTAGGCACGACACTGCCATGTGTCGACACCTGCAAAGTCTCTTTCTCGGTGAATACCAAAAATGAGCAATGAACATAACAAATCGAAACGCGCCAGTAACCCCCCTGGGAACCGAGAAACACATCGGCAACCAAAAAACGAGGGGGAGAGGTTCAAGCTCTTCCAAGAGGAGCGAGGAAAGTCGGTCAGAAACAAGCAAAACAAGAGGATATTGACACAGAACAACCAAAGAGAACTCGTGACAATGACGAGGAAGATACCTCCATGCCTAGGAAAAACGCATCAACATGATCATGGGAGGACTCCCAACATGCAATGACTCAGTAAAATTGATAACGGCTTACAGTCAGAAAGCCGGTGTACAACAGAAGTGGAACATGAACATCGCCGAGGAGCTAAAAACTGGTACCGAGATCACCTTTACCACATAAGATGAGGAAAGCCTTGATAAACCACATAACGACCCGCTCGTCGTTGAACTCCAGATAGGCGACTGCGAGGTCACTAAAATCCTAATTTACACGGAAAGCTCGGTCGACCTCATCTACGAAGAAACCCTGCAAAAAATGGAACTGCGAGACTACAAGATGAAGGGTTCGAAAAACCTCTCATTGGCTTCGCCGGCGATACCATCACTATGATCAAAGCGATCAAACTACTGGCACACGTCGGATGAATAACTAAAGTTATCAAGTTCGTCGTCAAAGATCGGCATGCAATCTATGTGATCCTAGGAATCCCCTGGATCCACGCCATGAAAGCGGTACCCTTAACTTATCACCAATGCGTAAAATATCCAACCCCAGGAGGAATCTTCACGCTCTGAGGCAGTCATAATATCTCTAGATACTGCTTTGCAGTAGAACGCAAGATACGGCAAACGTCATGCCTCATAACCGACCAGGCGATCACAACCCCAACATCAGAGAAAGCAGACAAGGCTCCCCACTCGGTTGAAAATCACCCTAGATAGCTCCGGCCTCAAAGACCAGGATGTACACGAGCTCTAACTCCTACCTTAAAAAGAAACGAGCTCCAAAGGTAGCTCTACCCAATATATATATATGGAATCGGGCTCCGGCTAAAAAATTGTAAAAAAAAAGAACTACGCTCGGCTTGATCTCTCCTCGGAGAGTATGTAGGCAACCTCAACGAGGTGAAACCACCTTTATGTTTCAATCTAAAATATTTATTTTTAGATGTAATTATACTTTTCAGCACTTAACAATCAACATCTGGCCAAATGATTGATCAAACAAATATGTGTCTCATGTACAACGACATAACGCGTCACATCGTCGTTCTTGACGATCGTAAGTTGGGGCCAGACCCACAAAAGTCCTTCGATAAGTTATGTAAGCCGAACCTCCTTCGCACAGCTAGAATTCAAGGAATTCAAAGGATAAGCCGAGCACGTACCCACAACCAATTTAAAAAAAAAACAAATGACAAGATAAGCCGAGCCAAAGCTCGCACTTACAAACATTTGTAAAAGACAAGCATAGTTTCGATTCAAGAAAATCAAAAACAGGATAAGCCGAGCACGTAATCGCGCGTAAAATTAGATATCGCGCAAAGCCGAGAAACGCCTCGCACCAAAAATTTGTTTCTTCGAAGAAAGGAATAAAACACTTTTACATATTTGCTAAAAAAGAAGGGAGAGAGAGAGAGAGAGAGAGACAAACATAACACAAGTCGAATATAAACAAAATCTCTCCTTTTTATTCATTCTTCTCAAAAGTACAAGAAACATACAACAAAAAGAAAGAAAGGAAATTTTAATTTCCTGAAAGACGATTTCATCCGGGTCGGAGCTCGTGTGCTGAGCCCGATTTCATCCAGCAAGGAGCCGAGCTCCTTTCTTGAAAGACGATTTCGACGCTTATTCTTGGCAAGGCTGTCCCCCAAAGGCAGTGGCCCATACGGAAACAACAATGAAACCAAGCTTAAGGGTCGTCATGGGGTAAAAGAACCCAAAAAGTAGACCTCGGCGCACCTAAAAGGTCTGCTGATGTCGGGCGGATCTCTCCAAAGGAATAGCCTCTCCTCCTCATAAGAAGAAGGGCTAGTCTGACATACCATCTGCCGCCCTGTGAATGCACAAACAGAACGTCATAACAAACTGTAAACATCATTACAAAGAAAGCAAGAACTAGACGCTTACACAGACATCGATCAGCCCAGAAGGGAAAAACCACTGGCGCATTACTAAAACCAATGACGCATCAGATCTCTCCGAACGAAAGATCTACGCGTCGCCCTTAAGTTCGAAAAGGCGAAAAACAAGAGGGGTTAGAAGTATATTTTCATATATCGACAAGCCCCCCCTTTCGCGGAAGAAACTCGAGCTTATCAAAACACGACAAACTCCAAAACTCAGGAGGACGGCAAAGACCTGAACAGAAGAAGAACGAGAAATTCATCGGCAAAGAAGCTTTTCTCCCACGATCCAATGAGACTTGGCCCCCTGCCGCAAAAACTTGAACCCACTCGGGAAGATAAAGCGTCAAAGGAGAAAAGACTCCAAATAACCCGAAAGGATTTATGAGTTATGGAAAAATCGGAGAAGAAAGGGCAGTATTTATAGCCAGGGAAAGCAACAGTTACCGAGACCACATTCAAAGAAATGCGACGGTTACCAACGCAATCTTTAATGGAAAAGCGGCGATCCACTTCCCAAAAACACGAAAAGCTGTTCTTAAGAAACAATAATGACGCGTGGACCAAGTCATAGAAATCGGAGGACGCGTTTGTCAAGAACGCTTTGACCACACAAACTTTTTTGCAAGTCTGCAACATGGTCACAACGATGAGCAGAAACCGAGCTCCGAGCACCAACCGACAGAATTACCATAAGAAGTAAACAATACACGGAAAGCGTAAGATTTAAAAACTACAAAGGCTCTAGCCTCCCACGGTAAAGGAGCCCAAAAGCGGGACATTTTTCATACAACAGCCAAAATACAATAAGAAAATAACACAAAGACTATTCTGGTAGGTCGGACACACGAGGGACAGTCACATCCTCAACGATCATAGACGCCGCATGTCCGCCCCCTTTCCGGCTTTGCACTGCTCCTCCGAGAGCAGCATTACCGCTTGTCAACTCACAAAGTTGCGACATACGCAGATCGTCGGGCCTTAGCGCTTAACCTCTTACTCCTAGAGGGGTTTATCCTTTTCATGCTAGGAAATCAGTAGAGGAGGGACCGGCACACCACTCCGCACAAGTAGCTGATAAGCGCCAAGAATGGCGACCACCTGGGTCAGCTCCAGAAGCTTAGCAGAGTGACGCTCCTCTTTCTCTCTCTCTGATCTAAGTTTCTCAAAACGATCAGAGGCCGTTTTGTGCAACGTTTCTTGTTCACCACGGAGACGCTCGACAAAGGAAGCCTGGAGTTTGCCACATTGAGAAGCCAGACGGTCGACTTCCGACCTAAAAGAACCAGCCTTCCACTTGGCCTTGCGCTGTATATCACATTTCCCACCCTCAAGCTCGACCACCTTCTTCTCAAGGTCCGCGGCCTTTTGCTTCTCCAAAGACATAACAGCAACGACTCCCTTCGCCTCATTAAGTTTCTCACGAACCAGTTTTAGCTCGCGAGAAGAACGTTGCAGCACGTCAACCTTCTCTCTGAAAACACCCTCTGTCGACTTAGCCCACTTCATCTCGGACTTGTACGAGTCCCTGAGCTGGTTAAGGATAGGAATAAACTGCGAAGATAGAAAAACAATCAAACCGGGCACCAGTCTATGCCCCAATAAATACTAATAACTACAAATACGTCAAAGCAAAGCACATACCATAGCGAGGTGATGGCTGAGATCCTCCTGATGGTAGGGCTTATGCATCCTAGTTACAGAAACCAGCTTCCGGGGCGCTCCTACTGCAATCTTCCGAATAAGGTTGACACACGACAATTTGTCATTCACCAAGGGGTCATTTCCCTTGTGAAGGAACGACCAAGTAAAAGCCCACGAATCGGGCTCATGGCCTACCCCCAGCCCACTACCGTCACCCTCAAGGACAAGATCACCAGGAGAAGAAAGAAAACCATCAAGAAGATCAACACGACCGTTGGCTCGTCAACACGAGCATAAATAAGAGTAAACCTACAGCCTTGTTACCAGATTCCGACATACCTCTTTTGCCACCTGATAGGTTGTAAGTTTTCCCTATTCTACTGCAAGTGCACAGTTAATGCAATCGTAGTATATAAGGTATCGAATCCCACGAGGACTCTCAGTCACACAATAGATTATTAGTAATTCGGATTAAATCAAACAAAACAGATGTGAAAGTAGTAAACGAAATATCAAAGCGAATCAAGTGAGTTTGTAAGCAAGAGGGCAAAGCGTTAGGTATCAGGAGTTCTCAGGAAATCAGGAACGCAAGCAATCAATAAATCAGGATCCAATCAATAACTGTTCTAGAACTCAAAACACAGATATAGAATTAACCAAATTCCTTTGCGATAATTCTCTAAGTCTAAGTGCAGCAAACCAAACTTCCGTTTGCGAGAACTAACAGATTAAACTAGCATTAATTCCAGGTTTGATATGTTCACAATTAACCTAGACCAAACTTCCGTTTGCGAATAGTTTAATTGCTTATCTAAGTTCTTTCTAGTTAAATTAACCAACTTCCGCTGAATTAATCAACCTAACATCATAACTCTGATTAGCTACTTCAGATTTAGCATTAAGAACAACTTAGATAAAGAACTAGCAGATATAAATCTCTACAGATTGATTTAAACTATTATTCTCTGAAATCCCTAATGAGAATCCTTCAACCTAACAGGTAAACTACTCAGACATGTTCATCGAAACAGAAAACATCTTAAGTAGAAAACCAAATATCATAAAACAGAATAATCAACAGGGGTTCGAAATCCTCTCTCTCTTGAGAACAAAACCAGCCCCTAAAATCTCCTAAGAGAATAAAACTAGGTTATTTCTCCTTAGCCTAAACAATGGCTTAAAAACTTTATTTATAACCTAAAACACGAATTGGGGCTTCTTTGTAAATATCAGAAACTTCTGGGCAGAACTGCAATTTCTTCATTCTTTATTAAACCGTCGTTTGGCCCATCTCGCTGGTGCAACGATCGTTGCCATAAGTGTGACGATCGATGCAGCTCGGAAATATCAACAGTGAACTTGATCTCTCGGCCAAATACTCCAATTAGCTCCAGAAAATGCTATAATCACCAAATATGCTCCAAATGTGCTTGTACCTAATAAATACCTGAAAAGACTCTAAAACATAGTAAAAGACTCGATAAATGACACACATACCATGGTTAAAATCCCTAAAATCCATGGTATATCAACTCCCCCACACTTAGCTCTTGCTTGCCCTCAAGCAAGACAAAAAACTAAATGTAGTCAAGAAGTTTGAAAACTCTTCAGAAACTCATTTCATCCTAGAAGCCACAATACTCTGATTCTCCTTAGTAAACCACTGAAAGAATCGATCACAGGATATCAAGACCAATATGTACTTCCCCCACACTTAGCAACTGTCCTAGGTAAACTCCACAATCACATTCAAACATTCAAATTCTCCCTACTGACTTCTGCAAGTATTTAAGTGCGGTCTCACCTAAGGAGTATCGATCTAAAGGCACATGGATTCTTACCTAATCAGCTCTAGACCACCATACTATCTTTCTCTAGTCCCTTTCTTCTCTTTCCCTTCTTTAACAACTGATTTTTCCCCACTGGGTATCATTTTATTTTTTTTTATCAGTGTTCTTCCCGTTATGGGGTTTACTTTGGACACATTCCATGGATCACATGAGAGAAAATAGTGTTTGCTACCATTCCCATGACCACTTCGGAGTTACTAACTCATCCTCAGTTTATTATTATTATTTTTTTTTTTACTTTATAGAAGGGGAGAAGGGAACTAAATAGGACATGTTTACAGGCTGTGTCAGAACTAACAGGGAATCCGACATAAAGTATACCAAGCCCTTAGGTGAGAAAATCTAAGTCAGTATTAGGGGTGAAGTCAGTAAAAGATCCTCTGATACCTGAAGTGATATGGGTGTTCCCAGTAGGTTGATCTGTGATGGGGTTTTCTAATAGTCAGAGGTAGATCCTGCAACTTCATCCCAATGGTTACTTAAGTTCCTGCAAGTTTTGTAAATCTTCTCCGAAAATCATGATTTCTTACTTAAACAATTTTGACTCAATAAAACAAAAAATTTTGAAAAACGGACTGACTCTTAAGAAAACAGAAAGATAAACGTCAGTAGCACCTCCCCCACACTTAAGACACACTGTCCCCAGTAGTGTCCAGCGAAGCATCGGTAGAAAGAAAAATTATTAATGGATGTTTTAGTTCTGTCGGGTTTTTACCTCTGTTGCTCATGCAGCGATCGTTGCACTAAGTGCATCGATCGTTGTTTGGCGATTTTTCGTTGAGTGTCGATCGTTGCTCAAAGCAGCAACGATCGTTGCAATGCGCATATCGGATCAGTCAGCAAGTTAGCAGGTTAGTTCGTCGGTTTATGTCAATTTTCAATCCTGCAAGCTGAAAACACTAGAAACGGAGTAAAATCGAAATAGCAAATATGTCTGATCAAGCATAACCATCCAAACATAGCAAATCCTAAAAATAAACGAAAAACAAAAGTGCAAGAAAAGATAAAAAGTCAGAATACAGAACCGAAAGTCTGAACATGGGGATCACTCTCACTCGCTCTCATCATCTATCCCACCATACCGTGCATCGTCATCGGCTGCCTCAGCTGCGGGATCAGTATCAGTCGGGGAAGGAGGAGTCGGGGATCGATGTCTGCGTCGAGAAACGTGTACGGGCTGATGGACCTGTGGTGGCCTCCTGCAGCTGCGCATGAAGTTCCAAACAACTCGAAACATGCTATCGGATCTCTCTCTCCACTCGGCATCAGAATATGCACCGTAAGGCATCGTAGGCTCTGGAAAAGGACCTATATCGTCGACTGGGGCAGGCGCAGGCGCAGAGGAGGACGAAGCTCTCGCAGAAGGCTCTCCCAGCGGATGAGCCATAGTAGGTACTGCACATCGATCTCTAGCGGAAGGGTGGAAGCTCAAATCATCAATGGTATCGATCCGAGTGTACCTGGCAGCAGGAAGATCGATGCCATACTGTGTATCCTCAGGGTCATAGTACACCCACACTCGCCCCTCCTTCAGCCACGTAGCACTCTGCAAGTGACTGAGATCCAGGAACTCGCGCTCAGTAACGCACTCCATATCCCTCATAGGGATCCCGCAGTGTCTGAAAATAGGAGTGAGAAGACTCCCTACTGTCTCCTTGCGCGCGCCTTCATAAGGCTTCTTCTGCAGCTCGCAAAGGTGATGGGCAAATATAGCTCCTAGGTTTACCTTCTCAGCCGGGTTCCTCACATCAGTACCCCTGAACTGCTCCCTCAGCCCTCTGAATAAAATCTCCATCTCGGTCTTGCGCATCTTGTTTGCCTCATGCTTGCACAATAAAGTGCGTCCCAAGATACGCAAGACATACCTGAGAACCGGATGCCTAACCTGAATCACTGGTGTAAGCCGTGAGTGATATCGTCCACCTCCAATGTACTCCCAGAAATCACGAGCCTCTGATGATTCCCATGGAAGGGATAAATCGGTGCGTGGCTGCGTGGTGCTGAACCCGTAGATCCTACAGATATCGAGAAGGGGCACTCGATACCTTGCTCCGAGACACATGAAAGTGAAGGTGCCTCCTTGGGCATTCCTGCTCTCTGGGTTTGGGTATACAACCCTGCACGTGGCAAGCAGCTGCCTCACAAGCTCTGGGTACAAATCGTAAGGCTGCATTGGCATTGTCCCCAGACCAATACCTCTGCACAGCTCCATCACCTTCTTGTCCATTCCGAGACTCTTGCAGGTTGAGTAATCAGCGAACTTGGTAGGTGCTATCTCCATACCACACCAACCATTATACAGCAAGGTATCGTATTCATCCCAGTACTCGTGTAGCGGCCTTTCTGTGAAGTCATCTGATTTTAGTATCCCCTTAATTGAACCGTTCCAGATGCGATCAGACTCAATCAAAACTTTCTCTGGCCTTGGCCATGGCTGTCCTATGGTTGCATGAACCAAATGATACGGCTGTGGAGGATCTGATTCCCTGTGTAACCATTCCGGTGGCGGAATGTATTGTCGTGAGGCGCTTGCAGCTTGTGCTCGTTTCTTGCGGGGTTGACTCCGGGCTGCCATCTGCAAAACAGAAAATTTGAACAAATTAGTCTCGGCAACTCTCTGTTGAATCGTCGTGCAACGACCGTTGCACTAAGGTAGCGATCGTTGCAGGGCGATTCCGTGTAATCGAACATTTCCCCAGAATCGTCGAGTAACGACCGTTGCATCAAAGGCAGCGATCGTTGCAGGGCGATTCTGGCCGCAATCAACAGTCAACAAATTTCGTTCCAAATCATGCAATCAATCACACAGTCGGCAACAATATATCATCTAGCAACCTAAATCATACCTATTTGGGCATGCATTGATCAATTTCGGCTCAAAAATCTAACAATCTAGAACCCCTGAAACCCCAATCCGAAAGCTTGAAAATTGAAGAACATTACCTTGATTTCTTGAGATATGGCTAAAGTAAATGGATTGGTCGGTTAAAAACGAGTAAAATAGAACTTGAAAACGGGAAATTTGATGGAGAAATGGTGTTTTTCGGGTAGAGGCTCGGAGTGTCGACCAAAGGAGTTTTGAGAAGAAAAAGAGAAAATAGGGTTTTAAGGTAACTTACCTGGTCGTGGCTGCAACGATCGTTGCAGGGCAGCAACGATCGATGCTGGTTGAATCTAATTGATTCCGGTTTAGCGACATGTACCTTAATTTTCGATTAAAACCAATTGCAACGACCGTTGCACATGTGAGCAACGATCGTTACTCCTCTCCAGACTTGGTTCTGTATCTGAAAAACTTAGTAAAAACAAATAATAACGTGAAATCCTAAGAAAACACTAAAAATGAAAAAGAAAAATAGTTAAACCTAACAGTGGGTTGCCTCCCACTCAGCGCTTGTTTTAAGTCATTAGCTTGACTTTTGGAAAGGGGTCAGACTCATGGAGGTTTCAACAGAGACTTTGAGTGTCTCTGTGAATGCCTTATCATCCATGGTGGTGTGTAAGCAGTAGCAGCATGATGTCGTCCAAGGAACGTCGGGAGGAATGTAGGGTGAGGTTTGCACTTGGGTGTTTTAACGCTCTTTCCTTTATTCAAAACAGTGGAGTCAGGAGGCTTAAACTTAGAGGTTTTATGCTTTACCTTTGGCAAAGATTTGATGTTCGGGGCCTTTTGTTTATGAGTAGCTTTAGGTCTTGATGATGCTAGAATAGGCTCTCGTGGAACCACCATCTTCTTGTCAACCACCAATGTGCGCTGAGCCATATTTGTAGATTTAACGGGAGCTTTTGGGAATGGCAACGGAGGTTTGTAGGTTCCTTCCTTAGCAGGTTCTCGATATTTGGGTGAAACTGGTTCCTTTCGGGATGCAACGATCGGTGCGTGTGATGCAACGATCGATGCTGTCATCTCAACTCGTGTTTCAACTACAGTTTCGGGTTTATCTGTTTCTTGGTCCATTCCAGCCGTCTCAGACTCAAATTTCTCTTCTTGGCTTGGTCCTGCTTCAATCTGGACTATCCAAGTCAAAAGATCCATGTCAATCTCTGCTGAGTCAGGTGCATCGAAGCTTTCGAGCTCTGGTAATTCAACATCGAATCCCCCTCCGTCTTCCACAAATTCCACAGCTTTAACTGCTAGACATGATCCATGATCCATTTGTGCATGATCCTGAGTGAGGATGTTGATGTCAGGAGCTTCGTGAGAATCCTTTGTTGGGGTAGAACTTGGAATTTGATCCATCTGTGTGTCCAGCTGCTTTACACGAGTGCTCAAGGATTCAAATTTCTCATTCAAATTAGTGTACAGGTTCTCTAGCTTCGAGCTGAAAGAAGTTGAGTTCTGCTGTTGCCTTTCAATTGTTTGCTCTAACATCATCTCCAGTTTGCTCCTTTGTGTAGGAGATGCCAGATTAGAAGTATAATTGTGGTCTCCTGATCCTAGAGCGTGCTTAGAACTCTGCCTTTGCTGATGTTCCAAGGTATGTCTATAAGAGTCGGCTCCAGCCATGTAGCGTACCTCTGCAAACTTATCAGTGTTTGCCTCTGCTCGGAACTGTCTTTCCCTAAGTAAGATGTCGTGGATGTCATTTATCTTATGTTGCATTTCAGCTACTTGCCCAACCAATACATGGTAATCTGGATAGATGGGGTTTCCTTCCCCATCTATCTTCTGACCTTTTGCGTTGCATATGTGACCCTCTTGGTCTCGTAGAACGCCGTTTTCACCGCGAATTAAAATCAAAGGTTCCATGGTGCGGAACCTACCGAACGTCTCAGATCTTAGCATCGCTATTATCGCCTAGTGTCGATCGTTGCAAGGAGAGCAACGATCGATGCAGTGCGATTTCCTGAAATCCCAAAAATCAAAAACGTGAGTAAACAAGAAAATTAAAAAGACTGCTTAGTCCAAATCCTAGTACTAAATCTATCAGTGAACTCAAAGAGTCCCCGGCAACGGCGCCAAAAACTTGATAGGTTGTAAGTTTTCCCTATTCTACTGCAAGTGCACAGTTAATGCAATCGTAGTATATAAGGTATCGAATCCCACGAGGACTCTCAGTCACACAATAGATTATTAGTAATTCGGATTAAATCAAACAAAACAGATGTGAAAGTAGTAAACGAAATATCAAAGCGAATCAAGTGAGTTTGTAAGCAAGAGGGCAAAGCGTTAGGTATCAGGAGTTCTCAGGAAATCAGGAACGCAAGCAATCAATAAATCAGGATCCAATCAATAACTGTTCTAGAACTCAAAACACAGATATAGAATTAACCAAATTCCTTTGCGATAATTCTCTAAGTCTAAGTGCAGCAAACCAAACTTCCGTTTGCGAGAACTAACAGATTAAACTAGCATTAATTCCAGGTTTGATATGTTCACAATTAACCTAGACCAAACTTCCGTTTGCGAATAGTTTAATTGCTTATCTAAGTTCTTTCTAGTTAAATTAACCAACTTCCGCTGAATTAATCAACCTAACATCATAACTCTGATTAGCTACTTCAGATTTAGCATTAAGAACAACTTAGATAAAGAACTAGCAGATATAAATCTCTACAGATTGATTTAAACTATTATTCTCTGAAATCCCTAATGAGAATCCTTCAACCTAACAGGTAAACTACTCAGACATGTTCATCGAAACAGAAAACATCTTAAGTAGAAAACCAAATATCATAAAACAGAATAATCAACAGGGGTTCGAAATCCTCTCTCTCTTGAGAACAAAACCAGCCCCTAAAATCTCCTAAGAGAATAAAACTAGGTTATTTCTCCTTAGCCTAAACAATGGCTTAAAAACTTTATTTATAACCTAAAACACGAATTGGGGCTTCTTTGTAAATATCAGAAACTTCTGGGCAGAACTGCAATTTCTTCATTCTTTATTAAACCGTCGTTTGGCCCATCTCGCTGGTGCAACGATCGTTGCCATAAGTGTGACGATCGATGCAGCTCGGAAATATCAACAGTGAACTTGATCTCTCGGCCAAATACTCCAATTAGCTCCAGAAAATGCTATAATCACCAAATATGCTCCAAATGTGCTTGTACCTAATAAATACCTGAAAAGACTCTAAAACATAGTAAAAGACTCGATAAATGACACACATACCATGGTTAAAATCCCTAAAATCCATGGTATATCACCACCAACCCGACAGTACAAACAAACAGAAGCCTCATAATCAGCATTTCAACCCTTAGGAAGTATAGTGTCTTGACCGCGACTTCCTGCTCACAACGACCTCCTGCTCATGAACTACCTCCGGACTACGGTCGACCTCCATATCTTCAACCAAAGCTCCTCTGCTTTCCGAAGCAACATGATGCACGTTCCTCTCAACAACAGTTTGGCTCACCTCAAGATCGATCACCGAAGGATCTTTTGCAACCTAAGACCCCTCAACAGCACGTTCAGACGAAGAGCACGAGCTGCATGATCCATTCCACCACCAGACACTCGACGCGTTTTTCTAAATAGACGGCGAGACGTTAATTCAAGATGCTGATGAAAAAGACAACAAACCAGTCAAAGACACACTTCTCAACCTGTTAATAAACGGGGGGGGGGGGGAGGATGGAATACGCATAAGAAAAGAGGAACCATACCTGAATCAATCTCCTAAAAGCCATCACGAACCCTCTGATCAAAAAGCTCCTTAGCCTCCTTATCCTTCGAAGGAGGCCAATCTATTTCACTATGAGCTTTCAACTTGTCCAAGTCCCTAGAAAAACTCACGGTCAAACCGTCTGACGTAGAGCGAACAACAAAACCGAAAAGAAAGTATGAGACATTCAATATCGATTAACAAATGCCAAAAGAAAAAGGAAACTACTAAGATCATAATTCCATGCTGATCTTAAAACCCTGCTCATATCAAATGTCAGCGCACTATTTGTTGGAATTGTGTCCAGTAATCTCGGTACTGTCTCTAGAAAGTAAGAGTATGTCAATGATCAGACATAAGTCATATAATACTGGGGGTCATGATGGCTTGCTAGAGTCCGCTCATGATCTATAAGTCTTGGACTTATTGCCTTTATTATATGATCCCATATGGGTCACACGCCTAAGCTAACAGGAAAACGTGTAGGAATGGTTTAGCAGAAGTACGGTAAAAGTGCTAGGCATTTACTGTACTTAGAGAGAATAAAACGGTTTAGGCACTGTGTGTCGATCGATACACAAGGCGTATCGATCGACACAGTGCGCGAACGCCTCGGAGTAAATTGGCATTTGGGCCAAATGGCCCAAAACGAACTGAACGAGTTTTATATAAACTTAAGACGAGTTCAGGTCGCAAGAAGCCCGAGCCGCGAGCCTCCTCTCTCTCTCTGCGCCGATTTCCTCCTGGTCTAGCAGCCTCTTCCTGCTCGGTGTGCGTGTGTGAACCTCTGGAGGAGTTATCTCTCGGTGGCTCTCTGATCTCTGACATACCATCCCTTTCCGCTGCAATAAACATGTATAAGGTGAGATCAACAATTGTTTCTATTCGAGAAGAACCTAGATCAGCATGTTTAGGATAATCTGAATCAGAGAATTGAATCAGGATTCATCTAAACATTCCTTCAGTGGTATCAGAGCTATTGGTTCTGGTTTTTCTTGTTTAGATTCAAGTTTAGGATTGTTTTTCTTGTTTAAAAGTGTTTTGAATCAACTACTGATAAGAGAAATCACTTAAGCAACAAGGAATTGAAACCTAAACACACTTAAAATCGCAGAAACCATGCTATATTGATTTGGTAGAATGCGATTTTCAAAAGTCAGTATCGACTGCGATCGCATGGATCGATCGATACGATCGCATGGATCGGTCGATACAGTCTATCGGCTAACCCTGTTAACGCGTGAAAGCATCGATCGATGCAGGATCGATGCAGGTTCGATGTTGGTGCATCGACCGATGCGGTTGGTGCATCGATCGACACGGTTAGGGTTTTAGCTCGTTTCCGTGCATGCGCGAGAGCATCGATCGATACAGGATCGATGCACGATCGATGCAGGATCGATGCTAAGAGCATCGACCGATGCGGTTGATGGATCGATCGACATGGTTGGTTCATCGATCGACATGGTTGGTTTAAGGCTCGGTTTAATGATTTTATTAAAATTATAATCGTCGCGGTTTAATAAACAGATTTAATAATTTTATTAAATCTGGTTAAACCGGGATAAGAAATCCAAAGTCGAAAAATTGGATTTTGTGCCTAAACCAGGATTTTCTAATTTGATTTGGTTGGACCAAATAAATTGAGAAAATCCGGTTTAGTAAATAACCGGTTGACAATTGTGGTCATCGTAGTAATTAAAATTTGGTTAGACCAATTTTAATGAACCAGACCGGTTATGTCATTTAATTGGACAATTGGGTCATGTCTTGGACATGGACCAATTCTTGGGCCTCGGGCCAAGAAGTTAAAACAATTGGGCCAATTATTTGAGTCTTTCTTCAGATTAATTTAAAATTTATTTTATAAAATTATAAAGTCGATTTTAAATTAAAGTTTCCGATATTTTGAAATTAGAAAGTTTCTTAATTTATAGAAGTTTCTAGATTTGCATGATTCGGATTTTAAGAAATTTCTAAAGTTAGAAAGTTTCCGTTTTTAGAAAGTTTCCAATTTTAGAAAGTTTCCAAAAATAGTAGGTTTCCAAAAATGGAAAGTTTCCCGAAATAGTAATCTTCTATTTTGGGAATGAATTTTTAAATAAACCTACGAACCTCAAATAATATCAAGCGTTGGATGTCTTGTCCATTCTATGTCAGCTGTCGAAGCCCATTCAATTGTATTCATGGCCTTACAGTGTGAGGGTGTCTGCTTTTGCGTGGATAAGACGGTTTGTGATTCATAAATGTCATTGGGAGTCCCAGACATTAATGATTACATGACTGTATAGTCTGGTTTTCTTGACTGGGCCATCGGGAGTCCCGGGCCTTGAGACATCAGAGTGGATTGGGCCTCGGGCCCAGATTCACAACCAAGAGTTATATCACGGATATAATTAGCCGATATAGGGCTTACCGATATAAGCTAAGGTTTGGTGACGGCCAGTGGCCCACTTTAATCTTAGTTATATGTGGATCTTGGAATCATTATATTCTATTGAGGGTAACTGATGTTATTGAATATAATGCATGATTAATCATATTAAAAATTTAATACAAGATTAATCATATTGAACATATTAACTAAAATCCTTTTATCTTAATTTTCAGTTATGACTAGCACAAACAATCAAAACACTTTCTCGATCCGGTCTGTCCTTAAGATGGACAAGCTGAACGGATCAAATTTCTTGACTTGGTCGCGGAACCTGAGGCTAGTTCTCAGACAGGAGAGAAAGGACTATGTCCTTGAGAGAGCTCTCCCCGTGAGGATCGGGTCCAATGCTTCTCATGCAGTATATGATGCTTGGAATAAGCATTATAATGATGCGGTAGATGTGCGTGGTCTGATATTGGCTACCATGGACTCAGACTTGCGGAAGCAATATGAGAACATGGAGTCGCCAATAGAGATGATCAGCAGCCTGAAATTGAAATTTCAGGAGCAGATACGGGTGGAGAGATACCAGTTGGTTAAGTCTCTCACTAGCTGCAAGCTACCAAATGATAATCCAGTAAGTCCTCATGTCAGTAAAATGATGGGTTACATTGATAACCTGAGGAAACTGGATTATCCAGTTAGCCAAGAGTTGGCAACTGAAATCATTCTGCAGTCACTGCCGTCAAGCTATGATAAGTTCAGAAAGAACTATATCAAGAAAGGCTTAACGAAGACGCTGACTGAACTGCATGATATGCTCAAGACAGTTGAGCCAAACGTGAAGAGTACCCTGTACAATCTCATGTATGAGAAGGGTAGGTTTACTAAACCTAATGCTGACAAGGGTGAAGACAAAGTTGTCCAGATTTTGAATCATGGCAAGCGTGTGTCTTCTGAGCCCGAGTCAGATGCCTCTTACGTTGGTAAGTGCTGCTACTGTAAGGAGACAGGGCATTGGAAGAGAAATTGCATTAAATTCATGGAAGATGATGAGGAGTTGAAGTTGATGTATGAGACTACTTCCTCAGGTATTCATGTTATTACTTCAAGTTCTACCTTAAAGGTATTGGATACTGGTTGTGGCACTGATATTTGTGATAATATGCAGAGCCTAAGCAACAGTAGAACGTTGAAGGAAGGGCAAGTGAAACTACATGTCTGGAAGGAGCTTGGGATGCTGCCTCAGCCGTAGGGTTTTTCACTTATAGATCCCTTTGAGGCTTGGTTTTGTATTAAGTAATTGCTACAATGTACCTGCTTTAAGCAGAGTTGTCTTTCATTTTCTTGTAAGAATTTGAATGTTTTTCATTTTGATAAAAGACAAGTTTTGTTCTTTTGATCTTAATGAAATATTAATTGTAGCACCCTATTCATGGAATGGGTTTTATATCTTAAACCAAAGAGTGCCTAAATGTAACATAAATACCGAATTAGTTTAAATCTGATGAATTAAACCTGATTTTTCTTGGCATAAAGTCTTGGTCACATAGAGTAAGTCGGATTCAGAAATCCCATAGTCATGGACTGTTGGGCTCATTTGATAAAATATCTTATGAGACTTGAATTCTGTTTACTAGACCAAAAGGTAAAGGGCCTATCTTAGCCAAGCTAGAGAAAAGCCCAAAGGCTTATTGGACCTGGAACATACTCATGTATGTGGCACAATGAGCAATAATGCCAGAGAAAATCTCCTGTACTTCATTGTCTCTACTGATTACTTCAGTGAGTGTGACTGTGTTCATTTGATGAGACACAAGTCGGAATTCTTTGACATGGTCGAAAGAGTTCCGAATGAAGTATAGGATCTGAATGACAAAAGTATTAAGACTCTGGATTAAATCACGAGTGAGAATACTTAAGTCATTGATTGTGTGATCATCTTAATGAGTGTGAAATCGTTTCACAGCTCATTTCTCCTAAAAACCTGAAGGTGTTTCTGTGAGAAAGAATCAGATCTTATAAGAAATGATTAAAGATGAGTCACATGAATCTTCCATGATATTATTTAAAAAAAAATAACGCTCTAAATTATCTAAGTTTACGCTGAAATAGTTCCACCAATATCAGTTGAAAGACACCACGTAAATGTGGATTGGAATCGATCCAAATTCGTCTTTACTGAGTATTTGTAGTTGTGCTACTTCGCTGGTTGTCCTAGGGAAACCAAGGCTTGTTACTTTTACGTCCATTCTGTTTTCTAAGAAGGGAAGTTAATTTCCAAGAAGAACAGTGGGAGTAAAAGTATAACTCGAAGAAATTCGAGAAATACAGGAGGCTGCTTAACCTGTTGAGGGAGAGCAGCGGAAGGATTTACAGATTTCTGTAGAATCTACACCTGTGGATTATGGAGTTCGCAGATATGAATGAATCAGTTACTGATCCGAGAGTGATTTCTCGTCATTAGTTGAACCTGATAATCATTGAAATCTGCACCTCTGGAGCCTGAAGTTCGCAGATATGAATGAATCAGTTACTAATCCGAGAGTGATTTCTCGTCATTAGTTGAACCTGATAATCATTGAAAGTTCGCATGATCTGATGATCATTGAAAGCGACGAATCTGCGAAATTCAAAGAAGCGAAAGTGAGCCCGGACTCCGAAAAATTACATTTTATGTAAGTTAGCTTCATTGATCCATTCATGGATGGAAGCAAACATATCGGAGTTGGAATCTTCGTTCTGTTGAAGTAGTCAAGGTTTTGACTTGAACAGGAACGAAGCGGAACTGTGTGTTTACTAATAGATTAGTGGGAGCGATATTGCATTTCTCATATTGTATGTCGATGACATACTGATTCTCGGATATAACGTCCCAACGCTGTAGTCGGTAAAGGACTAGCTTGGGAGTTGGTTTAATGATTGACATGGGTAAAGCCACGTAGTTCTTGGATTTTGGATCTAAAGATAGAGATCCAAAAGAGCTGGTAGGACAAAGTCAGGATTCTTAAATTGACAAAGTCCTACACGTTTTGAGCAATCCAAGAAGGGTTTTATGCCAATGTCACATGGCATTAAGTTAAGCAAGATACAGTATCCTACGATAACTGCTGAGCTTAAATGCATGGATGAGATTCCATATGCGTCGGCAATTGGATCTATCATGTATGCCATGAAACATACTTGTTTGATGTTGCTTTAATGTTAAGCAAGACAAATAAAGACCAGTCAAATCCAGCAAAGAATCAAGTTTCCTAAAGTATGTCCTAAAGTATTTGAGGAATACTAAGGATAAGTTCTTGATTTACGGAGAAAGTGAGGTGCTATAAGTCGATAGAGTCTGAAAGGCAAGTTTCCAACAGACAAAGATGATTTCCGGTCACAGTCCGGTTATATCTTGTGTTTGTCTGGCGATGCACGGCACTGTTGCTGACTCCATGACTTAAGCTGAATCTTTCGCAGCTTGGGAAGCGGCGAAAGAGGTTGTTTGGAAAGAAGAGTTCATCACTGAACTTGATGTGATTCCCAGCATAGATGAGACTAGCTGCACATCAGAGGTCCAAACACCTTGAGATAAATGACAGAGATGTTAAGTAGATCAGCAAGTTTCAACAAATGAGAACGTTGCTAATCTATTAACGAAGCCACTCCTTAGCCCTAAGCACGAGTCACGGACTGTAGCTGTAGGATAAGTGAAGTTAAGATATAGTCTTAATTCCAGTGGGAGTTAGTAAAGGGCTCTATTTAGTTATTGATATGTTCTTGTAAAACATTTGAGATGTTTAATAATGAAATTATTATTTCAAGATTATTTTAACTGTGATGAAATAATCGTTCCAAAATGATATGAACCATTTTATAGGTCATCGAAGTAAATGACTTGATCTTGAGTCATCGAAGTCATTTAGCTTGATCATGAGACCCTATATTTGATAGATGGCTTATATCATCCTGTCCCTAGTCGAAGGTTGTTGAAATTGGAACACCAACAACCGTGTAAGACTGGATTGGTACGTGACTTATGACAAAGTCTCAGTGTGTCATAGATGCGCGGCATCAAAGTCAGTACATAGGTGTATGTTTGGGAACATACGACCGGACAAGACCCGCTTATGAGAACTCTTCAGGATATTTATATCAGTGTCATAAAAGATTCTCACTACGACTATAGAGTATAGTCCTTAGACCTGAGTTCGCATGCATGTGACTGCACATGGACTGATGCACTTTGATCATTGTCTAACGCTGTCGTTCTGCGATAGTTATAAGGACCTTGTTTGGGTACATTATGAAATGAGTAGTTTACAGTGATGGAACAAGACGGGATTTGTCCCTCCAATATAAATGGAGTGAATATCTCTAGGCCAATCGGAGATTTGAATACTGGAAAATGCATGGCCATGCTCAAACGGACTGTCCCGAGTCGTTTGGATTGTCAGTATCAAATCAGAGTCCGATGAACAAGATTAGGCTTTATAAGGATGACACTAATCTTGCCTTATGACTAATCGAGATATTGAGACAAAAGGATTATGAATACAGAGATTCCAGTACAAGTGGGAGATTGTTGGAATTGTGTCCAGTAATCTCGGTACTGTCTCTAGAAAGTAAGAGTATGTCAATGATCAGACATAAGTCATATAATACTGGGGGTCATGATGGCTTGCTAGAGTCCGCTCATGATCTATAAGTCTTGGACTTATTGCCTTTATTATATGATCCCATATGGGTCACACGCCTAAGCTAACAGGAAAACGTGTAGGAATGGTTTAGCAGAAGTACGGTAAAAGTGCTAGGCATTTACTGTACTTAGAGAGAATAAAACGGTTTAGGCACTGTGTGTCGATCGATACACAAGGCGTGTCGATCGACACAGTGCGCGAACGCCTCGGAGTAAATTGGCATTTGGGCCAAATGGCCCAAAACGAACTGAACGAGTTTTATATAAACTTAAGACGAGTTCAGGTCGCAAGAAGCCCGAGCCGCGAGCCTCCTCTCTCTCTCTGCGCCGATTTCCTCCTGGTCTAGCAGCCTCTTCCTGCTCGGTGTGCGTGTGTGAACCTCTGGAGGAGTTATCTCTCGGTGGCTCTCTGATCTCTGACATACCATCCCTTTCCGCTGCAATAAACAGGTATAAGGTGAGATCAACAATTGTTTCTATTCGAGAAGAACCTAGATCAGCATGTTTAGGATAATCTGAATCAGAGAATTGAATCAGGATTCATCTAAACATTCCTTCACTATTAACCCACACGAAGAAGTAACTATCCTGCCAATCAGTAAGTCTTATCTAGAGGAGCAGACACGACCTTCAAATTACGACCATTCCTAAACGTAACATAAATAGTCCAGGCGTCTCCCAGTTAATCGAGATTGACGTCAACTCCTCGAAAAAGAAAGTGGATACATCAACACCACTGTCAGCTGCCATGATCAAAACACCCAGCATATTAGGAACAGCAGCAGTACAGAGAATAGAAATGGCCATCTTCCTCGCCTCACAATATTCGACCAGGATTTTGGGAAGAGGAAAGAGCAGATGACACTCGGTGAACCAACACTCATATAAGAAAACCCACCCGGGGGAGCATCCCAAGGTTGCTCGTACAAGGTTGGCAGACGAATCTCAAGACCGGAGATACGAGAACAATCCCGATGGATATCATCCAGAGAAGGCTTTTCACAAACAGACAAATGAATCACTCGGGGAACAACAACCTTCTTCTCCGACGTCTTTCCTTCTTTCGCCACACCTTCTTTCTCTGCCGCCTTCCTAGATCTTTTCTTCTTTCCACTCGAAGCACTCGTTCGAGAGCGATTGCCAGAAGCAGTTGCACTATGCCCCGAACGATCTCCCGAATCAGCAGTCCTAGCATCCTCACTATGACGACCTAACTCATCGCCACCACCCGTATTTTGCTCATCCTCACTTCTTCGATTCACGCCAACAGGCGAATCTAAATTCTCCCTCTCAGAAGGCTGGGGAGGAGAAGCATCAATGAACGGTTGGCAATGAAGATGTTTTATCACCATCAGAGCACCACGAAATGGACGAGGCTTCCACCCAGCACGCGACTTGAGGAAATCATCTTCTCTTTCAATCGGCCTAGACTGAACAAGGTTTTCGCCTAATGATTAAGAAGAATCAAAGTCGCTGCTACTAGTGGAAGAATGATAACTTGATTCTACTCGCATGCTAACAACCGGAAAAGCAGATACGAAGCAAAGATTACAGAAAAAGAGTTTACATGAGAAAGACAATGGGAACTGAAGAGACGAAGATTCAGAAAAAGGGTTTTTATAGAAACTTGAAAATATCGCGCCGTTCGCGGTTTGCGTCTCTTCCTTCCCTTAAATCTGCGAAAGAATCCAATGGCTCAAATGGCGCCGATCCACCAGATGAGCTGACCAGATTTCTGACTGACTTAAATGCTCATAGAAATTCGCCGACTCTGACCCGAGCTGAAGATCTCCGAACTAAGGGGCGGGACTAATTATTGGATATAGGTTTAGCACCCATCCATAAGCCCATTAGAAATCTTGCCACCTCATCAAAAAAATATTTCAGCACAACAATCAAGCCCGCTAAGGCGTCAAACGGCCCAACAAGAATCAGACATTTCACACTATAAATAGACCCATCACTCTTCATTTTTCATCATCTGGTAATTTGTGAAGGCTCCGAGCTACACTTATAAAGTGACGAGTCCGAACAACATTTAAGAAATACGTCAATCGACAGACTTCCACCTCGTTCATCATGTTTATTGTTCGGCCTTCGACGTTATTATTAATAAGAATAGTTTTCGACTCCACTTAAAGTTTATTTTTATCTCGTTAGTTTAGACCTTTTTGATCGTAACCCAAATTTTTTGGATTGGATCGAAATTCCCTAACAACATATACTCGAGATTCTATATGCTATGAGAGACAACAACCAGTGAGTTTTGCGGTAGAAGACAGAGCCGGAGTTGAGCACATTTTTTTGAAACTTTTGAATAGGGCCCCCAAAATTTATAGAAATCTTATGAAAATATATATGTTTCATATGTTTATTACAGAAAATTTATGAAAAAAAAAATATATGAATTTTTAGTGTATGAAATTATATTTTAAAATATTCTTTGTTTTTAGCTTTTTTTTTTAATTTTGTTTATACTGTTTTTTTTTATTTTAAATAATTTTTTTATATAAAAGTTTTGTTAGTATAAAAAAAATTGTAAAAAAGAATAGGGCCCCGGAAATCTCTGCTCCGGCTCTGGCTAGAAGGTAGATGATGGTTTAACACCATTGGTGTTGTTGTCATACCCACTTGTTGAATTACTTGTGCTCTCTAGATTACCATCCTTTCGCACTTCACCTTCCTTATATGATGTGAAATGTGATGAGTTTTACGCTTAAGGAATGTCTCGAGTACCATAACTGTTTTTTAATTAAAAGTTAAGATTAAATTATTCCAAGCTTGGCCAATAACATATGACGCTAAGACGCATATGTTTGTTGTTGCATAATTTTATGGTTTAATATTTAACAATACATAACAAAAGATTAACACACGTGATTAGCTTAAACAAGAAGGAATCAAAACATCTTAACATGGATAACCCGAAGAGGTGGGCCAATGGGATTAGAGGATAGTTTGTAAGGTATATATGCTCATAAACAAACAACAAATGACAATAAAGAGTCACTGTTGGTTATTCAAGGCACTAGATGCCTTAAATAATTGATCAAGAAGAGACTTCATACTAAATTAAATGATTTTCTATTTAAATCATTAAAATATATTTAAAATACTTAATTTTAGTGATTAATGTTATAAAGTACATAATAAATCTTTTTTTTTTGGTTAACAAGAGTAAACATAATAAATCTTAGTTCTTAAAGAAAATATAGCAATTAGACAATAATGTTTTCAACAAATTTAATGGTTAAGAAAAATTTAATTTGGTAGTACCATTTTCATTATAATTATGGATTTTGATAAATAATTCATCTATTATTATTATTTTTTTTAACGTGAGTCTCTTTACAATTAGAAGGCCCTACCTAAATACGCAGCTGTATAGGTAAGATCGAATCTGTTTGATTCAGATAAACTAGAACAATTCACAGAAAATATATGGTTGCCAATTAAACTAGTGATGAAAACAGAAAAAGAAGCAATTAATATGGAAAAAAGTTAGGGTGCAAATGGTGGTGCATTGGTGGATTAAATAGAATAGAAAAAATATTTGTATATAAAATAAAAATGAGTGGAATTGTGGAAGTTAAGAGAAACAAAAAAAAAAATATTACGATAGATTTTTCCTCTTCCCTTGAAGAGAGGAACAAAATCTAGCAGAATTGATGGATTTTTCTCTCAAAATATGGATCCCACATTATTCCACTAAAAATTAAAAAATAGCAAATTGATGTATTTGAGAATAACTTAACTTAATCAATAGTTACGCTGGATTTTGTTCCTCTAAAATAACAACCATTTGGACCTTTAGTGTTACTGTTAACTATGAGTGTCATATATTATCTATGTTTTATCATGAGCAGTGGCTTGGGTAGGAGGGGGGTTTATGTCCCCCGATGCTTTTTATTTATTTTTCATGAAAATTCTATATAATTTGATTAATGCATCCTAAATTCTTAATAATTCTATCCCTGATTTCTTAAAAAATTAAAATTGTCCCCCATAAAAATATTCTTTGCCTCCGCTACTGATCATGAGTCATCGATATAGATAACATAACTTTTTAGGTTTATATTTTGTTGAAAAAAAACTATCACTATTACAAAATCATGTATTGAACAAATAATTAATTTGCAAGCAATTGATTAAGAACCATCTATAACTCAAAATAGCTGTTCAAAGATGGTACTAGTCAATCACTCTAAAGAGATGCATTGGATTACGGATTTTAAGAGATTTTAGGTTTTCTTAAAACTTCCATGTAGTTCAATTAATGATTTTAAAAAACTCTTATCAAATCCTTTATATTGAAACATGAATTTATATCAAGTTAACAAAAATCACTTGCAATCCACTTTTATTCGGTTAATATTTTGTAAAAACTATATCAAATTCATTGTTATTCAATGCTAAACAGTTATCTGAAATAAAAATTTGTGAAAATGATTTGAAGAGATTTTGCGTTCATTTTTAGTTAAAAATAGTCTTTGGATGTTGTTTAAAAATAGTTCCTCGATATTGTGGTAAAAACTGCAGTGTCTCTCTCTTTCCCTCCTTTTCTATGAACAATGAGTTGAATATGGGTTTTTAGCATTCATCCATAAGCCTATTGGAAATTTTGCCACCTCAACAAAATAGTTCGGTCCAACAAAACGAGTCCGCTAAGGAGTCAAACGGTTCAGACCTTTGACACTATAAATAACCCCTCATTCTTCATATTGTAATTGGAAAAGGCTCCAAGCTACATATATAAAGCTACGAGCCCGAGTAACATTTTGGTAGCACTTTATTCGACGAACTCCCACCTCGTCCATCCTGTTCATTTTTTCGGCTTCGGCCTTGTTATTAATAGAACAGTTTTCGACCTCACTTAAAGTTTACTTCTCACCTCGTTAGTTCCGACTTCTTTGATCGTAACCCAAGTTATTTGGACTAGATCAAAATTCCGTAACAACAATTGGCGCCGACTGTGGAGACGCGAAACTTTTCTCCACTCTAAGACGAAGCCAAAATGACATGACCGCTCTCAGCCAGTAAAAACCCGAGGCATCAACACGGACTCTAAGCCCACTCCCTCCGAGCTCAACTACTTCGAGCCCAATTCCTCCGAGCCCAATCCCTCCAAGTCCATTGTAATCAGACGACATTGCTGAGCCAATGAATACGACCAGACGAGCCCGAATAAACAACATGATCATGGGAGGACTCTTGACCTGCAACGACTCCATAGGGTAAATAAAGGAATATATACGTAGGGCATACACATACCAACATCAAAAACAAAGCACGGGCCACGAACTAGGAAGCAAGGACGGGATAGCATTCGCCGAAAGCGGCGAAAGAGGATTATACAGAACGCACAATGACCCACTTGTCGTCGAAGTGAAAATAGGCGACTACGAGGTAACCCGAATCTTGATCGACACTGGGAGCACGGTCGACCTCATATACGCAGAAACCTTAAAAAGAATGGTGCTATAAGATTACTAGATAAAACGCTCGGAATGGCCCCTAATCGACTTCACTGGAGGAACGACCACGACCATCAGAATGATCAAACTACATGTCCGCGTCGGGAGAACAACGGTAATAACCAAATATGTGATCGTTAACCGAACAACAATCTACAACGCCATTTTAGGGACACCATGGATCCATGCTATGAGAGCAGTTCCATCAACCTACTACCACTGCATCAAATTCCAAACCCCAGATGGAACATTCACACTCTGGGGAACCAGGAAGTTTCGAGCACTTGATTCCTCCTCGAGCATAAGATGCGATGAAAATTCCAGGATTGCCTAATCGCCGAACCAAAAATAGAATTACCACCCCAAGAAGGGCCTAATCACGACGCGATCGAAGAAGTCAACATCTACATTAGCGACCCAGAATGGTGCATAGGGATAAGCGTAGAACTAAGAAAAGATCTGAAGGACCGTCTCATCTATTTCCTTCGCCGGAATGCTTCGACCTTCGCCTGGTCGACCAGCGACATGACGGGTATCGACCCTACGGTAACCTAGCTGCCACGAACTCCACGCTGATCCAATATTCAAACCCATAAAGCAGAAAAGAAGGAAACTCAGGATGGAACGCTCCAAAGCGGTCAATGAAGAAGTAGAAAGACTTTCCAAGGCAGGCTCGATAACCGAGGTAAAATACCAAGACCGGCTTGCGAATCGGGTGGTCGACAAGTAGAAAAACGGAAAATGGCGAATATGCATTGACTTCACCGACCTCAACAAACCATGTCCAGATAATCATGCATCCCAACGACCGCGAAAAAACGTCATTCATCACCGATCGTGGATCATACTGGCACAATGTGATGCCATTCGGCCTCAAAATGCTGGAGCAACATATCAGATGCTTATCAAAAAAATATTTGCCGACCAACTCAGGTAAACAATGGAAGTATATATAGACGATATGCTGGTAAAGTCAGCCACAGACGACGACCACATCTCCCACCTCACCACCTGTTTCAAAAGTCTGAACAAGTACGGAATGAAGTTCAACCCAGCTAAGTGCACATTCAGTGTCACTTTGGAAGAATTCCTCAGATACATAGTCACCAAAAGAGGGATCGAAGAGAACCCACTGAAGATCGCAGCACTCACCGGACTTCCTTCACCAAGAAATACGCAAGATGAAAAAACTCATGGGACGAATCACCGCTTAAGTCGATTCATCTCTAAATCAACAGACATATGCCTGCCATTCTACCCACTTTTCCGAGGGAACAAGCAATTCGAATGGGACGCCAGGTGCGAGGATACCTTCCAACAACTAAAGGAGTACTTATCAACGCCTCCCGTCCTGGCCAAACCATAGGAAGGGGAAACTCTATACCTCTACATATCCGTGTCGAGCTCCGCACTAAGTGGCTTCCTCATCAGAGAAGATATAAGCGACCAAAAGCCAGTCTTTTATATCAGCAAAAGTTTCGACGACACCGAAACCTGTTACTCCACCTGAGAAAAAAATCGCTTTAGCAATCGTCACCTCAGCAAGAAAACTCCGAACATACTTACAATCCCATTTGGTGATCGTCCTCACATACCAAAACATACTTCACAGCCCCAACCATTCAGGACGGATGGAAAAATGGGCGGTGGAATTAAGTGAGTACGACAACGAGTATAAACCACGAACAAGCGCGAAATCACAAGTCTTGACATACTTCCTTGTCGAGCTACCACCAGAACTAACTTGTGATGGCTATAAGGCCACCGTCGAAAAATGGACCCTATTCGTCGACCGGTCGTCGTCCCGCAGCGGCTCAGGGATTGGAATCAGGTTGACCTCCTCAACAAGAGAAATACTGGAGCAATCTTTCTGACTCGCGTTCCCAAAATCTAACAACGGAGCAGAATACGAAGCCCTAATAGCAGGATTATGGCTGGCAAAAGTAATTGGAGCAAGACATATCAACATATTTTGCGACTCACAACTCATTGCCAGCCAGTACAATGGCGAATACGAAGCTAAAAACGATCGGATGGTGCATAATTACAGATCGTTCAGCAATTAGCGAGAGAATTCAACATCTTTACACTCACTAAACTCTCTCAGAGCGAAAAATCGCCGGCCGACGCACTAGCAGCTCTCACGTACACATCCGATCCAGACCTCCGACAAGTGACACCAGTCGAATGCATTGAAAAGCTAAGAATCAAGCAAACTAAAAACTTGTTCGCTATCTCTGAGCTTGAAAAAGGGATGACGACGCCGACAAAACAAACGAATCCGTCACAAAAGAAGCTCCCGAAAAAACAAATGACTGGAGAGATGAAATCAAAGCTTATATCCTAGAAGGGACGGTCCCGGAAGACAGATGGGCAGCCTGTCGCCTAAAAGTGATGTGTGCCCACGACGTCTTAAACGATGGGAAACTATTCCAAATAAGCGCATAAAAAATCTTTTAAGCTGCATCCACAACGAAGAAATTAAATGGCTAATGGAAGAAATACACGAAGGAACGGGCGGTAACCACTCCAACGGCCGAACACTCGCCACAAAGATTAAGAGACAAGGACATTTTTCGCCAACAATGGTAGCGGACAGCGAAAACTACGTCGCCCACCGCGAAAAATGTCAATGACATGCACCAGACATTCATCAGCCCGCCGAGCTCTTAACCACCTCCGCCGCCCCTTACCCATTCATGAGATGGACGGTGGACACAGTAGGCCCCATGCCGGTTCCACACAAAAGAAATTCAACATCATCATGACGGATTATTTCACCAAGTGTGGGTAGAAGCCGAATCCTATGCTAATTTCCGCGACCTTGACGTGCAAAATTTCGTATGGAAATACAACATCTGCCGCCACGGTTTATCCTATGAAATCGGGACAGATAACGAGTCACAGTTCATACCAACTATCTTCAAGGGCTTTTGTGCAAGAGGGAAAATATGGCTGAGCAAATCAATGCCTCGCTATCTCAAGGAATCGGTCAAGCCGAGGCTACAAACAAGACAATTATTGACAAACTCGAAAACGCCTCGAACGCAAAAAAGGAGTTTGAGCCGACGAGCTTGACGGGGTCTAATAGTCCCACAGAACAACCCAACGTCGAGCAACCGGCCAAACCCCTTTATCATTATCCCACGGAATGGAAGCAATGACACCGGCCGAAGTCTACATACCAACCATCCGGCAAAAACTCGCGCCATAGCATAAAGACCTTAACAACAACATGATTCTCGGTCACCTCGACCAAATAGAGGAAAAGCGCGACCAAGCACTCCTTATAATCCAAAATTATCAACAACAAGCCACAAGCTATTAGAACAAGAAGGTCAAAGGAAGGCACTTCAACGAAGGATACCTCATCCTAAGAAAGGTGTTCAAAAATATGCGAGAATACAAAGCGTGGAAACTCGGCGTGAACTGGGAAGGCCCATATATTGTTTTTAGGGTCGTGAAGCCAGGGGTGTACGAGCTCGTCACCATGCAAGGTGAAGCAATACCTAGATCATGGAACGCGAATACGCTCAAAAGGTACTACTACTGAATACATGCACCACAACTCAAAAAAATGTAAAAGTGAACTACGATCGGCTTGATCCCTCATCGGAGGGTACGTTGGCAGCCTTTTCCAAGGTTCATCAATTTCTATAAAAAAAATCCTTTATAGAAAATTCCTCAATTATTTGCTCGCATTTGCATAAAACGACCAATGTGCGTTATGTCAATTAAGCCGAGTTCTCCTTTTCAATTTTCATTTTCTTCATTTTCGACGGCAAGGCACTATCACTGCCCATGTCGTCCTGAATACCAGTCGACGCACTCCCAGGCGACTGCTCCCTATTCTTCTTGCCTTCCGCCACAGAAGGACCAAAAACCACACAATCCGCAACAACCTATTTAGTAATCCGGCTCAAGCCATCTGCCGTCCCACTCGGCTTAAGCTCCCAATTATCCCCCCCCCAGCGTCTATACGAGGAAGTCAGGCCACGATAAAGGACCGAGCAGAGTCAACTTCTTCAAACCCAAGGGAAAACCTTTTGGGTAAGGAGCATTGTATCTGCGGAGATCTGAGAAGAGGAAACATAAGATGATCGGAATAGCGAAAGCTTGATATATCATGGTTTTTACCGGTTTTATGCCATGATATAATTGTATTTTAGTGTTCTTTTGTGTTCTTTTAGAGTCTTTTACAGGTATAATCAGGTTTGGAGCGGAATTGGAGATATTGGAGCATTTTGGGGATTTTTGGAGTGATTAGCCGAGAGATTGAGCTCACTGTCCGATTTGAGACCATGCAACAATCGACACACCTTTGGTGTCGATCGACACACTAGCGAGATGGGCCGATTACGGCGGTTTAATGAAGATTCAAGATTTTTCACTTTGGCCCAGAAGTTTCTAGTATTTACAAAGAAGCCCCAGACGAGATTATGCCTATATAATTAGGATTTTGGTGTTTATTTTACATACGCTTTCATACTTAGAGCTAAGAGATTTTTAGAGCTGATCTATTCCTGTACTTCATCTATTTTGGAGAAGATTTTGAACCCCTTTATCTATTTAAACTCTTATATGCAATCTATTTATTCTATGATTTCTGTTTCATTAATCATGTCTGAGTAGATTCATAGTTAGGTTTAGGGTTTCTCATTAAGGATTTGATGACTTCTTAGACTTGTTTAATTCAGTTAAGGATTCACATGAATAGAATGTTTTCGATCTAAATTGAGTTTAATGCTAGTTCTAACCTGATCAATTAGAATCTAGATCTTAGGTTGCTAAATACGACACGAGAGTGTGGTTTAGAATCTGAACTATTTAGGTTGAGCAATTAAATTATTCGCAAAGAGATTTGGCTTAGTTTAATTGTGAACATATCGAGCTTGAAATTAATGCTGGTTTAATCTGTTAGTAATTGCAAAGAGATTTGGATTACTGCACTTAGACTTAGAGAATTCTCGCAAAGAGATTTGGTTAATTCTATATCCGTGATTTGAGTTCTAGAATTGTGCTTAATTTGATCCTGACTGATTGATTTGTCTGCTTGTCTGATTTCCTGAGAACGCCCTTGTAACGCCCCTTTCCCATTCTCCGCTGACCGCCGAGCTGACCGGTCAACAATCAAACAAGAACATGACCGATCGAACCCGAGCAAGTCGAACGGGAAAAGTTCGCTACAGGACGAAGCCAAAGATAGTTCGGTTTGAGACAAAAGGCTCGCACCGATCTATTTCCGACTCCGCTATCCTCATATCCGTAGCGCAAGCAGTACTACTTGCACTACTTCAATGAGTTGTGTCGGTTCGGACCAACCTCATATCAGGGAAACAATTTCATTTTTAAGTAGTTAAACATCGAACACAACTTTTAACGGTTTTACAAACAATCGTCAATAATAAACATAAACAATCAAAAACACAAAGGCGCAGCTGCCGAACCGAAAATCAAGCATCAAACATCACAAATCAAAACACGTCACAAGCAACCCGAAGCTACACCGAGGACCTCCCACGTCCGTCGCTGATAACCTGAAAAACACAAAAAGAGTCTAATGAGCAATCTAAGATTACCCAGTGAATCGGCTCCCCACTAATGGCTTCTACTCTATCTAACTCTACAATCCCCGCCCCGAAACCCAAAATAACAAACAACAGAAATAAGCGGTCAATCACGCACTACCACGTCGTGATAAACCCACACACACAATCAATGCCAAAATAACAAGAATTAAGGAAATCGAAGGCACTGCGGCACATGTCCTCGATTAGACTCGGTCTATCTAACGCGCGATAAATAAAAGATAATAACACAACACTGGGCCCTACGAACTCGGTAACTTCCACGGGTTACAACGCCACCTATGTGGCAACTAACCCTTGACTCCTTTACGTGCTCACGAGGACCCACGCATAGGACACCGTTCTCTGTCCATCGATACGCGGTGACTCTTGTTACCCCAGGTAACCTGAGTTTCCATGCGATCCGGCCCTAGGACATGACCCAGTATTCTCCGAATCGCACACCTACCGGCGTCACCCGATAGGTTAACACCATAACCGGAACCACCATGGCCCGGTTAGGTCAAACCCGAGGATCCAATCGGGTCGGAAGTACCGGAACGTAAGAAAAACCTAGGCTTGCGGAATCGAACGCACCTTAGCGTCCTAGTACAGAAATGTAAACACGCAGACTCGCTGGGACTCTAACACAGAGCACGCAATCAATAACAACAATAATAATCCCCAACCATTCCGCAAGCCACTACACTACCCAACTCACCGCTCTGACTAGGTAAGATACCTAGTCAGCACCACTAACTTACCCGGTCCCGAGACCGGAGTAAGTGTCCACAATGACTACTCGGCCCAACACCGAGAAGTCTAATAACCTGCACAACAAGCTCACAATAACCACAATAACAAATCCCACAATCACAATCCATCACATACCAATACCACAAGCAGTCTTATTAGGTTTCTAAGACTTTTACTTTACTATCGTCCGCTACCTTGGGTTAGCGGATTGCTAACCCGTAGACGGCTAACGACACGCGTCATTTCTTTATTATCTTATCCTAGGTTTATTTTAACATTATTCTCAATATATCGGTTTAGAGTTAGTAAACTTACTAACTCCCCGACATATCATTTCCAACTAATTGATTCTTTACCCAATTCCCGCTACTTAACCTAAAACCTGATCCCGTTAATATACTCTATACATTTGTTTAAGTTTAACTCACGTTTTACTATCGTCTTAATTCCCCGTTTATAGTTCATTAATACTCGTTCTTTACACTTATAGATATATATACATCGATCACGTGACTAACAACCTAGCGGCACAGAATCGATTAACCTTTTTACTTCTAACCCCTAATCGCGTTTAATTGGTCTTTTCCGATTAATTATTAATTATTCGGTTAATTCATATTTACTAATTATTTTGGTTACGGGTAAACGTCCTAACGGCTACGGTTTAGTGTTTTCCCGGTTTAATTGATTTTACGAGTATGTGAGCCGACTCACAGAAATAACCGCTAACAACGGCTTGATGCGGATGTGAATTCCCAAACCACCGAACCCTCCTGAACCACAAAACCACAAAACCAACCAATCTCGGACTTAAACCAAACCGGTCCAACACCTTAAAAACCGGTTTAGGGTTAAACCGTTGACCGGTTTAACATCCTTTGACCCAGTTTAATCTAACCACAAATCAACTCCAAATTCGACACAACTTATACCAATAGCCTCTATGAAGAACCGGCCGGCTTTTGGCGGTGGCGAGCTTCCCGGCGGCGTTGACTCCGGCGGCGGTGGTGTTGACCACGGAGGAGCTAGCTTTTCTGGCGGCTTCTTCTGCAGATCTTTATACCAAACTGATCAGAATCACTAGATCTACTCATATCCATCCTCAAAACAGCCAAAAACTAAGAAGAAAGGTGAGATTCCACAAACCCTAAGGAGCGGCTGCTTCAAGGCGGTTTTCCGGCGATCTCTGGCGGCTACAGGGGCGGCGGTTCACTGGACAAGATAGAGGAGCTCAGTACAAATCTATAGCACTTGAGAGATCTAGATTTGAGTTAGAAATAAGAAAGTTACAAGGTTTCTTGTGGAAGAAGAAAAAGGAGGAGGAGGAGCTCCGGCGGCTTCCTCCGGCGACTCTCCGGAAAGAGGGGTGGACGGCGGTTGTAGCTGAGGAGGAGAGGGTGCTAGAGAGCTTGACAGAGAGTGATTTGGATCTATAAATCACAAGTTACACACTTTCTTGTTCCTCAAGCCATGAAGAACAATTAGGGTTCTTGAGCTTTTTCTTGAACATGCAAGTGATCCTCAAGAGATTCTTCAGAAACTTGCAGGATCTTGAGAGGAAAAGAGAGCAGAGAGACCGAAAGAGAGAACAAGGGATTTAGTGGTGAGAAGAGAGGAGATTTGATCTTATTTGCTTATCAAACCATGATGAACATTCAAGGAAAACTTTGGTGAATCTTCAAGAACAAAAGGAACAACATGCAAGGGAGATTTTTGTTTCTGGACAAGATAGGAAGAGAGAGGTCGAGAGAGAGTTGAGAGAAGCTAGAGGATGGAGTGTTTGGTGAGATACATTGAATTGGACATGACATTCCTTGCATGCATGCAAATTCAATGGATCTTGGCATGCATGACACCTATCCAAGCAAGGTGGCGACATGGGGAGGTGACAAGTGTCTCTTTGGGCATTATTTTCTGCCAAATCACCCATTAAACCATCACTAATCACACTAATAATCCCACTTTCATTCTAGCTCGGTTTATCGGGTTTAATATTTTAGATCTGCTCTAAAGGTCCCCATAAATTCCAAAACCTCCAAAATAAGATTCTTCATGCTTTTAGATGAATTTAGCATTTTGAATCACTCCGTTCGGGCTTACGTAGCTCTAGATATAAATTTCCGAAGTTTCTTCGGTTTAGTCGGTTTCCATTCCCGACAAGCCGAAAAACTCGTTTCCGCTCCGTTTTCTCCAATCCTGGTCTTCTAAACATTCTTTATGTTAAAACATAAGAATATTTGGCCCATCTCGGTTTCCGTCTCGAACTTTGGTAAAATTACCATTTTACCCCTGACTTAGGTAAAATGACGATTTTACCCTCGGTTGACTTTCAGCTGCCCGTTGACCGTATTTTTGATACGGGGTATCACATTCTTCCCCATTTACAGGAATTCGGTCCCTGAATTCTCCGTCACTTACAGACGTCAAATGGGTTCCGATTCCGGTGGACTGCTTACCATGTCCTAACGCTTCCCCACTTTGCTTCGACTTCCACATTTCTCGGATGACATCCTTCCTTTCTTTTCCTGGGACACTCTTCAAGAATCTGATCATCGGCTTCCTTCTCCATGACTCCAACATCGGCGTTCCTCCCTCCAAATCTCTTTTCTAACTCCTCATGCGTCTCGGCTCCTTCCCGTCGATCGCGATGGCTGCTCCATTCTCACTGACGGTGCTCCCACTGCTTCGCGGTCCGGCGTGTTCGACTAGAGACACCTCAACACTTCATCTTGCTTTCGGGTTCGGGTTCGGATTTACTTCGCTTCCTCGCTCTATCCCCGATATCACTTTCCCATAGAAGTATGGTTACTTAATCACGTACCCTACGGTCTCTCGTGATTAAATAACAATACCCTATAAGTCTGTTCTCTCGTGAATTGACGGTTGAACTCAACCATCCGCAAGTCAGCTCGAAACTTGAAATACAACCAAAATAAACTTATGACTTATCTTTCTATCAAGATCAAGGAAAAACGATCAATCGCTACTCAACTTTCGAACTAATAACAATCTAATGGTCACTATGACCCAACACAATCAATCTATCAAAACCACGCACACTAACGCCACGCAGACTACCGCCCCACAATACAATCAATCAATCAAGCAAGAAATAAACAAGCAATCTACTATATACAAAATCACGCAATCTAAAGATCGGCCGGATGCGTCGTCAATCCGGGTTCGGGTCATGATGAACGGTCGTCAGTTCCGCCCATCATTTAGTTTCACACAGTAAACCATTTGCTTTTCGAACCGTCTCAATCATGCAAATAGTTACTATGCTACTATAAACGATTAGCCGAACACTCTGCATCCACCATATACATAAAACGATATATCATACATTATAAAGTTTTTAGTACACGGTTAAGATCAGAGTTCCTACATAAAGCCGTCATCATATACCAAAAACCCATACGACGCCGCTGCACAACAAAAAATCAAAGACGACACGCAAGCCGCCTATCCGCCGATCTATCTACAAGTCAAAATAGAGTTAGTGCCCCCAACTTAACTGGCCTAACTACCCCTACCCTAACCTAACGCCTCCAGTAAGACCGAAATGCCCCACACCACTGGCAACACGGCTCACTGGAGTATCCGCTGGCAGGCGCGCCGGGTGGGTGTGGTGGGTGTGCGTCTCGAGATGGTGCCCCGACGTGCTGGGGCTCGGCGATCGGACAGAGGTAAGCATCGTGACCTGCGCGGCCACAAACTGAACAGACTGAAGGAGCTACTGGGTACGGCCCTCGATAACAAGCGGATGCCGAATATCCATAACCTCCACACAACTGGCAAGGCGAGGTCGGCGCTGATGGGGGATCCATGAAACAATCTGAGGCAAGATGACCCGGACCTCTACATAACTGGCACCTCCTCACTGGCTCGGGCTGCGGTGACTGAAGGATCGGCATCTGGATCATAGAGAACTGTCTGGCGGGCGGCGAACTAGGCTCGGGATCTCTGCGGCTGGGTCCGGCTCCCAAGTCCCTGGGTACCGATGCTGGGTACGGCTCCCCATCGGGCATGTACAGTCCTGCTCTGGCGACTGGGCAAGTCATCTCTCCGTGGTTTATCTGGCTGCATAAAGGACAGCGCGCTGGTCCATATAAGGGGTGGTAAACCTCCCGAAGGTGCGGGTCCACTGATCGAGGGCACCACCATAGATGGAAATCCCGTACTCCACATCCACTGCAAGCTCGGCTCTCGGGTACGACCGGTGGGGCCTCTATCATCTCGGCTAGTGGCGTAACGGCCTCAAACTCTGCCTCAGAAGATCCTGATGATCTCTCAATATCCAACGGGGTACGGGGAGATCCTGGTCCAACCTGCTGTGCCAAGATGTCCTCTAACATCGCTACCTGCTCCCCTACCTGCTGCTCCCACTGCTGATGCTACTCGGGGTCTACTGGCTCCATCTCTAGATCAAAACCAAACGGTAACGGGTCCATCAGATAATCCTCCATACCAAGCGGCGGTGGAAACTTGGGTGCCTCAAGGGGTGGCGCCTGGTACATCGGTGGCGCATATGTCGCTGCGAGAATCTGCGGCACTTCCGGCTGTGGCCACTGCGGCGGTAACTGAAACTCCACATCTGCTCCGCCCAGAAATCCCAACATGTCAGCATAAGGGTCTCGGCTATCTGCATCATCCATCATCACCGGGGGCAAAGGGTCCGGAAGAGGAGACCAATCTATCTGTGCCGCTCTGGCACCCTGCAACTGGCGGATGCGCGGACGTACGTGAACCTCGTGTATATCCTGGTGACGCTGGATACCCCTGAAACTGCTCTACCTGCCCCTGCTCGGAACCGGCTGATCCCTGCTGACTCATACTGCTCGGCTGTACTACTCCGTATACACACACACACCCAACCACTCTGCCCGGGACGCACTGATGTAAGACTGCAATCAAAACACGAAACGAGTTAGTACGAATCATACGAAAATTCTACTTTCCCATCCCAACCCCGGGTTTAACGGACGCGGCTCGGTTTCCTAATGGTTGCTTGTGTGACACATTTGACTCGATAAAACACGGAAATCACTCAAAAATGAAACGTTTCGAAACCCATGCAGAACCATGCTCTGATACCACCTTTCTGTAACGCCCCTTTCCCATTCTCCGCTGACCGCCGAGCTGACCGGTCAACAATCAAACAAGAACATGACCGATCGAACCCGAGCAAGTCGAACGGGAAAAGTTCGCTACAGGACGAAGCCAAAGATAGTTTGGTTTGAGACAAAAGGCTCGCACCGATCTATTTCCGACTCCGCTATCCTCATATCCGTAGCGCAAGCAGTACTACTTGCACTACTTCAATGAGTTGTGTCGGTTCGGACCAACCTCATATCAGGGAAACAATTTCATTTTTAAGTAGTTAAACATCGAACACAACGTTTAACGGTTTTACAAACAATCGTCAATATTAAACATAAACAATCAAAAACACAAAGGCGCAGCTGCCGAACCGAAAATCAAGCATCAAACATCACGAATCAAAACACGTCACAAGCAACCCGAAGCTACACCGATGACCTCCCACGTCGGTCGCTGATAACCTGAAAAACACAAAAAGAGTCTAATGAGCAATCTAAGATTATCCAGTGAATCGGCTCCCCACCAATGGCTTCTACTCTATCTAACTCTACAATCCCCGCCCCGAAACCCAAAATAACAAAGCGGTCAATCACGCACTACCACGTCGTGATAAACCCACACACACAATCAATGCCAAAATAACAAGAATTAAGGAAATCGAAGACACTGCGGCACATGTCCTCGATTAGACTCGGTCTATCTAACGCGCGATAAATAAAAGATAATAACACAACACTGGGCCCTACGAACTCGGTAACTTCCACGGGTTACAACGTCACCTATGTGGCAACTAACCCTCGACTCCTATACGTGCTCACGAGGACCCACGCATAGGACACCGTTCTCTGTCCATCGATACGCGGTGACTCCTGTTACCCCAGGTAACCTGAGTTTCCATGCGATCCGGCCCTAGGACATGACCCCGTATTCTCCGAATCGCACACCTACCGGCGTCACCCGATAGGTTAACACCATAACCGGAACCACCATGGCCCGGTTAGGTCAAACCCGAGGATCCAATCGGGTCAGAAGTACCGGAACGTAACAAAAACCTAGGCTTGCGGAATCTAACGCACCCTAGCGTCCTAGTGCAGAAATGTAAACACGCAGACTCGCTAAGACTCTAGCACAGAGCACGCAATCAATAACAACAATAATAATCCCCAACCATTCCTCAAGCCACTACACTACCCAACTCACCGCTCTGACTAGGTAAGATACCTAGTCAGCACCACTAACTTACCCGGTCCCGAGACCGGAGTAAGTGTCCACAATGACTACTCGGCCCAACACCGAGCAGTCTAATAACCTGCACAACAAGCTCACAATAACCACAATAACAAATCCCACAATCACAATCCATCACATACCAATACCACAAGCAGTCTTATTAGGTTTCTAAGACTTTTACTTTACTATTGTCCGCTACCTTTGGTTAGCGGATTGCTAACCCGTAGATGGCTCACGACACGCGTAATTTCTTTATTATCTTATCCTAGGTATCTTTTAACATTATTCTCGATATCTCGGTTTAGAGTTAGTAAACTTACTAACTCCCCGACATATCATTTCCAACTAATTGATTCATTACCCAATTCCCGCTACTTAACCTAAAACCCGATCCCGTTAAAATACTCTATACATTTGTTTAAGTTTAACTCACGTTTTACTATCGTCTTAATTCCCCGTTTATAGTTCATTAATACTCGTTCTTTACACTTATAGATATATATACATCGATCACGTGACTAACAACCTAGCGGCACATAATCGATTAACCTTTTTACTTCTAACCCCTAATCGCGTTTAATTGGTCTTTTCCGATTAATTATTAATTATCCGGTTAATTCATATTTACTAATTACTTTGGTTACGGGTAAACGTCCTAACGGCTACGGTTTAGTGTTTTCCCGGTTTAATTGATTTTACGAGTATGTGAGCAGACTCACAGAAATAACCGCTAACAACGGCTTGATGCGGATGTGAATTCCCGAACCACCGAACCCTCCTGAACCACAAAACCACAAAACCAATCAATCTCGGACTTAAACCAAACCGGTCCAACACCTTAAAAACCGGTTTGACTAAACCGGTTTAGGGTTAAACCGTTGACCGGTTTAACATCCTTTGACCCGGTTTAATCGAACCACAAATTAACTCCAAATTCGACACAACTTATACCAATGGCCTCTATGAAGAACCGGCCGGCTTTTGGCGGTGGCGAGCTTCCCGGCGGCGTTGACTCCGGCGTTGACTCCGGCGGCGGCGGTGTTGACCACGGCGGAGCTAGCTTTTCGGGCGGCTTCTTCTGCAGATCTTTATACCAAACTGATCAGAATCACTAGATCTACTCATATCCATCCTCAAAACAGCCAAAAACTAAGAAGAAAGGTGAGATTCCACAAACCCTAAGGAGCGGCTGCTTCAAGGCGGTTTTCTGGCGATCTCCGGAGGCTACAGGGGCGGCGGTTCACTGGACAAGATAGAGGAGCTCAGTACAAATCTATAGCACTTGAGAGATCTAGATTTGAGTTAGAAATAAGAAAGTTACAAGGTTTCTTGTGGAAGAAGCAAAAGGAGGAGGAGGAGCTCCGGCGGCTTCCTCCGGCGACTCTCCGGCAAGAGGGGTGGACGGCGGTTGTAGATGAGGAGGAGAGGGTGCTAGAGAGCTTGACAGATAGTTATTTGGATCTATAAATCACAAGTTACACACTTTCTTGTTCCTCAAGCCATGAAGAACAATTAGGGTTCTTGAGCTTTTTCTTGAACATGCAAGTGATCCTCAAGAGATTCTTCAGAAACTTGCAGGATCTTGAGAGGAAAAGAGAGAAGAGAGACCGAGAGAGAGAACAAGGGATTTAGTGGTGAGAAGAGAGGAGATTTGATCTTATTTGCTTATCAAACCATGATGAACATTCAAGGAAAACTTTGGTGACTCTTCAAGAACAAAAGGAACAACATGCAAGGGAGATTTGTATTTCTGGACAAGAGAGGAAGAGAGAGGTCGAGAGAGAGTTGAGAGAAGCTAGAGGATGGAGTGTTTGGTGAGATACATTGAATTGGACATGACATTCCTTGCATGCATGCAAATTCAATGGATCTTGGCATGCATGACACCTATCCAAGCAAGGTGGCGACATGGGGAGGTGACAAGTGTCTCTCTGGGCATTATTTGCTGCCAAATCACCCATTAAACCATCACTAATCACACTAATAATCCCACTTTCATTCTAGCTCGGTTTTATGGTTTATCGGGTTTAATATTTTAGATCGGCTCTAAATGTCCCCATAAATTCCAAAACCTCCAAAATAAGATTCTTCATGCTTTTATATGAATTTAGCATTTTGTATCACTCCGTTCGGGCTTACGTAGCTCTAGATATGAATTTCCGAAGTTTCTTCGGTTTAGTCGGTTTCCATTCCCGACAAGCCGAAAAACTCGTTTCCGCTCCGTTTTCTCCAATCCTGGTCTTCTAAACATTCTTTATGTTAAAACATAAGAATATTTGGTCCGTCTCGGTTTCCGTCTCGAACTTTGGTAAAATTACCATTTTACCCCTGACTTAGGTAAAATGACGATTTTACCCTCGGTTGACTTTCAGCTGCCCGTTGACCGTATTTTTGATATGGGGTATCACAGCCCTAGACTTAGCGCCTCTAATTAACTGCTTTCACAACCAATCCTGCTATTGATTTACTTTCTCGCTTTGCTTTCTAGTTTACTTCACATCTGTTTTCTTCTTAGTTTAAATTCCTACGGTTCTTTATCTATCGAGACCAGAGTCTCTGTGGATTCGATACCCTATATACTACAATCACTTAACTGTGCACTTGCAGTAGAATAGGATTTAAAACTAGACCCTATCAAAGCTCAAAAGAAGGAAAAAGAAACCAGGAATCATACCATGATCGTGATTCCAAGACGACCGATACGGCCTTTTTCGTCAGGGACCGATGCACCATTAACCTTAGCGAAGAAACACCAATCCTGTCAATTGGTTATCTCGCTTACCGCTCCAGTAACGAGTTTGAGCCTATATCGGCTCCTGTCTTAAACGTAGCGTGTTCCGATAATCGTATTGTTAGTCGAGATCCTCATCGCTTCTTCATAAACAAGAAGAGTCATATCAACTTTCCCCTCATCACCAAGAAATAGTGCACCCACCATATTGCGAACAGCAGCCGGAAAAAGCTAAGAAAGAGCGATCATGCGCTCCTCGCAATAACCAACCAAAAGCTTAGGAAGGGGAAACCAAAGGTGGCAGTTAACAAACCAACAGTCATAGAGACAAGTCCATCCATCATGAACCAACCACGGCCACCCATCCACAGTCGGAAGACGGAGAATGATACCAAGGACACGAGCATGGACTCTTATTATGTTACCTAAAGTTGCCAGCTTGCACAGGGACTTCAGAACCTCGTGAGCCATCACGGCCTTTTTCGTTTTCTCTACCTCACAAACCACGCTCAGATTCGGACCATCCAATTGATATTCTGGAAGGTTAAAACGAAGACGATGGCGCACATAGGCCAATTCCTATCCGCCAATCTGAGACACGCCCTCCTCATCAACTGATTACAGGACAAACGAATCCGAGCTCAAACAAACGGACGAACTAAAATCGTCACTACTACAGCCGGACGACGAATGATCGGACGAAGTACTCATAACCAGATCTCGAAAAAAGAACAAGAAAAACACAGCACAAAGATGAAGAAAAGAAGACTCATTTGGGAAACTCTTATACCAGAAACTTTTGACAAACACCAAGGGAACATCATCACTGCTCCTGCACGGATCCCAAGGCCTGACGGTTGCACAATCGATGACGTCGCAGGAGATAAGCAATATTCCCGTGCGTACGACCGTTAGAAATTTTAATGTCCCCTCGTGGACATCGCAACACGTGTCCAAAGGTATAAAGAAATGCAGAAGCCAAATGAGCCGAATAAGCCGATCAGATTTCCACCTGACTTAAATGCTCAAAGAAATTCGCCGACTCCAACCCGAGCCAAATACCGCTAAACTGGGGGGAGGACTAATTGTTGGATATGGGTTTAACACCCATCCATAAGCCCATTGGAAATCTTGTCACCTCAACAAAATAGTTCGGCCCAACAAAACGAGCCCTCTAAGGAGTCATATGGCTCAATAGAAATTCAGACCTTTTACACTATGAATAGACCCCTCACTTTTCATTTTTATCCATCTTGTAATTGGAAAAGGCTCTGAGCTACATCTATAAAGCTACGAGCCCGAGCAACATTTAGAGAGCACGTCCTTCGACGGACTCCCACCTCGTCCATTTTTCTCATTGTTCGGCTTCGGCCTTATTATTAATAGAACAGTTTCCGACCTCACTTAAAGTTTATTTCTCACCTCCTTAGTTCGGACTTCTTTGATCATATCCCGAATTATTTGGACTAGATCGAAATTCTGAAGGGATGTTTTGATTAATCCTGATTCAATTCTGTGATTCAGATTATCCTAAACATGCGGATCTAGGTTCTCTTGATTAGAAACAATTGTTGATCTCACCTTTTACCTGTTTTGTGCAGCGGAAAGGGAGAACAGGTCAGAGATCAGAGAGCCACCAAGGGATGGATCCTCCAAAGGTTCACACACGCACGCAAAGGAATCTGGCTGCTAGACCACGAGGAGGGAGGCGACAGAGAGAGAGAGAGAGGCGCAGACTTAGAGAGAATTAGAGAGCTAGGTCAGGTTTTATTCATTTAAAACCTGTCTTAGTTCTCATGGGCTTTCGGGCCCAATTCTCGGTCTTATTATTTCCTAGGCGTTCACGCACTGTGTCGATCGACACACCTTGTGTATCGATCGACACACGATTGCTGAACCCTTTAATCTCTAAGTACAGTAAATGCCTAGCACTTTTACCGTACTTCTGTCAATCCGTTCCTACACATTTTCCTGTAAGCTTAGGCGTGTGACCCATATGGGATCATATAATAAAGGTAATAAGTCCAAGACTTATAGATCATGAGCGGACTCTAGCAAGCCATCATGACCCCCAGTATTATATGACTTATGTCTGATCATTGACATACTCTTACTTTCTAGAGACAGTACCGAGATTACTGGACACAATTCCAACAATCTCCCACTTGTACTGGAATCTCTGTATTCATAATCCTTTTGTCACAATATCTCGATTAGTCATAAGGCAAGATTGGTGTCATCCTTATAAAGCCTAATCTTGTTCATCGGACTCTGATTCGATACTGACAATCCAAACGACTCGGGACAGTCCGTTTGAGCATGGCCATGCATTTTCCAGTATTCAAATCTCCGATTGGCCTAGAGATATTCATTCCATTTATTTTGGAGGGACAAATTCCGTCTTATTCCATCACTGTAAACTACTCATTTCATAATGTACCCAAACAAGGTCCTTATAACTATCGCAGAACGATAGCGTTAGACAATGATCAAAGTGCATCAGTCCATGTGCAGTCACATGCATGCGAACTCAGGTCTAAGGACTATACTCTATAGTCGTAGTGAGAATCTCTTATGACACAGATATAAATATCCTGAAGAGTTCTCATAATCGGGTCTTGTCCGGTCGTATGTTCCCAACATACACCTATGTATTGACTTTGATGCCGCGCATATATGACACACTGAGACTTTGTCATAAGTCACATACCAATCCAGTCTCTCACGGTTGTTGGTGTTCCAATTTCAACAACCTTCGACTAGGGACAGGATGATATAATCCATCTATCAAATATAGGGTCTCATGATCAAGCTAAATGACTTTGATGACTCAAGATCAAGTCACTTACTTCGATGACCTATAAAATGGTTTATATCACTTTGGAACGATTATTTCATCACAGTTAAAATAATCTTGAAATAATAATTTCATTAAACATAAGAATGTTTTACAAGAACATATCAAATAACTAAATAAAAGCCCTCAAACTCCCACTCAAATTTAGATTACATTTCAATGTCTCTAATGCCTACAGCTTCAGTCAGAAACTCGAGCTTAGGCCTTGGGAGTGGCTTTGTCAACGGATCAGCGACGTTATCATCTGTCTGAACTCGGCTGATCTTGACTTCCTTTCTATTAATGATGTCACGTATCAAGTGAAATCTTCTTAGAACATGCTTGGATTTCTGGTGTGATCTTGGTTCCTTTGCCTGAGCAATAGCACCATTGTTATCACAAAATAGTGCCAGAGGCTCAGCCGCATCTGGTATCACACCTAGTTCAATAATGAACTTTCGTATCCAAACAGCTTCCTTCGCAGCTTCTGAGGCGGCGATATATTCAGCTTCTGTAGTGGAATCAGCAACGGTGTCTTGCTTGGAGCTTCTCCAACTGATTGCACCGCCATTCAGACAAAAGATATAACCGGACTGTGACCGGAAATCATCTTGGTCTGTCTGGAAACTTGCGTCCGTGAATCCACTGACTTTAAGCACATCACTTCCACCGTATACCAAGAACTTGTCCTTAGTATGTCTTAGATACTTCAGGATGTTCTTGACGGCAATCCAATGGTTTTCACCTGGATTTGACTGGTATCTACTCGTCATGCTCAATGCATAAGCAACATCAGGACGAGTACAGATCATGGCATACATGATTGATCCTATTGCAGATGCATAAGGAATATTCTTCATGCGCTCAAGCTCAGCAGCCGTCGTAGGGCTCTGCTTCTTGCTTAGCGTTGTGCCATGTACCATTGGCGTGAAGCCCTTCTTGGAATCCTTCATGCTGAATCTTTGCAGGACTTTGTCAATGTATGAATCTTGACACAAGCCTATCAGCCTTCTAGATCTATCCCGGTAGATCCTGATTCCAAGAACGTATGCGGCTTCACCCATGTCTTTCATGGAAAAACAACTTCCAAGCCAGTCTTTTACGGACTTCAGCATTGGAATGTCGTTTCCGAGAAGCAGTATGTCATCGACATACAGAATAAGAAATACTATCTTGCTCCCACTAGTTTTCTTATACACGCATTGTTCTTCTTCGTTTCTGATGAAGTCAAATTGCTTGATCGCTTCATCAAAACGAAGATTCCAGCTCCTCGATGCTTGCTTCAATCCATAAATGGATTTATGAAGATTGCATACTTTCCCAGCATTCTTTGGATCTATGTAACCGTCAGGTTGTGTCATATACACATCCTCTTCCAGAATACCATTCAGGAAGGCGGTTTTCACGTCCATCTGCCAAATTTCATAATCATGAAAAGCTGCAGTTGCTAGTAGAATCCGAATAGATTTCATCATAGCCACTGGTGAATAGGTTTCATCGTAATCCACACCGTGAACTTGTCTGAAACCTTTTGCCACCAACCTGGCTTTATAAATCTGGACATTTCCATCCACGTCAATCTTCTTCTTGAAGATCCATTTGCACTCGATGGCTTTTACACCAGCGGGTAAGTCAACCAACGAGAACACTTGGTTGACCGACATGGAGTCCATTTCGGAATCAGTGGCCTTGCGCCACTTAGAGGAATCTGGGCCCATCATGGCTTGATTGAAGTTCGATGGTTCATCACCATCAATGATCAAAAGATCATGACAGTCAGTCACGAGGAATCCTTGATATCTCTCGGGTTCGTGACGGATCCTCCCGGATCTTCGAACTTCAGGTACTACAGGTTCAGGCTCTACAATTTCTTGTAGGTCCTCCTGCTGCTCTTCCTCATTAGGTTGAGCAGTATCCTGTTCATCTTGAATTTCTTCAAGCAGTACCATACTCCCACTGTCTTTCTTAGAGAGAAACTCTCTCTCAAGAAAGTTACAATCCCGGGCAACAAAGATCTTGTTCTCGGAACGTAGATAGAAGTAATAAGCCTTGGTTTCCTTCGGATAACCAATGAAGTAGCATTTATCAGACTTTGGTGTAAGCTTATCTGAGATCAATCTCTTGACATAGGCTTCACAACCCCAAATTCTTAGATAAGACAGCACTGGAGCCACTCCAGTCCATAATTCATATGGTGTCTTTGCTACTGCTTTCGATGGCGCTCTATTAAGAGTGAACACTGCTGTTAGCAGAGCATATCCCCAAAGGGATATTGGAAGGTCTGTGTGACTCATCATAGATCGAACCATATCCAATAAGGTCCGATTTCTCCTCTCAGACACACCATTCCATTGAGGTGTTCCGGGAGGAGTGAGTTGGGACACGATCCCACACTCTCTTAGATGATCACTGAATTCTTGGCTTAAGTATTCTCCTCCTCGGTCGGACCGAAGAGCCTTAATGCTTTTGCCAAGTTGGTTCTGTACTTCATTTTGGAATTCTCTGAACTTCTCAAAAGATTCAGACTTATGTTTCATTAAATAAACATATCCATACCTACTGAAATCATCAGTGAAGGTAATGAAGTACTGATAGTTTCCTCTTGCATTAGTGGACATTGGGCCACACACATCAGTGTGTATCAGGCCCAACAAGTCACTGGCCCTCTCGTTAGGTTTATTAAAGGGGGCCCGTGTCATTTTGCCCATCATGCAGGATTCGCATTTATCACATGACTCAAAGTCAAATGAGCCAAGAAGTCCATTCGAATGGAGCCTCTTGATGCGTTTCTCGCTGATGTGCCCTAAACGACAATGCCATAGAAACGTTCGGTTCTCCTCATTAGGTTTGAACCGTTTGGTATTAATGTTATAAACTGGCGCGGATTGATCGAGTATGTAAAGCCCATTCGTAAGAGGGGCAGAACCATAGAACAAATTGTTGCGATTGAAGGAACATAATTTATTCTTAACTGAAAAATCATAACCTTCCAAATCCAACAAAGAAATTGAAATAATATTCCTGCTTATAGCAGGTACAAAATAACAATTATTGAGTTCTAAAATCAATCCCGAAGGTAAAGACAACAAGTATGTGCCTACAGCTAGTGCTGGAACTTTCGCTCCATTCCCAACTCGTAGCTCCACTTGTCCTTGCTTCAGCCTTCTACTGTTGCTGAGTGCCTGCACATTAGTACAAATATGAGCCCCACAACCAGTATCCATAACCCATGAGGTATTATCAGAAGTAGTTGTATTAACTTCTATAACAAAAATACCTGTCGAAGAAGTCTCGAGAGTCTTCTTCTTCAATTCCTTTAGACCTTCTTGGAATTTCTTACATTCTCTCCTCCAATGCCCTGGTTCTTTACAGAACCTGCATATGTCAGTTGGCCCAGCCTTGGACTTGGGCTTGGGCTTTGGCGTGTCCTTGTCCGCGACTTGGACAGCCTTGGCTTTTCCCTTATCCTTAGCAGAGGATTTCTTAAACCCCTTGCCCTTTTGCACCATAAGCACATTGGGGTCCTTGGCGGTTTTCTTCAAGTTGGGCTCTGCAGTCTTGAGCATTCCGTGAAGCTCAGGCAATATCTTACTCAAGCCATGCATGTTAAAGTTCAGAATGAACTGATCATAGCTTGCAGGTAATGACTGCAGAATGATATCGCAGGCAAGTTCCTGGCTGATTGGGCAGTCGAGTTTCTGAAGATGATCGAGATAACCCATCATCTTCAAGACATGAGGACTCACTGCCGCATTCGCAGCCAACTTGCAGTCCAAGAGGTTCTTAACTGTTTGAAACCTCTCAGTCCTAGCCTGCTCCTGAAAAAGCGATTTCAGGCTTGCCATTATCTCAATTGGTGACAACACACTCTCGAACTGCATTTGCAGCTCACCAGTCATTGTCGCCAACATAAGGCAATACACATCATTTTCATCTGACGAATGCTTTTCCCAAGCATTATGCAGAGTCTTGGCGGCATTGTTAGCAGGCCTCTCGGGGAGAGGATCACGAAGGACATAATCCTTCTTCTCCTGCTTGAGGACCAGCCTCAAGTTCCTTGACCACGTCAGGAAGTTCGTTCCAGTCAGCTTCTCCTTCTCGAGAACAGACCGGATTGAGAATGTGTTTTGTGTGCTTGTAGTAGTCATAGCTGAAATATATAAGATAAAAAGGTTATTAGTTATTATGTTCAATATGATTAATCTCATATTATATTTAATATGATTAATCACGCATTATATTCAATAACATAAGTTACCCTCAATAGAATATAATGATTCCAAGATCCACATATAACTAAGATTAAAGTGGGCCACTGGCCGTCACCAAACCTCAGCTTATATCGGTAAGCCCTATGTCGGCTAATTATATCCGTGATATAACTCTTGGTTGTGAATCTGGGCCCGAGGCCCAATCCACTCTGATGTCTCAAGGCCCGGGACTCCCGATGGCCTAGTCAAGAAAACCAGACTATACAGTCATGTAATCATTAATGTCTGGGACTCCCAATGACATTTATGAATCACAAACCGTCTTATCCACGCAAAAGTAGACACCCTCACACTGTAAGGCCATGAATACAATTGAATGGGCTTCGACAGCTGACATAGACTGGGCAAGACATCCAACGCTTGATATTATTTGAGGTTCGTAGGTTTATTAAAATTTCATTCCCAAAATAGAAGATTACTATTTCGGGAAACTTTCTATTTTTGGAAACTTACTATTTTAGGAAACTTTCTAAAATTGGAAACTTTCTAAAACCGGAAACTTTCTAACTTTAGAAATTTCTTTAAAATCCAAAACCCGCAAATCTAGAAACTTCTATTTTAAGAAACTTTCTAATTTCAAAATTTCGGAAACTTTAATTTAAAATCGACTTTATAATTTTATAAAATAAATTTTAAATTAATCTGAAGAAAGACTCAAATAATTGGCCCAATTGTTTTAACTTCTTGGCCCGAGGCCCAAGAATTGGTCCATGTCCAAGACATGACCCAATTGTCCAATTAAATGACATAACCGGTCTGGTTCATTAAAATTGGTCTAACCAAATTTTAATTACTACGATGACCACAATTGTCAACCGGTTATTTACTAAACCGGATTTTCTCAATTTATTTGGTCCAACCAAATCAAATTAGAAAATCCTGGTTTAGGCACAAAATCCAATTTTCGACTTTGGATTTCTTATCCCGGTTTAACCAGAACTTAATAAATTTATTAAGTCTGTTTATTAAACCGTGACGTTTTTAATTTTAATAAAAAATTTTAAACCGAGCCTTAAACCCAACCGTATCGATCGATGAACCAACCGCATCGATCGATTCATCAACCGCATCGATCGATTCATCAATCGCATCGGTCGATGCTCTCAGCATCGATCGATGCGTTCACGCGTTGAGCAGGCTTGGCCGAGATATGCGAAATCCATGCGATCGTTCGATCGATCCATGCGATTGCAGTCGATCTCTCGCGGTTGTATCGACCGATCCATGCGATCGTATCGATCGATCCATGCGATCACAGCCGATACTTCTTTATGAAAATCGCATTCCAAATCAATATAGCTTGGATTTGCGATTTCAAGTGTGTTTAGGTTTCAATTCCTTGTTGCTTAAGTGATTTCTCTTATCAGTAGTTGATTCAAAACACTTCTTAAACAAGAAAACAATCCTAAACTTGATTCTAAACAAGAAAAAAAACAGAACCAATAGCTCTGATACCACTGAAGGGATGTTTTGATTAATCCTGATTCAATTCTGTGATTCAGATTATCCTAAACATGCGGATCTAGGTTCTCTTGATTAGAAACAATTGTTGATCTCACCTTTTACCTGTTTTGTGCAGCGGAAAGGGAGAACAGGTCAGAGATCAGAGAGCCACCAAGGGATGGATCCTCCAAAGGTTCACACACGCACGCAAAGGAATCTGGCTGCTAGACCACGAGGAGGGAGGCGACAGAGAGAGAGAGAGAGGCGCAGACTTAGAGAGAATTAGAGAGCTAGGTCAGGTTTTATTCATTTAAAACCTGTCTTAGTTCTCATGGGCTTTCGGGCCCAATTCTCGGTCTTATTATTTCCTAGGCGTTCACGCACTGTGTCGATCGACACACCTTGTGTATCGATCGACACACGATTGCTGAACCCTTTAATCTCTAAGTACAGTAAATGCCTAGCACTTTTACCGTACTTCTGTCAATCCGTTCCTACACATTTTCCTGTAAGCTTAGGCGTGTGACCCATATGGGATCATATAATAAAGGTAATAAGTCCAAGACTTATAGATCATGAGCGGACTCTAGCAAGCCATCATGACCCCCAGTATTATATGACTTATGTCTGATCATTGACATACTCTTACTTTCTAGAGACAGTACCGAGATTACTGGACACAATTCCAACAAATTCCGTAACAACAAATTTCTTGTTGAGGATGCAACGTGGTGTGTTTCATCAGTGAGATTAGTGCCTCGAGCCAGCCACTCTCCGATTTTCAGTATATCTCAAAGCCCAGAGACAACCATTGCCATTATGAAGGTTTTTTTGTTTGATTTCACGGGTTGAAGTTTTTTAATAGATTTTGGGGATTCAATTCGATTTTGGTTAATTCTGGGGTTTGCTTAATTCTATCTGCAGCATCTGAATCCGGTAGGAGGTGGTTTTGTGCAAGAGCAGTTGTGTTTTGCCATTTTGAGAGCTATTTACCCATCCACATTTCACTCACAGGTGACTTTTTAGTCTCGCTAAGATTCTCACTCTGATGACCTTAATTTCTCTGTAAGTTCTTAACAGTGACGCTTACACTTAACAAGTCTTTTTCTTGATTTAAAAACACAGTAATGAAAATTCAGTGTGTTTATAGGTTGTGGGAACTCCAAGTTACGTGTGTCATGAGCTTTTTGCTGATATACCTTCAGATCAAAGTTAGACTTTTGGTCTTTGGGTATAGTTATGCCTTCTTCATTTCTCTTTTACTTTTTATGCTGCATATATGAAATGGCTGTTCATAAACCTCCATTCAGAGGTACTATAAGTGTCATTTTAAGTTTGTTGATTAGTTTTTTCTTTTTCAAATTTGTTCTTGGAATTACACACACCCTTGATATGAAATTTGCCATGCTGATTGCAGGATGTGCTGGCATTTGATCCGCAAAATATACAAACTGATAACGGATCATGTCCCTGCCAAGTATTCCGGTTCATTGTAAGTCATAAAAACATTCCCTCGTTAAACATAAACCAACTCAGCTGTACCAACTTCTTTCCTCGCTTATCTGCAATCAAGGCCTCATTAGAGGTCTGTTGAGGAAAAACCATGAACTATGTTTCCTGTAGTGTGCTTATTAATTTGATTTGGTAGGGATTAAATCGCATTGGTGGTTAAATCATAATTGAGCTAAGCATAATGTTGTTTATTTGATCGCAGGCTAGTGAGCTGCTTAACCACCATCATCTTCAGCCTTACAGGAGCATGATTTATATGAAGCTAGAGAGTCACATTATTGATCATGAGATATTTAGTGAGATGATCTAATGATCAGAGGTGGATAGCCTAAAGACTATCATTCCACATGGATGCTAGGAGCTGGAGTATCCAAACTAGACAAGAAGCATCCGTGGATGGTACCCGTGGATGAACAATAAAAACAGTTTTGTTACTTTAAGATATTTTGGATTAGCTTCTCTTGTAAGCCAAAAGTGGTCTAATAGCTCTAGCTCTATATTGTAACTTCTGATTTTGAATTTTGAATCTAAGGAGACTTATTCTCATCTCCAATTCTCTCTCTAATCTCTCTCTTGTTCTTATTCTCTCAAACTCTCTCTAATCTTCTTTTTTTTTATGTTTTGTGCGTACATCTACAAATCTTTCTTTTATTCTCTTAAATTTTAACATGGTATCAGAGCAATAGATGTTATTGTTCACTAATTCTCTTTAATCTCTCAATATTCTCTTCAAGCCCACTGATTCTCTTCTTTGTGTTCTTAAGCTTCTCAAATCTCATCAATGGAAGATATTGTCCAAGTTAACTCAAGCCTCAAGCCCACTGTCATTCATGTGGTTCTCGAGGGATTAAACTACATAACATGGCAGAGAACAACCAAGACCGCAATCTGTGGTAGAGGGCTTTGGGAGCACATCCTTGAGGACATGACGCCGCCTGATGAAGAAGACTCAAAGGGGAATAAGGATGAGGCAACAAAGAAGGAGGAGGCAAGGTGGTTTCAAGAAGACCAATCAGTTCTTGGTTTCCTCCAAAACTCATTAGATCCCTCCATCCTTGAAGCTTACTCCCACTGTGAAACAGCTAAATCACTTTACGACACTCTTATGAAGGTGTATGGTGATGTCTCCAACCTCAACCGTGTGTATGAAGTGAAGAAGACAATCAATGACCTTCACCAAGAGGATTGTGAGTTCACCAAATATCTTGGAAAGTTCTCATCTGCTTGGTCTGAGCTTGACATGTTAAGTCCAAGCATCATGCACCCAAAGGTTCTTAATGAAAGGAAGGAGCAAGACAAGATCTTTGGACTCCTCCTTAATATGAATCTGGTCTACAATGATGTTATCAAGTCCATTCTAAGGGAGAATACTCTTCCTGACTTTGAAGAAGTATGCTCAAGGATCCAAAAGGAACAAAGGAGCATTGGGCTGTTTGGAGGAAAGTGAGAACTTGTCACTTCCAACAAGAGTGTGTTCAAGCATGATGACAGAAGCGTGTTCAAGAAAGAGGACATGAAGCACACTTTCTATGAGCATTGTAAGAAGAAGGGACACGCCAAAGACAAGTGTTGGATCCTCCATCCACATCTCAAGCCATCCATGTTCAGGGATTCAAAAGCCAACATCTCTCAAGAAGTGACTGAGCAAGCGACTTCATCTACTCAAGGATGAGAGCTTGCCTTGTTCACTAACACTGAGTATGTGAGGAGAAGTGATCTGGAGGATCTCATCAAGGCTTATGCCTCTAAACTCTCTGGTATCACGCTCTTGTCTCATAAATTGCTTGCACAATCTGATTATAAAATGGTAGTAGACTCAGGAGCTTCTCACCATATGATTAGTGATGCTAAGTTGTTAAAAGACATTAAACTGGCTCTAGGTAGAGTAACTATTGCTGATGGTCAAGGTATTCCCATTGTAGGAACATGAAAGTTAAGACTCTTTAACAAGGATAGTGATGCTTTCTTTGTGCCTAAGTTTAAGTCTAATCTTCTGTCTGTGAAAAGGATTATAAATGATCTGAATTACAATGTTATATTTGGGCCTAATGAAGTTTTCTTTCAGGATATTAAGAATGACAAGGTATTTGGAAGAGGTGGAACACAAGATGAGCTTTACCTCCTTGAAAACACTTCCCCAAGCAATTCAGATTCCTTAGCTTTCAATTCCTGTTTTTCTCTTAATCAAAATGTTTTGTGGCATGCTAGACTTGGACATCCTCATGGTCGTGCTCTCAGTTTAATGTTGCCTAATGCTAACTTTGATCATTAAACTTGTGAAGCTTGCATTCTTGGCAAACATTGTAGAACTATCTTTCCTACCATCTATTAAAACAGCTTTGATCTAGTGCATTCTGATGTTTGGACTTCACCTTGTCTATCTAGAGATAGGAACAAATATTTTTGTGACTTTCATAGATGAAAAATCGAAATATACTTGGGTCACTTTGCTTCCATCTAAAGATATGGTTTATGAAGCTTTCATTCACTTTCAAAATTATATTACTAATTAGTTTAATGCAAAGATCAAAGTGTTTAGATCAGATAATGGAGAAGAGTATACAAGTCAAATATTCAAAGCTAACCTGGACAAACATGGAATCCTACATCAAACAAGCTGTCCACATACACCCAACAAAATGGAGTGGCCGAGAGAAAGAACATATATCTCATGAAAGTTGCTAGGTCCATGATGTTTCACACCAATGTGCCTAAAAGATTTTGGGGAGATGCGGTCTTAGCAGCTTGTTATCTCATCAATAGGACTCCAACAAAAGTTCTCCAAGACATCTCACCATTTGAGGTATTAAACAAAATCCAACCCTTTATTGAACACTTACGTGTGTTTGGGTGTGCGTATTTTGTCTACAATTCAGGTGATCAAAGAAACAAGCTAGAATCTAAGAGCCTCAAGTGCATGTTCCTTGGATATTCAACTACTCAGAAGGGGTACAAATGCTATGATCCAATCAACAACCGCACCTATGTCTTAAGGGATGTCAAGTTCATAGAAGGAAATGACTATTTTGAAAAGAAGGACTGGAAAGAATTGAAAGACCTTTCAAGATCTCCTTCCGACCTTGCTACAAGTCCGAGGTTTCTCTTGGATCATTTGGGGAATGACTCTCCTAATGTACCAAGACAAGGGGAAACAGAAACAGGAAGTCATCAAGAAGAGTTGCAAGAGGAAGAACCAGTGACAGCTAATCAAGAACCCACCCAAACTCAAGAGGAAGTTCTACCTCAGAATCAAGATCAAGAAAATTTGAATATGAATGAGGAGGAGAAAATTCATCTTGGAGAAGAAGAAATGGGTGTTGAGGAAGCTGCTCAAACGGGGCAACAACTCAGAAGAAGCACTAGAGAAAAGAAGGATCCATCAATCTGGATCAACAAGAAGTTCTATTGACTTGTTACCATCAAGTAATTGTGCCTTTATTGGGAAGATGGAAATGAATCATGTTCCTAAAACCTATGAAGAGTCTAAGGACACTAAGGTGTGGATGGATGCTGTGATTGATGAGAAGGAGGCTATGGAAAGGAATCATACTTGGAATGTAGAACCTTTACCAAAAGGAAAGAAAGCCGTTAGCTCCAAATGGGTATTCATAATCAAGTGTAAGAGCAATGGGGATATAGAGAGGTATAAGGCAAGGCTGGATGCTAGAGGATTTACTCAGACTTATGGTGAAGACTACACGGACACCTTTGCACCAGTAGCAAAGCTTCACACTATAAGAGTTACTCTCTCCTTAGCTACCAACCTTTCATGGGATCTATGGATATCAAAAATGCTTTCTTACAAGGATAACTTGAAGAAGAGGTGTACATGACTCCACCATCAGGTCTTGAACATTTGTGTAAGCCAGGGGAAGTGTTGAGGTTGAGAAGAGCTATCTATGGTCTGAAGCAGTTACCAATAGCCTGGTATCACAAGCTGAGCCACACTCTTATGGATCATGGGTTCAGAAAGTCTCAATCTGACTATACCTTGTTCACTCTTCAAAGCTCCTCAGGCGTGGTTGTAGTACTCATATACGTGGATGATCTGATCATTACTGGCAGTGATAAATCAGGGATCCAATCCACCAAAGCATTCCTCAAAAGTTCATTTGACATCAAGGACCTCGGTGAGTTGAAATACTTCTTGGGAATTGAAGTGTGCAGATTTCAAGATAGTCTGTGTCTGTCCTAAAGAAAGTATGTGAAGGAATTGTTGACGGAAACAAGAATGCAAGAAAGCAAGATAGCTAAAACTCCTCTTGAATATGGCTACCAAGTCAATAGAAAGGGGGAGAAATCAGATTATGAGAAGTTCAGGGATGTGTCTCTATACATGAGAATGGTTGGGAAGCTCATCTACCTTACACTCACTAGACCAGACCTATGTTTTGATGTGAACCAATTCAGCCAACATATGCAAACACCTACTGTCCACCACTGGAACATGATAGAAATGATACTCAGATATCTAAAGGGCTCTCAAGGACAAGGCATTTGGATGGGTAAGAATGACAGCACTGAGATTGTTGGGTATTGTGATGCAGATTGGGCTGGTGATAAGAGTGATAGGAGATCCACAACCGGTTATTGCACCTTTATTGGAGGAAACTTAGTGACTTGGAAGACCAAGAAGCAGAAGGTTGTTTCCTGCTCAAGTGCTGAAGCTGAGTATAGAGCAATGAGGAAACTCACAAACGAGGTAACATGGCTGAAGGGACTTCTTAAGGACTTTGGCATTGAGCAATCAAGTCCCATTACCTTCCATTGTGACAATCAGGCCGCAACCCATATAGCCACACACTTTGTGTTCCATGAAAGGACTAAACACGTAGAGATTGATTGTCACAAGGTCAGGGAGAAGATTGAAGATGGAACTGCCTTACCCTACTATACAAGAAGTGAAGATCAGTTAGCAGACATCTTCACCAAAGCTGCAAGTCTCAAGGTTTGTGATCACATCTTTAGCAAACTAGGACTTGTATCCATTCATGATTAGAACTCTCCTGATTCATGAGCAGCATACTCTTTTTCCCTTGATGTGGTTTTGTCCCAAGCGGTTTTCCACATCAAGGTTTTTAATGAGGTGTTGCCATGATCATTCCAAGCTTAGCCTTTAGGGTGATTCCAAAGTCTAAGCTTGAGGGGGAGTATTGATCATGAGATATTTATTGAGATGAAGTTCTAATGATCAGAGGTGGATAGCCTAAAGACTATCATTCCACATGGATGCTAGGAGCTGGAGTAACCAAACTAGACAAGAAGCATCCGTGGATGGTACCCGTGGATGAACAGTAAAAACAGTTTTGTTACTTTAAGATATTTTGGATTAGCTTCTCTTCTAAGCCAAAAATGGTATAATAGCTCTAGCTCTATATTGTAACTTCTGATTTTGAATTTTGAATCTAAGGAGACTTATTCTCATCTTCAATTTTCTCTCTAATCTCTCTCTTATTCTTATTCTCTCAAACTCTCTCTAATCTTCTTCTCTTATGTTTTGTGCGTACATTTACAAATCTCTCTTTTATTCTCTTAAATTTTAACACACATACGAAACACTTTTCCACTCCAATGTTCTAAGACGGGCTCTACAGCGAAGGAAAGAAGGCAACAATGACAGGAGAATGAATCCGGGTGTGTTTAATACAGAAGTAGGCCTGGGCATTTTAACCGGAACCGATTACCCGAACCAGAACCGACCCGAAACAGACCGACCCAAAACCGATTTGGTTATATAGCATTTACCCGATGGATAATTTATTTTGAAACTGTGGGTATCGGGTAATACCCGGAACCGAACCGATACACGATGGGCGACTCGAATGACCCCAAAATACCATTCAGGAAAGCGGTTTTGACATCCATCTGCCAAATCTCATAATCATAATAAGCGGTAGTTGCTAGAAGAATCTGAATGGATTTAAGCATAGCGACTGGGGAATAGGTTTCATCATAGTCAATACCATGAATTTGCTTGAAACCTTTAGCCACCAACCTAGCTTTATAAATTTGGACATTGCCATCCACGTCAATCTTCTTCTTGAAGATCCATTTACATTCAATGGCTTTTGCACCATTAGGTAAATCGACCAAGGACCATACTTGGTTTTCTGACATGGATCCCATTTCGGATTTAGAGGCTCCAAGCCACTTTTCGGAGTCCGGGCCCATCATTGCTTCCGCGAAGGTCGCTGGTTCGTCACTTTCAATGATCATCAGATCATTGCAGTTGGTCACGAGAAATCCATAATATCTCTCGGGTTCGTGACGGATCCTTCCGGATCTGCGAACTTCAGGCTCCACAGGTGTAGGCTCCACAGAACTTTGTGGATCCAACTGCTGCTCTTCCTCAGCAGGTTGAGCAGTCTCTTGTGCATCTTGAATTTCTTCGAGATGTACATTACTCCCACTGTTCTTCTTAGAAAGAAACTCCCTCTCAAGAAAATAACAGTCCCGAGCAACAAAGACTTTGTTCTCAGATCGGTTGTAAAAGTAGTATGCCTTGGTTTCCCTAGGATAACCAACGAAGTAACATTTATCTGATTTGGGTGCGAGCTTGTCAGAGATTAAACGTTTGACATAAGCCTCACAACCCCAAATCTTCAGGAAAGACAGACTTGGAATATTCCCAGTCCACAATTCATGTGGTGTCTTTTCCACTGATTTAGATGGCACCCTATTTAGTGTAAACGCAAACGTTTCTAGAGCGTATCCCCAAAAGGATAATGGAAGATCTGAATGACTCATCATAGACCGAACCATATCCAATAAGGTTCGATTCCTCCTCTCTGACACTCCATTCCATTGGGGTGTTCCAGGAGGAGTGAGTTGTGAAACAATTCCACACTCGCTCAGATAGTCACTGAACTCTTGACTCAAGTATTCTCCTCCGCGATCCGACCGCAGAACTTTGATACTTTTGCCAAGTTGGTTCTGTACCTCATTCTTGAACTCCTTGAATCTATCAAAGGATTCTTACTTGTGTCTCATTAAATAGACGTAGCCATACCTACTGAAGTCCTCAGTAAAGGTAATGAAGTACTTGTAACTTTCTCTGGCAACAGTGCTCATCGGCCCACATACATCGGTATGAATAAGGCCCAATAAATCACTGGCCCTTTCATTGGGTTTGTTGAAAGGGGCCCTAGCCATTTTGCCCATCAAGCAAGATTCGCATTTCTCACATGATTCAAAATCAAATGAGCCAAGAAGCCCATTTCGATGGAGTCTCTGAATGCGTTTCTCATTGATATGGCCCAAACGACAATGCCATAAGAAAGTCGAGTTTTCGTCATTTGACTTAAACCGCTTTGTATTTATGTTAAAGACCAGCATTTCTTGGTTTAAGAAATATAACCCATTATCTAATGGGGCGCTACCATAAAACGTACCATCACGATTAAAAGAAAAAACTTTATTCTTAACAGCAAAATCAAAACCTTTCAAATCCAAAACGGAAACTGAAATTATGTTTCTGCTAATCGCAGGTACAAAGTAGCAATTATCCAATTCTAAAACCATGCCAGAAGGTAAAGACAAATCATAAGTGCCTACGGCCAGTGCAGCAACCTTAGCTCCATTCCCGACCCGTAGCTCCACTTGTCCTTTCTTCAGTGTTCTACTGTTTCTTAGTGCCTGCACATTAGTACAAATATGAGCACCGCAGCCGGTATCCAATACCCATGAAGTAGAGCTAGAAGACATAACATTAAGTTCGATAACATAAATACCTGAGTCAGACGCATCATACGTCTTCTTCAGCTTCTTGTAATCTTCCATGAACTTCTTGCAGTCTCTCTTCCAATGCCCAAGCTGCTTGCAGTAGTTGCATTTGTCCTCAGGAGAAGGCCCGGATTTGGGCTTGGGCTTGTCTTGACTCTCAGTCTGGACAGCTTTAGCTTTTCCCTTATCCTTACTAGGTTTCTTAAACCTTTTACCCCCTTGTACCATCAGTACACTAGGAGTTGCCTTCTTGAGATTCGGCTCTGCTGTCTTAAGCATACCGTGCAACTCAGTCAATGCCTTAGTCATGTTTTGCATGTTGTAGTTCATGATGAACTGATCAAAACACGACGGCAAAGACTGCATAATCATGTCAGTGGCTAGCTCCTGACTAATGGCACAGTCCAGTTTCCCCAGGTTATCAATGTAACCCATCATTTTAAGGACATGAGGACTTACTGGACTGTCCTTAGCCAGCTTGCAATCCATGAGAGATTTAACCGTCTGGTATCTCTCTGTGCGAGCTTGCACCTGAAACAAAGCTTTCAGGCTGTTAATCATCTCAATGGGTGATATCACGTTCTCATATTGCTTCTGCAGCTCAGATTTCATAGTCACCAGCATCAGACAATTAAAGTCTTTGACATCAGCTGAATGCTAATCCCAAGCATTCTTATCTGCCTGTGTGGCATTGGAACGTGGCCTCTCGGGGAGAACTCTTGTAAGGACATATTCCTTGTTCTACTGCCTGAGAACTATTCTCAGGTTCCGATACCATTCCAAGAAATTTGATCCATTAAGCTTGTCCTTCTCAAGGACGGATCTTAGCGAGAAAGTGTTGATGTGAGTTGAGACAGACATAGCTGTAATTAAAAGAGGTAGAGGTTTTAGTTATGATGCTCAAAAAATGGGAATTCTTATCTAATAAGAAAACTCGCATTGTATTCAAAAACTATGTTTCCTCAGATGAATACAATGAACCAAGATCCTCAACTCACCAAAATTTGAGTGGGCGACTCGCCATCACCCAAACTTTAGTTATCTAGGTAAGCAAATCATTGCTAATTGTACCCAGTACAATTCTTGGTCGCAGATAAGACAATCCATGTCTTATCCACTCTGATGTCTTTGGGCCCAGAACTTCTGATGGCCCAGTCAAGTAAACTAATCTCTTTAGTCTTGTGATCATTGACAGTCGCACTGCAAGTCTATCAATGATCACCTGCCTTACTCATGTAGCTGTGGATACCAAGGACTCCAAGGCTATCCAACAACGAAACGAGTCTTGACAGTAGACAAGATCCGGAAAGACATCAAGATCACTTGATATTTAGTTGAGGAAAAGAACTATTCAATCTTGATGTATATCCAATATACATCCAAGAATTTATTAAATTAATTAAAACATATAGTTTTATCAAGTTTAGTTTTAACTAGAACTTTAGGATTAAATTTGGTCCAGTATTTACAGATTTGAGGTCCAACCATCAAGTCTGCGATTGGTGTGTCGATCGACGCCAACCATTGGCATCGGTCGACACAACCCAATTTAAACCGGTCTTCGATAACCGATCAAACCGGATCGAATTTCCTTAACCGATTCAATCTAATTGAACCGGTCCGGTTTAATGGTCCATATCGATCGTCACACAACTCTGTGTCGATCGACATTACCCAACCAGAACCAAATTGGTTAATTAAATTTAACCGAGCGAGATAACCGGTTCAATCCAATTGAACCGATCAATCCATTCGCATAGTCTGTGTCGACCGACACACCCAGTGTATCGACCGACACAGAAGGGATACGGATATTCGATCACTGATCGAAACCCTAAAATTTTCAAACGTTTCGCGGCGTGTCGACCGACACAAGCTTAGTGTCGATCGACACAGTGCGAAAACAGCAGTTCATCGTTTTCAACAGAAACTTAATCCGAGATTAAAATCTTCAAAACACGATTTAACAGGCACTAAACTAATCAAATTCATCAGTATTCGATTGGTGAAATGAGATCAGTAGCGACTCAGATGCTTCGCCTCTACCAGATACACACGCACACAAACCTGGAAAGCCGGGATGCTAGTGCCGGATCTTGGGATTTCTGAGTTTCTTGTGTTTCTGCTTTCTCTGTGAAGAAAGAATGAACGGTTGGGGTTTTAGGTCGAAACTATCAGCCTTATATCGACCTAGAATGACTCAAACCGAATATTGGTTAATACCAATTCGTTTAATTCATAAAATCGAAACATCAGTTTCGAAACCCGATCTATGTCGATCGACACACATACTGTGTCGATCGACACACCACTATAAACTCAATATCAATGTGCATCCAATACACATCAATATGATCATTACCATAATGATCATTCCCATATTTTACGCTTCCAGTTTGCTTAGGTGTGTGACCCTATAGGATCATATAATACTGGCAGTGAGTCTACAACTTACAGATTGCAAGAGGCTTCTAGCAAAACATTGCAACCACCCAGTATTATATGAATGTCTGATCTCGACACACAACTATCATCAGGAGTGAGTACAAGTGTGATTTCAGGACACAATCCCAACACCCGCTGCATGTACGCCGAGTCCCTCTAGCTCCTCTCTACTAACTCATCATAGCGTACTGCCATAACCAATAAGTCGTACTCTCCGTACTCACTGCCATCTGTCATCCCTCGACGAATCTTAGGCAGAAGTCCGTCCATGAACGTGGTCATCAAATGCGTCGACGACCGGGGTAAGTGCGAGCTGTGCCCCAAATGAACCGATGTAAGTACTCCTCAACACTGATCCCGGTCACCTGAAACGGCTTGGGTACATCTGCTGGGGGTGCCTGCGCTGGTGGTGCTGGTGCGGCTCATGGGGTATCGTTCTCCTGCGGAATCGACTCTGGTCCAAACTCCAGATAAGGTGGGTCATATGGAGCTGGGGGTCTCACAGTCATAAAGCAGACACGAGCGGTCAGCTCGGAGTGGTCCTCCTCCACGGCTGGCTCCTTCCCGGGTCTCCTAACACTCGGCGCTTCCATCGGGTCCGCTAATGTGGACGGTACATCCACGGGCATCTTCCGGGGGCGGCCCCTCTTTCCTGCTGGTCGTGAAACTGTTGCAGCTGTTAACGACGGAAGCCTACGGGAAACAGAGCGGGTGACGGAATCACGGCTGGGGTCTTTGTCGCAAATCGTCTCTTCTGGCTAATGCGTGGCGGAACACTCCTCCTAGTTGTAGCACGTGCGTGTAGAACACTGACGGGACTGGGAGCGTACTCGGACCCAAAATCAGAACTAGAGTCAGAAGACATCCTGCATAAAACGAGAGTGGGTGAGGTCACAACAGGAGATAATCAGTGATATAGTTGGCGTTTGAAAATTCCTTTCGCAAAGTAACTACTTTTATAATATTTCGCAAACACTTTGAAAAAGTTTGAAAACTCAATTTTTGGGTAAACAACGAAAGTTGATCCCCCAGGACAGAACCGTTGGACCTTAACCAGGCACTGATACCAAATTGTCACACCCGTCTCCCGGCTTACCGGAGACGCGGCGTTCAGGCACCCGTCGAACCAGATTCGGTCCGACCGACCCGCCTTTCCAACTAGTCTCAGGTGCCTGGTGATCCCTTCGTATTCAAATCCACTAATGACGTCACACGGTCGAAAAAATCCCGCATCCGGACCATCAAGAAAAAGGAGGACGGGAAGGGAAAAGAGGACTGAGTAATTGTGTCAAACACAATTACCCAGCGAGGGCGGATTTAAGGAGCCCGGCTTACGCCACACAATTTTGAATTATAAGTCCTAGGCTAATATCACCTTTCAATCACGCCTGAAGGCTTCACCACACAATTCTAAGTCCATTCATGCTTACCAGGCCTCACATCCCTCACACTCATGGACATCTACAGCCTGAAGTGTTGGAATTGTGTCCAGCAATCTCTGTACTGTCTCTATAAAGTAAGAGTATGTCAGTGATCAGACATAAGTCATACAATACTGGGGGTCATGATGGCTTGCTAGAGTCCGCTCATGATCTATAAGTCTCGGACTTATTGCTTTTATTGTATGATCCCATATGGGTCACACGCTTAAGCTAGCAGGAAATAAAGTAGGAACGGCTTAGCAGAAGTACGACAAAAGTGCTAGGCATTTGTCGTACTAAGAGAGAAAGATTAACGGGTCTGATTAAATGAGTTTTAATCAGATTGGTGTTTTGGGCCCAAAAGCCCAAAAGAGAAAGAGAAGGCTTTTATTAACTAAAAGCCAAAGTCTCTTTCTCCCAACCCTAATACCCTAGCCGCGAAAACTCTCTCTCTCTGGCGCCTCTCTCCTCGTGGTCTAGCAGCCAGTTTCCTGTGATTGCGTGTGTGAGCCTTTGGAGGATTCATCCCTTGGTGTATCTCCCTGATCTCTGACCTGTTCTATTCCTTCCGCTGCAACAAACAGGTAAAAGGTGAGATCATAATGTTTCTATTACAAGAGAACCTAGATCCATGTTTAGGACTATTAATCTGATGAACTGAATCAGGATTAATCAACTAAACAATTCCTACAGTGGTATCAGAGCCATTGGTTCTTAGGATTTCTTGTTTTAGATTCATGTTTAGGATGTTTAATCTGTTTAGAAGTGTTTTGAATCCATTACTGATAAGAAAAACACTTAAGAAACTGAATTTGAATCCTGAACACACAAAAGAAATCGCAAACCGAGCTATATGACTCGTTTTTGTCGATCGGCCAAGGAAGAGATCAACCGGCTTGGCCGGTTGGTTATCACGGCCGAGAGAATGGCCGGTTGGGTCGGATCGTTGGATCGATCGCGTCACGATCGCGGCTCGTCCAGATCGAAAGACGGATCGCGTCCCGATCACGATCGTCCCGTTCCGCCATCTCTCACGTCCCGATCGTCTCCATGCTTGCTCGATCGCGAGAGGCTTCATGCCGTCCGGATCGTGGCTCGCCCGTGGACGACTCGGCCAGCACCGTCCCGATGAATCGTCCCGACCGCAACTTGGCATTGCCTCGATCTCGGATCGGTTGGCTCGCGGCTGAGCGGCTGGACGATGGCTTCTTGGGTAGGAAGCTAGGTCACGACCAACTCGGTTTGGTTCGTGACCAAATCGGTTCGGTTCAAGGCTCGGTTCAAAACTTAATTGAAATTTTCGTTCTGGTTTGATAAACAGATTTAATAATTTTATTAAATCTGGTTAAACCGGAATAAGAAATCCAATGTCGAAAGAAATATTGGATTTAGTGCCTAAACCAGGAATTTCTAATTTGATTTGGTTGGACCAAATAAATTGAGAAATTCCGGTTTAGTAAATAACCGGTTGACAATTGTGGTCATCGTAGTAATTGAAACTTGGTTAGACCAGTTTTAATGAACCAGACCGGTTATGTCAATTAATTGGACAATTGGGTCATGTCTTGGACATGGACCAATTCTTGGGCCTCGGGCCAAGAAGTTAAAACAATTGGGCCAATTATTTGAGTCTTTCTTCAGATAAATTTAAAATTTATTTTATAATATTATAAAGTCGATTTTAAATTAAAGTTTCCGAAATTTTGAAATTAGAAAGTTTCTTAAAATAGAAGTTTCTGGATTTGCGGGTTTTGGATTTTAAGAAATTTCTAAAGTTAGAAAGTTTCCGGTTTTAGAAAGTTTCCAATTTTAGAAAGTTTCCAAAAATAGTAGGTTTCCAAAATAGAAAGTTTCCCGAAATAGTAATCTTCTATTTTGGGAATGAAATTTTAATAAACCTACAAACCTCAAATAATATCAAGCGTTGGATGTCTTGTCCAGGCTATGTCAGCTGTCGAAGCCCATTCAATTGTATTCATGGCCTTACAGTGTGAGGGTGTCTGCTTTTGCGTGGGTAAGACGGTTTGTGATTCATAAATGTCATTGGGAGTCCCAGACATTAATGATTACATGACTGTATAGTCTGGTTTTCTTGACTGGGCCATCGGGAGTCCCGGGCCTTGAGACATCAGAGTGGATTGGGCCTCGGGCCCAGATTCACAACCAAGAGTTATATCACGGATATAATTAGCCGATATAGGGCTTACCGATATAAGCTAAGGTTGGGTGACGGCCAGTGGCCCACTTTGATCTTAGTTATATGTGGATCTTGGAATCATTATATTCTATTGAGGGTAACTGATGTTATTGAATATAATGCATGATTAATCATATTAAATTTTAATACGAGATTAGTCATTTTGAACATATTAACTAAAATCCTTTTATCTTATATTTCAGTTATGACTAGCACAAACAATCAAAACACTTTCTCGATCCGGTCTGTCCTTAAGATGGACAAGCTGAACGGATCAAATTTCTTGACTTGGTCGCGGAACCTGAGGCTAGTCCTCAGACAGGAGAGAAAGGACTATGTCCTTGAGAGAGCTCTCCCCGTGAGGATCGGGTCCAATGCTTCACATGCAGTATATGATGCTTGGAATAAGCATTATAATGATGCGGTAGATGTGCGTGGTCTGATATTGGCTACCATGGACTCAGACTTGCGGAAGCAATATGAGAACATGGAGTCGCCAATAGAGATGATCAGCAGCCTGAAATTGAAATTTCAGGAGCAGATAAGAGTGGAGAGATACCGGTTGGTTAAGTCTCTCACTGGCTGCAAGCTACCAAATGATAATCCAGTGAGTCCTCATGTCAGTAAAATGATGGGTTACATTGATAACCTGAGGAAACTGGATTATCCAGTTAGCCAAGAGCTGGCAACTGAGATCATACTGCAGTCACTGCCGTCAAGCTATGATAAGTTCGTAAGGAACTATATCAAGAAAGGCTTAACGAAGACGTTGACTGAACTGCATGATATGCTCAAAACGGTTGAGCCAAACGTGAAGGGTAGGTTTATGAAACCTAGTACTGACAAGGGTGAAGACAAAGTTGTCCAGATTTTGAATCATGGCAAGCGTGTGTCTTCCGAGCCCAAGTCAGATACCTCTTACGTTGGTAAGTGCTGCTACTGTAAAGAGAGAGGGCATTGGAAGAGAGATTGCATAAAATTCATGGAAGACGATGAGGAGTTAAAGTTAATGTATGAGACTACTTCCTCAGGTATTCATGTTATTACTTCAAGTTCTACCTTGCAGGTATTGATTACTGGCTGTGGCACTGATATTTGTTGAAATATGCAGAGCCTAAGCAACAGTAGAACGTTGAAGGAAGGGCAAGTGGAACTGCATGTCTGGAAGGAGCTATGGACGCTGCCTAAGTCATAGAGTTTTCACTTGTAGATGCCTTCTAGGCTTGGTTTTGTATTAAGTAATTGCTACAATGTACCTGCTTAATGCAGAGTTATCTTTCATTTTCTTGTAAGAATTTGAATGATTTTATTTTGATAAAAGACAAGGTTTTGTTCTTTTGATCTTAATGAAATATTAATTGTAGCACCCTATTCAAGGAATGGGTTTTATATCTTAAACCAAAGAATGCCTAAATGTAACATAAATACCAAATTGGTTTAAATCTGATGAATTAAACCTGATTTTTCTTGGCATAATTGTCTTGGTCACAGAGAGTAAGTCGGATTCAGAAATCCCATAGTTATGAACTGTTGGGCTCATTGAATGAATGTCTTATGAGACTTGAATTCTGCTTACTAGACCAAAAGACAAAGGGCCCATCTTAGCCGAGCTAAAGAAAGGCCCAAAAGCTTATTGGAGATTGAACATACTCATGTATGTGGTCTGATGAGCAACAATGCCAGAGAAAATTTTCTTGTACTTCATTGTCTCTACTGATTACTTCAGTGAGTAAGACTGTGTTCATTTGATGAGACACAAGTCGGAATTCTTTGACATGGTCGAAAGAGTTCCAGAATGAGGTATAGAATCTGAATGACAGAAGTATTAAGACTCTGGATTAGATCACGAGTGAGAATACTTGAGTCATTAATGGTGTGATCATCTGAATGAGTGTGAAGTCGTTTCACAGCTCAATTCTCCTGAAAACCTTGAGGTGTTTCTAAGAGAAAGAATCAGATCTTATTAGAAATGATTAAAGATGAGTCACACGAATCTTCCATGATATTTTAAGAATAACGCTCTAGAAATATCTAAATTTACGCTAAAATAGTTCCACAAATATCGGTTGAAAGACACCACGTTAATGTGGATTGGAATCAACCCAAATTTGTCTTTACTGAGTATTTGTAGTTGTGCTACTTCGCTGGTTGTCCTAGAGAAACTAAGGCTTGTTACTTTTACGTCCAATCTGTTTTCTAAGAAGGGAAGTTATTTTCCAAGAAGAACAGTGGGAGTAAAAGCATAACTCGAAGTTTTCTTAGGGAAACCAAGGCTCGGTACTTTTACGACCATTCTGTTTTCTAAGAAGGGAAGTTACTTTCCAAGAAGAACAGTGGGAGTAAAAGTATAACTCGAAGTAATTCGAGATATACAGGAGGCTGCTCAACCTGTTGAGGGAGAACAACGAATGGATTTACAGATTTCTGTAGAATCTACACCTGTAGAGCCTGAAGTTCGCAGATATGAAAGAATCAGTCACTAATACGAGAGTGATTTCTCGTCATTAGTTGAACCTGATGATCATTGAAAGTTCGCATGATCTGATGATCATAGAAAGCGACAAATCTGCGAAATTCAAAGAAGCGAAAGTGAGCCCTTACTCCGAAATTACACTATGTGTAAGTAAACTTCATTGATCCATTCATGGATGGAAGCAAACATATCGGAGTTGGAATCTTCGTTCTGTTGAAGTAGTCAAGGTTTTGACTTGAACAGGAACGAAGAGGAACTGTGCGTTTACTAATAGATTGGTGGGAGCGATATTGCATTTCTCATATTGTATGTCGATGACATACTGATTCTCGGATATAACGTCCCAATGCTGTAGTCGGTAAAGGACTAGCTTGGGAGTTGGTTTAGTGATTGACATGGGTAAAGCCACGAAAGTCTTGGATTCTGGATCTAAAGATAGAGATCCAGAAGAGCTGGTAGGACAAAGTCAGGATTCTTAAATTGACAAAGTCCTACACGTTTTCAGCACTCCAAGAAGGGTTTTTAAGCCAATGTCACATGGCAATACGTTAAGCAAGAAGCAGTGTCCTACGATAACTGCTGAGCTTAAATGCATGGATAAGATTCCATATGCGTCGGCAATTGGATCTATCATGTATGCCATGAAACGTACTTGTTTGATGTTGCTTTAATGTTAAGCAAGACAAATAAAGACCAGTCAAATCCAGCAAAGAATCAAGTTTCCTAAAGTATGTCCTAAAGTATTTGAGGAATACTAAGGATAAGTTCTTGATTTACGGAGAAAGTGAGGTGCTATAAGTCGATAGAGTCTGAAAGGCAAGTTTCCAATAGACAAAGATGATTTCCGATCACAGTCCGGTTATATCTTGTGTCTATCTGGCGGTGCAAGGCACTGTTGCTGACTCAATGACTTAAGCTGAACATTTCGCAGCTTGGGAAGTGGCGAAAAAGGTTGTTTGGAAAGAAGAGTTCGTCACTGAACTTGATGTGATTCCCAGCATAGATGAGACTAGCTGCACATCAGAGGTCCAAACACCTTGAGAATAGGTATAACCTATTCCGTAAGATAAATGACAGAGATGTTAAGTAGATCAGCAAGTTTCAACGAATGAGAACGTTGCTAATCTATTAACGAAGCCACTCCTTAGGCCTAAGCATGAGTCGCGGACTGTTGCTGTAGGATAAGTGAAATTAAGATGTAGTCTTAATTTCAGTGGGAGCTATTAAAGGGCTTTATTTAGTTATTGGATATGTTCTTGAAACAACATTTAAGATGTTTAATGAAATTATTATTTCAAGATTATTTTAACTGTGATGAAATAATCGTTCCAAAATGATATGAATCATTTTATAGGTCATCGAAGTAAATGACTTGATCTTGAGTCATCGAAGTCATTTAGCTTGATCATGAGACCCTATATTTGATAGATGTTTTATATCATCCTGTCCCTAGTCGAAGGTTGTTGAAATTGGAACAACAACAACCGTGAGAGACTAGATTGGTACGTGACTTATGACAAAGTCTTAATGTGTCATAGATGCACGGCATCAAAGTCAGTACATAGGTGTATGTTGGGAACATACGACCGGACAAGACCCGCTTATAAGAACTCTTCAGGATATTTATATCTGTGTCATAAGAGATTCTTACTACGACTATAGAGTATAGTCCTTAGACCTGAGTTCGCATGCATGTGACTGCATATGGACTGATGCACTTTGATCATTGTCTAACGCTATCGTTCTGCGATAGCTATAAGGACCTTGTTTGGGTACATCATGAAATGAGTAGTTTACAGTGATGGAACAAGATGGGATTTGTCCCTCCAATATAAATGGAGTGAATATCTCTAGGCCAATCGGAGATTTGAATACTGGAAAACGCATGGCCATGCTCAAACGGACTTTCCCGAGTCGTTTGGATTGTCAGTATCAAATCAGAGTCCGATGAACAAGATTAGGCTTTATAAGGATGACACTAATCTTGCCTTATGACTAATCGAGATATTGAGACGAAAGGGATTATGAATACAGAGATTCCAGTTCAAGTGGGAGATTGTTGGAATTGTGTCCAGCAATCTCTGTACTGTCTCTATAAAGTAAGAGTATGTCAGTGATCAGACATAAGTCATACAATACTGGGGGTCATGATGGCTTGCTAGAGTCCGCTCATGATCTATAAGTCTCGGACTTATTGCTTTTATTGTATGATCCCATATGGGTCACACGCTTAAGCTAGCAGGAAATAAAGTAGGAACGGCTTAGCAGAAGTACGACAAAAGTGCTAGGCATTTGTCGTACTAAGAGAGAAAGATTAACGGGTCTGATTAAATGAGTTTTAATCAGATTGGTGTTTTGGGCCCAAAAGCCCAAAAGAGAAAGAGAAGGCTTTTATTAACTAAAAGCCAAAGTCTCTTTCTCCCAACCCTAATACCCTAGCCGCGAAAACTCTCTCTCTCTGGCGCCTCTCTCCTCGTGGTCTAGCAGCCAGTTTCCTGTGATTGCGTGTGTGAGCCTTTGGAGGATTCATCCCTTGGTGTATCTCCCTGATCTCTGACCTGTTCTATTCCTTCCGCTGCAACAAACAGGTAAAAGGTGAGATCATAATGTTTCTATTACAAGAGAACCTAGATCCATGTTTAGGACTATTAATCTGATGAACTGAATCAGGATTAATCAACTAAACAATTCCTACATGAAGCTCACACAAAACAACCCGAAGCTCAACAACAACCCGAAGCTCAACAACATGTTGGGGAGCTCGCCAAAACCCCCTCGCGATGATATAAAGAACGCGTTACCTTTACTGGCCTACGCGTCCTGCCATTCAACACCCTTTCGGGGGGCCTACCACAGTTCTACTTTACACATATCCATCAAGCACAAGCAACCTACATTCTTTCAATCAATAACATCGAGTACTCAACTATCCCTACTCTACTTAGGAAAGACAATATTAACAAAGGACTATCGAATTGGATGAAGCAAGCAAGGGTCAAGACCGATCCTCACCTTGGCCAAAGAAGGGGCAAAATCGTAAATTGGAAGTTCCATTAGCCTGAACGGACATCAGATATGGAAAGATTACAGAAATAAGTGAATTAGGCTTTCGTTTCGTTCAAATCAGACTTAGGGCGGGCTAGTTACGGTCAATTGAAGTTGCTGACTAAAAGTCAACAGTCCGAGTCAAAGTCAACCGGATCAGCTAAGTCAACCAGACCCGAACCCAAACCCAGTGAACCAGGTCCAATTGCATAACCGGCCCAATTGTCCCTAACCAATCCTAACCAACTAAACCGGAATGGAATTGAAATAACCAGAAAATTGAATTGAACCGGACCAAACCATAAATCGAATTGGGTGGACCGAAATTGGAAATTGAAATCAAACCAAACCGGCCAAACAACACTAAAACGGTCCGACCGATTTGACAGCCGACAAAGTCGACTCAGTTCGCCGGCGAGTCAACTCGGCGGCGGCGGACGGTAGCTCCGGCGGTGGCGCTCCGGCGACTCTTCGGTGGCGGGCGGTGGCTCCGGTCGGCGGCGGACGACGGCGCATGACGGAGGCTCCGGCACGTGACGGCGGCTCCGGCGCGTGGCGGTGGCGCGTGACCCTCTGGCAGCGTGTGGATCTCACGCGCCCGGTGCTTCTCCGGTGCGTGGGGGAGCGTGCGGCGGTCTCTGGCTGTGCGGCTGGCGTCTCCGGCTTCGTCTCGACGCGCTGGTCACGGTAGTGGGCTCGATTTTACGGGATTCAAAACGGTTTTTAAGTTATGGCTCAAATCATCTCGGATTTGGGGTTTAAAACTTCTAGATCTAGTGTTTTCGAGGTTACCTGGTGAAGAGGAAGAGAAAAACCCCGGAAGTCTTCGGGGAGGCACGAACGGCTCGAGAATCGGATAGGGCTTCGCTGGAGAAGGTGAAAATGAGTTTTTCCTCTAAAGGACTTTAGTATTTATAGGAGAAAGGAGAGGGAAAACTTTAATTTTAAAAAGACGGAAAATAGGCTTTCTGGACTTTAGACTTGGCTTTCTCTCATTTTCATAAAAATTTTAATCGGGTTGAGTTTTGGGATGTTACAGTTAATATTGTAAGCATTTCTTTCACACAAGCTTGTCTGTCTGGATAAATGGTTTGGCAATAATGATACCACCTTTAGTTATGGTTCATACTTTATACTTTTCCTTTTGTGGCTTCTCGTCTCTTTGCGTCTCAGATTCTGTCCACTTTGTAGGTAGGTTCGGATGTTTTTAAACTAATAAAAGTGCCTTGAATGGCTCTGCCTTTGTTTGATGAAATTCGATTAGTTTATTTGAGTTCGTATGGTTTTAATGGGTTGTATATCGACACAGTTTTAACTTTTATATATAGTCCAATGTTTCCGGAAATTAGATCAACCAGCCTTTTTGTTTTAGTGGGAAGTTAAACTAGGAAAATTATAAAAAGTAGTGCAAATGGTATGTTGTAGTTATATTTAGATTCACACATGAAAGTCGTTATCTAAGTACGTCGGTTTGGTTCCACAATTGTTCAACATGAATATAACATTCATGTATAAGCCCAATCAAAATTTGTTTAGCTTGTCTAATTTGTTCAGTCCAAAAACTAAAACCTATTAAAAAGTCAACGGACTACAAAAAAAAATTGAATATTTTTATTATAAATAACATGTTTAATATTCATAAACAGACATCTTGTAATATACTACTTTCAAAGTATTTGTATAAAAGCGATAAGTTTAGTAGTGTTGTTTAAGAAACTCGCCAATTCGACGACTTTCCTCCCGTCTTTCCTATAAGTTCATCGCCCTCCGATCTCACACTTATTTTTTTTATTCGACTTCTTTTATTTTGTTCGGAACATTTGTCCACAAATTAACCGTTCTCATACTTAATTAAAATTTCGCAACAACAACAACCAATAATAAAAGTAGATGTTACATAGTAATTAGAGCACAATCCCATATATCATTTACATATCCTAGATATTCTCTATGCTATCCGAAGATGAACAATGAGCGAGTTTTCCAGGAGGAAACTAAGTGGTGATTGTTATATCCACTTGCTGAATTTCATATGCTCTAGTTTGATGAAATTCTCTGCTTCTTTGTCAACATCCTCATCTTCTTCCATCCTCTCGCTCTTCACCTTCCTCATATGATAAGATGACACCTTCATCACGTTACTCAAGTCTTCGTACTCCATAACTTCATTCGGTTTCTCATCGATCAAGCTCTTGTGATGGTGATGGTGACGATGATGATGATGATGATGGTGATGGCGATGGTGATGATGAGCTTTATGTTCAAGGAAGGTCCCAAGTACCATTTTTCTAATAACAACTCTTGTTGCTTAAGTTACATTTGAAATCAACAGAGGTACTATATATAAGATATATTTAGGATTGACGTCTAGCGATAAGGCTGAATCCGATACCTTTTTTCTTTTCTTTTCCCGTTATGTCCCTTTGGAACAAATATATAGATGTATGTAGACTTGCCCAACGTTCTTGGGGCTTTAAATGTGTAGATCAGACACATATTGTTGCATAAGTTTCTGGTTTAATATTTACCGATAACAAAAAGATTGGTACACATGGCTAGCTTCAACAAGAAGATATAAAAACAATTTAACGTAGAAAACCTGAAGAGGTGGGCCAATGGGAACTAAACGATAGTTCTACTTGCTAAGGTATATATGCTCATGCACAAACAAAAACGGTAAGGGGAGTAACCGTTGGCTATTCGAGGCATTAGATGCCTTCAATAATTGATCAAAATGGCGTATCATGACCGCAGCTTTAATAATCAATCTAAGGCCTATCTTCGTTGTGGAGTGGTCTCTTCAATCATGCATCTTGATGGGAATTGCATCTAATGCTTGCAAAGTTTGAAGAGTTTCTCTTAACACAGACCACATAAGCTTGAGGGTGGCTCTTTGATCCATCCTTTTTATGAAGACTTTAAGTCAACTTCGATAGTCCTCAACAGTTGAGATATTTAGGCCCTAGAGATATTGCTACACGGGTAAACGCCACCAACTATTTTTCATGAATGGTGTATTTTGTTACTTAGTTTTATGTTTATCACGATATCATCATACTACATCATCTTGTGAAATCCAAACCTTTTTTTTTTATCAAGGCATTCACCATCTAAAAACGAGCTCTATAATTTAAATAAATTCACCTTTTATATTTGAAAAGAAAAAAAAACTGACAGTTAATTCAAATCAAATAAGAAACGTGATTGGCAAATACTATGTTAAACGTAATTCTACCATTCCACAAGTTTCTAATCAAAGAATGTAAAGGATTTAGCTCCAAAATAAAGTAATTAAAAGTTTTGCATAATGATTTTTCTTTGTATTTTTCCAGAGAAAATATAAAATTTTTTCTTTTTTCTTTTTTGCATTTCCAAATTTTTCCTTTGTATGTGTTTTAAACTAATTTCATCACTCTGTAGGTTACCAATCAATGTTCAAACTTAAACAAAATTCTTTTCAAATTAAGATCTTCAATAGTTGCAATTTTATTTTGAATATTATTATTGGTAAATTGGAAAAGCAAATAGATTAATCCTAAATCCGGATGGAGCTTTTGTGAACAACCATTGAGACAAATATCTAATTATATAATTGAGAAGTAAGAATACACCAGCTTCATTCTCACGAGGTTAATTATATATGGTAAGATAAGAAGAGAATGAATATAGAAGAAGAACATAGAAGAGAGAAAGAGCGTGGCGAACATGGTAGGGAGAGAGAGAGATAGAGAGAGAGAGAGTAGGTTATGTTAATTTTCCTAAAATTGAGTCTTTTAGGTTATATTAATTTTTCTTTTAAAAAAATCGTCGTATTAGGGACATAATGTCCCACATCGGTAGTAGGAAGGGATCCTTAGCAATATATAAGGTATATAGGTAAGAAGAAGAAGAAGAAGAAGAAATAAATTACTAGCTAATTATAATGTTTGCGCGATATAATGATCGGAGTTTTGGAATTACGATGGTCTACGAAAAAGCATAAATCGCTCTAAAAAGTCAATCAACAGGTTTAAATCTCATGAATCTAAAATATTTCGTAATGAAAATAAACTTCCAATTTTGTTTACTCTAACAAAATACTATGCCCGCACAGGGTGCAGGCACCCCACCTAGTTTTTCTATCAACAAATAGTCACGCTTTAAGATGAATAGTCCGGTACTTTTTGTTGTTGTTGATGTGGTCCGGTACGTTTATATTTTTATTACGGTTTCTTTGAACGAATAAGCCTATTCAGTTTTAGCAGTCAATAGACTCAAGACAACTACAATCAACATAACTATGGTATTTATGAAGAAAAATAAATAAAAAGAGCACAACGTGCCGCTAGGAACGAGATTGTGTTTTTCAGTTTCAGGAATGGAGGTCGGAGGCGGCTTCTCCAACTGTCCCTCGAGCTTCCGTGTTGCCAGGAACGAAGGAGTCCGTTTGTCGCTTCTGGAGATCGTGTTAGTCCTCGGAGAAGCTGTAAGTGTTCTGCTATAAGGTTTGAGGACTGGCCTTGGTGGATACTCATGGCAACTATGATGAGGATTCCAACTCTTTTGAACTGCGGAAATACATGGTGGTTTACATTTCAGCGTGAATTGCTGCTTTATCTTCTCGCTTTAGATATGTTCTTCATGTAATTGCTTTCCATCCTTACTTTAAACTTGTTTTTTCTGTACTAGGGTAGTCTTTGTTGTTGTTTAACTGTTTTAAGTTTCATTAATTTTCGGTTTTTTTGCTTTTCTTAGTTGTATTTTTGTAATCACCGTCGCAAAAAAAAAATTGGTACATATGACTAGCTTCAACAAGAAGATATAAAAACAATTTAACGTAGAAAACCTGAAGAGGTGGGCCAATGGGAACTAAACGATAGTTTCTACTTGCTAAGGTATATATGCTCATGCACAAACAAAAACGGTAACGGGAGTAACCGTTGGTTATTTGAGGCATTAGATGCCTTCAATAATTGATCAAAATGGCGTATCATGACCTGACCGTAGCTTTAATAATCAATCTAATGCCTATCTTCGTTGAGGAATGGTCCCTTCAATCATGCATATTGATGGGAATTGCATCTAATGCTTGCAAAGTTTGAAGAGTTTCTCTTCACACAGACCACGTAAGCAGTTGATCCATCCTTTTTATGAAGACTTAAAGTCAATTTCGATATATAGTCGTCAACAGTTGAGATATTGCTACACGGTGTAAACGCCACCAACTATTTTGCATGAATGGTGTATTTTGTTACTTAGTTTTATCACGATATCATCATACTCTACATCATCTTGTGAAATCCAATATATATATCAGGCATTCACCATCTAAAAACGAGCTATATAGTTTTAATAAATTCACTTTTTATATTTGAAAAGAAAAAAACTGATAGTTAAATCAAATCGAATTGAAACGCGATTCTGCAAATATTGTGTTAAATGTAATTCTACCATTCCATAAATTACTAACCAAACAATGTAAAAGATTTAATTCCAAAATAAAGTAACTAAAGTTCTGCATAATGAAATTTTCTTGTATTTTTCCCGAGAAAGTGTAAATTTGTGTTTTTGTTTTATTTTGCATTTTACAAAAAAAATGATTTGTAAAATAGTTGCATAAGCTCGTTTTTAAACATAATTTCATCATTCTAGTAGTTACCAATCAATATCCAATTTTAAACAAATTTCCTTTCAAATTAAGATCTTCAATAGTTGATATTTTATTTTGAACATTATTATTAATAAATTGGAAAACCAAAAGATTAATCCTAAATCTGGATGGAGCTTTTATGAACGACCATTGAGACAAATATTTTTTCTACCGACAAGTTAGTAACGCCTTCAAATAAACTAGTGTTTTATCCGCGCTGAACGCATATGTTTTTTAGTTACAAATCTAATAATTTTATTTTTATAACCAGAGATTTTTAGCTTGTGGGCCCGTACATTCTATAGGGCGGAATCCAAACCATTTTAAATTCATTTTCATTAGGAGAGAAAACTCCTCCCAGGATGGCTCGAACCCTCTACCCAAAAGACGCTTACATTTTCAGTGACTAGGGGCTTACTACTAGGCCAACAACACGTTGGTATTTATAAATATAAATTTTATATTACACATTTTAAAATCTACTTCCTCCGTATTTAAAAGGTTGATGTTTTAGTTTCTTTATTTGTTTATAAAAGATTGATGTTTGAGACAATAATTATTGCATTTACTTTTAAATTTATATATAATTGAAAATATAAATATATGATTGGTGAAAGATGTATTAGAAAACAAAAACAAAACAAAAGTAAAAACTAAAATCAATTATTATTTATTAATATGTATGAAAAGCCTAAAACATCAATATTCAAAATACAGAGGGAGTATATTTTGTGTATATTTTAAATGTTATTGCGATATTTTATTTGAGTTTTAATATTTTTTTTGCTTTTGAATTTATTTTTTTCTTTTATTTCAATTCTTTTATTATATTTAAATTTAATTTAATCTAAATTGAGTTTATATCTGGTTATTAATTAAGACTTTGAATTTTATATTTTAATCACAAAAATCTTACTAAATCATAACACATAATTTTTTATTATAGAATTAATACAAATCTATTTGGGCTAATATTGATTGGAGTTCATAAAAGTAAAATGTGAAGTCCATTCTATTTAGGTTTAGTGTGAATATATTGTTTATATTTAAAATTTTACAAATTTTCAATTTATATTATTATAAATTCATTAAATTTTTTAGTTTTGATTTCATTTTTTAAAATAATATATTTTAGATATTTATTTTGGTTTTTATTGTTTTTTATTTTTATTTCATTGATTTTTGTTTTGAGTATTTTTAAAATATTCCGAGTTTAGATTTTAGTCAAATGAGTTTTATCTATAATTTTATAATTAAAATTTAAACATTATATTTGAATCAAAATTATTTTACCAAACTATACTGTAGAAGTTAATTTATTTTATTGTAGAATTAATCTTTCTATTTGGTTATTATGTGGGATTGTATCAAGTAGTCTATTTTATTTGAAAATGAATAAGTAAACTTAGCACAAATATTATTTATGTTTAAAATTTTATATTTTTTGAAATAAAATTTTAAATGTTATCAATTTTATTATATTATAAAAAAATTCATAATTGATTTTGTTTTAGTTTTAAATTTAAATACTATGGTTTCAACATTTTGTTTGTTTTTTTTACTTTGGATTTTATTGTTTTTTGTTTAAATATTTTTGAAATATTCCAAATTTAAGTTTCAATCAACTTAGTTTCATCTACTATTATAAGTTAAGTTTTTTTAAACTTTATTTGAATCATAAATATTTTAGTAAATTATAATATCTAATTTTATTTATTGTATAATTAATTTTCTTAAGGATAAAACTTTCTTTGTTTAGTTTTTTTTTGAATAATGTGTATTTGTAATTTTAAAGTTTATGATATGAAATGGTTTTATTTGTGTATAATATATTATATAGTTTTAATATGTTTGGATGATGATTTTGTAATTGGTTTTTGTTTCTATATTTTTTTTACTTTTTATGAAAAATATATTTATGAAAGTTATAATTATGATAGTAAATTTCCTAAACTCGTATTCTATTAATTGTTTTAATATTTTTAAAATCAAAATTTATTAATTAGTCTTTCTGACCCTTTTTGCAATTGGTTAATTATTTTATATATTTAGATGAAATAAACTATAAAACGTATTTATAAAAACATCACCCTATCTCACTATATGATTGAATAATATAAATATTAAATTATTTTTAATATTTTAATTTTATCAGGTTAAAAATATATCAAATTAGTTTTAATATTTAAATTTACATCTTATAAATTAGAAACTTTTTAATCTTACATTTGATTTTTTTTTCAGTTTTGCTATTTTTGTTAGATGAAATATATTCAATTATTTTTATTTATGTTAGTTTATGTGTATATTTACCAATATTTGTTTTTATTATAGATAAAAATAACTGATATATTAAATTATTTAGTTATATGTATAATTTGATTTAATAGATTGTATATAAAATATATTTTTGATTACGAAAATTCGATAGTGTTAAATATACTATATATTGTACTATTTCATTTATAAAATATTTTATTTTTATATAAAAATAATTTAATTACAATAAATGCAATTAGACATTCATGAAAAAATAATAGAGTAACCCGTCAGTTTTTTTTTCATATCAAATAAAAATATTTTTCAAATTTAAAGGACATGCCATCAAAACTTTGTTAGAGATCTAAATTCCAACTTCAAATTTTCTTAATATTATAATCTAAAATTTAGTTAATGTTAATTTAATTATTTATTTTTATAATATCCACTATTGAATTATATCGAAAAACAAAATTTGTTGTTTTATGTTTAATTATTTTAGGTTAATTTATATTTTTACAATAATTTATGTTTTAAACTATATCATTATATTAATCAATTGATTTACTAATTTTATTATGCTTATATATATATATCATATGATTCTTATTTTTTATAATTCAAAGTTTAGTTATTATTAATTTATAATAATATATTAATATTAATTACGAATATATTTTATTTTTTTAGAAAAATTTGAAAAAAGTTTTATAAAATTTTATTATGATAAAAAGTAAAGAAAAAATATTAGAAAATATTATGAATAAATTATTTATAAATAGATTTAATATTTTTATTCGTAATGAAATCTTAATGAATAATTATATATTATAAATAATACGTAAGACTAAGATTTATTCTATAATGGTTTTTGTTTTAATATATTAGATAGTCCGGTACTTTTATATGTTTATTATGGTTTCTTATTTTCTTTGAACGAATATGTCAATCCAGTTTTAGCAGTCACTCAACACAACTATAATCAACATAACTATGGTACATATGAAGAAAAATAAATAAAAAGAGCATTGTTACAAAAAAAAAAAATAAATAAATAAAAAGAGCATAACGTATATGCGTCAACTGAATTCAAATCCGCAGATTAGACATTGCATGTTATCCATTTTTTTTTTGTTACGTTTATATTCCAAATACACTCGTTAGATGAACGGTAAATTTATACAGGATTGAAACATATTCCCATAAAAACTTTTGAATAGGGTCCTACCTCATATAAGAATCATCAAAATTTATACAAAATCTATTTTATATATTAATTTGTGATAATATAAAATTTTCATATGTTTATTATAAAATATATATTTTTAAAATATATATAATAAAAAATTATGTAACTTTTAAATGTATAAAATTATCTTTATGCTTTTGTTTTTGTTTAGATTAATTTTTTTTTGTTTTGTATAATTATTTAGATATAGTTTTTATTAGTATAAAAATAAAATTATAAGTTTTTTCGAATAGAATTCTGAGTATCTCAAATTCAGTTTCGGGTAAATCTAGAAGAAGCAAGTGGAAAGTTGTATAGATTGAATTATTATTCCCATATTTATTAGATGAACGGTAAACATATGACCGGTAGGAAACATATTCCCATAAAAAAAATTGAATAGGGTTCTACCTTCTATAAAAACCCGCAAAATTTATACAAAATCTATTTTATATATTAAGTTATGATAATATAAAATTTTATATGTTTATTATAGAAAATATATTTTTTTTTGTTTTTTTTAAATATATATAAATTAAAATATTATGTAATTTTTAAATGTATAAAATTACCTTTATGCTTTTGTTTTTGTTTAGATTAATTTCTTTTTTGTATAATTATTTAGATATAGTTTTTATTAGTATAAAAATAAAATTATAAGTTTTTCGAATAGAACTCCGAGTATCTCAAATTCGGTTTCAGGTAAATCCATATGAAGCAAGTGGAAAGTTGTATAGTTTGAATTATTGTTACTGTTAGTGTTGTAAGTAAAAATTATTTGGAAATAATTTATCTAGTTCTTGTGTTTAGAGCTTTCAATTTGAAGATATATCATGCCCAAAAATCCTAAATATCACTTGCAAATTGAAATATATCCTGAGATTTTTTTTCTTTACTTTTTTCTAAAAAACTAAGCCAATTGGTAATTAGAACACTTCCAACAATAATTGTTCATCACAGAATTTCTTAACAAATTATAAAAACTAAATAATAATATAATCTTTTTGAATTTCTTTGAGAAATTTTAAATAAGTTTTGAGAAACTCAAACAATATTGTATTATTTGTTATTATTTGTTAGAAATTAGGCAATGTAGATGGCCAAAAAATCAGTCTGGCAATTTGTTAACCAATTTAGACAAAATTAGAACGATTAAGTACCTTTTATTGTCTGAATAAACGCGTAGACGACTAAGCGGCCAATTTTTATATATTTTTTTGGCTACAAGATAAAATAAAGAAACCTATATTTCACTAATCCAGCTTGGTGGCTCCGGTCTAACGTGGATTAAGTATGACGGTCTTAAACGGGCACTGCGTGCTAGTCTATCTGCCATCAAATTTGTTGTGCGCGATACATGGATGAGTTCGAAAGTTGAGAAGTACTCCCTTCTTAATTGGAACTCCTCTAAGTGACTCGAGAAAGCTGGCCATTCTTCTGGTTCCGACACTATCTTCACCAATTCTGAACAGTCTGTTGCAAATGTTATGTGTTGATGTTTATGATACTTCATGCATTCCATGGCCCATACTAGGGCTTCAAATTCTGCATGTAGTGGGGATAAGCTGGCTCTGATATTCATTGCTCCCATCAAAACATTCCCATCTCTCTCATAACCACGATACCATCCTTGTCCTGAAAACTGATCACCCTCTTTTCAAGATCCATCCACAAAACACCATTGACCAATGATTGTCAGATCACCTTCAGAAAATCCTCTACCTATCATTCCTGATGTTAATTCTTTTACCTCATTTATTTGCGCGTCCCCCCATGTCACTGATTCAGTTTCCGCCAATCTTAATGTTTCCTGAGGATTCCGGTCGATATGACTGTAAACCATGTCATTCCTAATCTTCCAAATATACCACATTATCCAAGAATAGATATCCATCTCCAAAAAAAAATAATCCATGTTCGTATAGATAGATGTTGTGGGAAAATTTTGTGGATTTGTCGGTATGTGAGAAAGTGCCCAAGTTTGAATAGCTGTGGGCATTCAAATAAAACATGATTTATTGATTCTTCCTCTACTCTGCACCGAACACATTGAGTGTCACATTTTATCCCTCTCCCTCTTAAGTTTTTTGTCACGGGTAAACAACCTGATAATGCTTTCCATATAAAATGTCTTATCTTAGGTGGACATTTTATCTTCCACGCGAAAGCTTTTAGTTTTTTAATACTTGGCTCCAGGACAGGTGTACCTTCGCCATTGCTAAAGACATCTCGCTCTAAATGATATCCCGACTTCACCGTATATTTTCCAGACTTCGTAGGAAACCATCCCAACGAGTCAGATCTATGCGACCGGCTGAAGGGGATACTCAGGATCAAAGCCACATCCTCTGGTGCTATAACTGTCTCCATTAGTTGAATATTCCACATCTGGCTGTTTTGGTCAATCAATTGGTCAACAGTAACCAGAGAATGACAAGTCTCCATTTTTTGAGTTGCTGGTCTCGGGCGATAGGATGGTATCCACGGTCATTCCATATTGAAATAGACTTCCCTGTTCCCACCCTTTTGATTAGTCCTTTCTTAACTAGAGGCCTAGCCGAAGTAATACTCCGCCATCCATAGAATGCTGAGTATGATCTTACTGGATCAAGAGAATCCGCATTCCTGAAATATCTTCCTTTAAAAACTTTTGAAAAAAGGATATTCGGCTTCTCAATTAGTTTCCATAGTTGTTTCGCCAAAAAGGCCGTGTTTACGTCGCGAAAGTCTCTAAAGCCAATCCCCCTCCTTTTTCTCTACAAAGTTTGTCCCAAGACATCCAGTGCATACCTGAACTTGTGCCCCCCGTGCTCCACCAAAAATTTGATACTATACTTGTCAGTTTTGTAGTAATCTTCTTCGGAAGCCGATAACAAGACATTACATGATTTGGCAAAGCCGTCGTCACTGCCTTTATCATAACTTCCTTACCACCTCTTGAGAGAAGCTTTGTCGTCCAGCCATTAACTCTTCCATGAAGTCTATCCTGTAAAAAACTAAATACCTGCGTTTTGGGTCCACTCAGACTCTCTGGGATACCCAGGTATGATCCCATTCCACCCAACGTTGTGATACCAAGTAAGTTTTTCAATTCCTCATGGGTTTCGGCCGCCACTGTATGCCCAAACTGAAGTGAAGATTTCGCGAAGTTTATTTGTTGACCCGACACACCCTCATAGTCTTTAAGTATCTGTAAAATTTTCTGGCATTCCTCCTTATTAGCTTTGAAGAAAAATAAACTATCATCCGCAAAGAGGAGGTGTGAAATTGATGGACATGCTCTTGCAACTTTCATTCCTGTTAATCGCTATTCGCGCTCTGCTTTCTTTATATTCACAATCAAGGCCTCCGTGCATAAAATAAATAAGTATGGTGATAGTGGGTCTCCTTGTCGTAACCCTCTATGTGGAGTTATTGATCCCCGTGGCTGTCATTAATGAGAACTCTATACTGAACCGTGGTTATGCAACACATGATCCGATCCACACATTGAGTCGCAAATCCCATCTTACCCAGGAGCTTCTCTATGAAAGCCAATTCAACTCTATCATAAGCCTCACTCATATCCGTTTTGATTGCCATGAATTTACCCTTGCAGGATGGGTTCGTCCGTAATCCATGAAACGTCTCCTGAGCTATTAAGATATTATCAGAGATCAGTCTGCCCGCAACAAAGGCAGATTGCGTTTCTGAAACCAACCTTGGTAGTAGCCCCTTCAATCTTTGACATAATACCTTAGATATGATCTTGTAACCCACATTACAAAGACTAATCGGGCGCATTTCCGTCATTCTGCTCGGTCGTTCCGTCTTTGGGATAAGACAAATATTTGTCAGATTTATTCTTGCGTCCAGTTCCCCATATTGGAGGAAATCGTTAACCAACCGAACAACATCATTTTTCACTATGGGCCACGCCTGTTGGTAGAATAAAGCTGTCATCCCATCTGGCCCCGGGGCCTTCTCTGAATGCATCATGAACAATGCTTTTCTAACCTCCTCCTTGGTCGCCAAAACCATAAGTCTCGCATTCATCTGAGCTGTGATTGATACCGGGATCTCCTGTAAAAACTCCTCAAAGCAATCCGAGTTGTTAGTCGTGAATAATTCACTAAAGTATTCCACTGCTATTCGTTCCACTTCATGATCCTTTGTAATCCAAACTCTTGATGAATTGTGAAGTCCAACGATACGATTCCTTGACCTCCTTTGTTTGGTTAGGGCGAAAAAAATTTCGTATATCTGTCGCCCGATGTGTGCCACAGATTCCTGCTTTTTTGTTGCCAAAATTGTTCCTCGTCTATATAAGCTGCTTTTAGTTTTTCCGAAATCTCCAATACCTCTGCTTGTGTTCTATTATCATCTTTTTGGGCCTCCTCCAGTATTCTCTGCAGCTCGTTTATATGATCCTTATTGTATTGAGGATTGTTTTTCCTCCATTTCGATAGCTCTCGTCTGCATCTACCAATCTTGTCATAGAAATTTCTTTCCCCAGTGACTTCCATTTCTTCCCATCCATGCTTAATTGTGTCCATTAGACCATCTTTTCCCACCCAACGTTTATCAAACCTGAACTGACCTCGTCTCTTCTGAATTTTATCCTCAATCGATGCCACAATCGGCCGGTGATCTGATCCAACCATTCCAAGATATTCTACAAACGAAAAAGGAAAAAGTATATGCCAATCTTCATTTGCCAGAGCTCTATCCAATTTGCACCTGATAAGTTGTTTTCCTATCCTACCTCTACAGGAAAGAGAGTCTCCCAATGACAAGAATTCGATTAGACCACAATCATGAATCATATTATTAAAAGATACAAATGTGGATGCGTGCCTTAGAGATCCACCTTGCTTTTCATGGTTTCCTGTTATTTCATTCAGATCACCTATTATAAACCACGGGTTTGTTCTCACCACACCCATACGAGTCAATCGCTCCCAAACTTGGTCCCACAACTTCTGTACTGGGTCACGATAAACAAAGGATAGCGAAGCTCTATTCCCTTGTACATCTGCTTCAATATCGATAATTCTATTTCTTGCATATATAATATTCACATCTGATATATCGTTGTAATATAACACCAGTCCTCCACTGGCTCCCCTCGGTTCTACCGTGTACATCTTGTCGTATCCAAAGTGAACCATAAATTTTTGTGTAAAAGAAAAAGGTTGTTTTGTCTCTGAGAGAAATAAAAACTCCGGTTTATTCTTGTACACTATCTCCCGTAAATAACCTATTGTCCATTTATTTCCCAAACCTTGATAATTTCAACTCAATATCCGCATACTAAGACTTAATTTTATTTTCTCCCGTCTGGAGTATCGACTTGGATTTAAAGAGATCCCAAAGTCGTGTTTTGTTAGGATAATTTCCACCCATCTTGTACCGAAAATTCCTTTGTCTTATCTTGTTCTCCTCCCTCAGATAAAAAAAAATGATGCCAGTTATAACTATTGGCCCTATAAGTTTCCAAAATTCCCTTTACCAATTCATCATTTGTTTCCTCCCTGCATACAATCTTCAGTATGAGCGGCCAATTTTTATATTAGGGGTAAAATCTGTTAGAAACTACTATTGGATTGGAAGTGCTCTAATATTTCTTAAAATTAGTTGTTATGCAATCAATCTGTCCACGGGCAAGGGACAATCATGATAATACTTACATCACTTTATTTTACATAAGCAGCAGCAACAACAACACTCCTTAGTAATCATAAGTTCATCAAACACGAACACTTTCTTTCTTTCTTTTGTTAAAAGGCCCATGTTTGGTTTTGGTACGATACTGAAACATGTTCATCACACACACATCTAAATTATAATTTATTATTTCGTAACATAATCATCGCTTTTCATTGTGAACCGGCAGAGTAGTTGGGTGCAGTCAGAGTCCCCTACTCCCCCACCCGACCTTGTGGTGGCCGCCGCCATTGTAGCTGACTCGCCAGTTCTCCGAAGCCTTGACCACTACTGCATGGCCACTGCCACTGCCACGGCTGGGGTTCATGTAGACATGATGTGGTGGAACCTGAGGAGCCATAAGCCTGTCCTGGTGCTTCATCCCGTACGCACCGTGTTGCTTCATTCCGTGCCCACCGTGTTGCTGCATCCCGTACCCACCGTGGTATGCATCTTCATGCCCCTCCTGCCATCCATTACCCATCTTTCCCTGGAAATCATAATTAACAAAATTACCATTGTGAGAAACCATACAAAAATTATTTAACTGTTTAATAGGACTATAGGAGCGACAATTGGTGCATTTGCATATGACTTGCATGTCATAACATATCCCAAAATATATAAATCAGATTCCATAAAAAAAAAAAAAAATATTTAATTTTATATAACTAACATAAGTTTCAGGACTTCTAATTTTTTCTAAGACACCGGTCAAAACATGTACGTAACCTAGTGGCACATCTTGCAGGTTATTTTAAAATTGATATGGATTGAGACAGTTTGGAAGAATATTCACAACATAACATGATAAGTTAGGTTGCGACACCTTAAAAGATGGCTTACATTGTGGTGAGGTTGAGCCATCGGAGGTGGGGGCATGAAGTTCATATGAGGTGGCTGTTGGTGGTGGTGGTTGCCTTGATGTGGCAACACAGTAGTGTGGCTCTGGCTACTCTTATAGAACTCATCCACGTCTGAGTCTGAATCTTCTTCATCACAGACAGGCATGTGACCCATGGGTGGACGGCCGTGGTTAGCCGGAAGCCTCATGTGGTGGTCGTAGCTGGCTTGACGGGCAAAGTAACCTCCATCTGACTTCTCATGAGACACGAACTCCTTGTGCTCCTCGAAGGCGTAGCCGCTGCTTCTGTGATCCTTGTGGCCGTACCCGTACCCTCCAATAAGTTTGTCAAGCATTTTTTTCTTTATATATGTACTTGTCTTAGTTTTCTTTGATATGGATGATTAAAATCTTTCTGGTGTTTCTATATATATACAAATCACGTAGTGTAGTGTTAATTTAAAATTGTTTATATGATTCCCTCTGGAAATTACTTCCATACCATCATGACATTTAGTTCAATCTTATTCTCTTTTCTACCACCACCATACCGAAAGTTGAGTAGACATATTTGTTCTGATTCCGCTCGTCTTTTAAAATGATAATCTGGTTCACGTGTGAAATTCGTATTCTAAATTGACTGAATACAGATGAAAGGATAATAATCAAACAGAGATTAGCGGTCATTGCTGTGGACCAAACCATTTTGTTTTTGGGGCGGACACGGTTCGCTGCGGACCAATCTTTTTTTGTTCATAAAATTGGACCGCACTTGGTCCGCTGCGGACTTCTTTTTTTTTTTTTTTTCAGACCGTTGCGGACTAAAAACTGTGAATGGTAAATAAAAGCAGTTTAGATAATGCGGACTAATCCGCCTTGACCGCAGTTACCATTCAACTCTAGTTCTATTTATTACGTATCGGTTTTGACTTTGGTTTGATTATTTTTTTTTTGGGAAAATTGGCTAAAAGGATGGAAAAATAAACATTGTCCATATATTTTTTTTTTTAAATCCAATTGTAACCTTATCTTTACATATAAAATAAATTTGTAAAATGAAAATTTTTAGAAACAATAAAATAATTTAATATTATTCTTCTTAACCTAATAAAAATATTATGAAATAAATCTCATTCTCATTAAGTTAATAAAACAGAGTACAAATGTATTATATACATGTATGAAATGATCTAAACCGGAGCTAATTTATACAAGTAAACCGGCTAGATATACTAAACCAATGATCTATTCTAACAGCCCCCCTCAAGATGGAGAGAAGAACAAATTGTAAAGACCCATCTTGCGTATGTTTTTTCGAAATAGTGATGGAAACAGAGGCTTTGTTAGAACATCAGCCAACAGTTGGGTCGTGCTTACATATGTTGGCTTGATCTAGCCATTCTCGATGAATTCTATAACCTCATGACAATCCAACTCTATATACTTTTTTCCTCTCACTGTATTGTTAGAGATATGTAGAGCCGATGTATTATCGCAATACAAGAACACAAGAGGAGTAAACGGTATATCAAGGTCCTTGAGTAGATTAGATAACCATATCAACTCCTTAGAAGCCATATTCATCGCACAATATTCAACTTATGCATAACTACAAGAAACGGTGTCTTGCTTCTTCGATCTTCACGATACAAGAGATTGTCCAAGAAACATGGCATAGCCAATTACCGAACTTCTAGTATCCAAACATGATCCCCAATCAGAATCAGAGTAACCACGAAGAGCAAAATCTGTATCAACCATATAATGTAGTCCTTGACCAATATAACCATTTAGATATTGTGGATCCTAAAACCCACACTCAGATTTTGGAGTGTTTAGATGAGCTGATTTATAAAGTAGGTGGGCTAGATTCTTGGTTAAACGTGATCAAGGAGCTTAACAACGGTGAATAAATGGATTTGTATTAATTTGGGTGTAAGAACAATAAGAACTTGAGCTACAGAGCGATTACAAAGTCTTAATTCTAGGTTGGAATATGAATGAAGAATCGGATCCCCCTACAAGTCGTCGGAACTCTCTATTTATAACCTTTCTCTGTCTTCAACCGCTTTCCCTCAATCTCGGAGTCCACTCCAACGTCTCGCGCTTTTCTCAGGATCTTCTCGTTGCGCAACTCCTTCTTCTTTGGCTCCATGACCTCGAGCTTGACTGCGTCGTCGTCTTATCGGGTCGCCTCTCGGAGTCGGGTCTTGTAATCGGGCCATCACGTGTTGATCAGGCCTTTACTTTGAGAGATGGGCCTTGCTCAGCTGAATTTACTCGGGGTGAATTCTAGCCCAAACATTTGCCCCCAGCCTTTTAAGTGATTCGTCGGGCTTGAAAGGCGGAGTCCGTTCGTGTAAGGCCCATAGCCTTTTTCTGGATAGGTCCGAATCCAATCATTCAAACAGTGTCCGGGATACGCGATCGATTCGCCTTCCTTCGCGTGCCATTGGATGGCGTGTTGGATCAGAATCCCGCCAAAACAGACGGCTGGGATTAAAGGCGAATCTCAGCTACGCGTAGTCGCAGCGCGTGGAAGATACTCGGAAGATCTGACGGTTGCGATTTGCGAGATCTTAAAGGATTTGCGGAGTCCCGAGGTCACGCAATTATGATGGCTTAATAACTCCTCTCCTCGTGAACCCACTCTCCAAGACTCAACCGCCAACCCTAAGGTAACTTCTCCACTCTCCTTCCTTATATCGGCTCCTTTTCTCTCTTCTTATTTTTTTACGCTTTTCGTTTTCTCTCATCTGTTTGTGAAAAAAAAAAAGAAACTGCTTTCTTGAAATCCTTGAATGATGTCAAAATCAAGTCTTGTTAGAGTGAAAAAGGAGAAACAGGTTGCCGAGGAGGAAGAGTACGAGCACCCCATTCCGACTACGAAGGCGGAGGATATCGAGAGTTTGTACTCATCGTGCGGCGTACCCAGGTCGGTGGAGCTGAAGCTTCTTGATCCCGGAGAAACGCCGGAATCGGTTGGGCCGGGTTATTGCTGTGCCTATAAGGCCTATTTCTAAAAATGCAACCTGGTCTTTCCGATTCCTCATCTTCTGTTGGACGTACTGGGCGAACTCGGGATGGCGCTTCCGCAGCTAACCCCAAACTTCATCCGCTATCTCATCGGCCTATTGGTTAGGGCCCGAGAGGAGGGAGTTCCGTTCGATTTATCTGTTCTTCACGATTTGTGCTCGATCAAACATAACTTGGCGACGGGACTCTTCTACCTCTCTCCTCGGAGAAGTTTGGCAGTCTTGGTGGCGGTGCCGAACCGGGAGGATCGTTGGAGAGAGCGGCCCCTCAAGTTCAAGCTCGATTGTCATTCAATCGGAGATTACGATCCCTCTAAAATCGCGACCGCGTGGTCGGAGTCTGTTGGTTAGAGATAGCGTTTAGCTAGGGTTTTTTTTTTGCATGTCGGTTTTGACCTTATCCGAAGATATCTGATCGTTTATTTTTCAATGTTTGCAGAGATCCCAGAGAGGTTTGGAATAACTCCCGCGATCAGGAGATTAGCAGGCGTTCTCGGCTCCAGAGACGTGCTCTGGACCTCTTTTAATTTTGACAGAGTAAATCGCGCACTCGAGCTTCCGGAGGCAATAGAGCCATTGGAGACTCGTCCTGCTCCGGCCCTTATCGGTGAGTGTATACACGCTCTTTTCTTTCATATCCTGGGTGCGAGTCTCAACTTTCTTTTTTGTTTTACAGCTTCCCGAGAACACTCGCCTTCCGAAGCCGCTTCGTCGAGTACGACTCATCCGAAGAAGAAGATGAGGAGACGTCCCACCGTTCGCGAGTCATCCAAGAGGCCTTCTTAGAAGGCGATGTCTGGTGGTTATGCGCCTATCCATGCTGGTCAGCTGAGTGACGCTCTAGCCTGTGCTATTAACGACGGGAGGTCTGGAGGTGTTCCTCCGCCGCCTCCTCGTCGAGACACGGAGTCTGGGAAGGGACCGGAAGCTGTACGCCCCGACCAAGTGATTCATCTGAGTTCCAGGGCCACCGGAAGTGATTCCTCGGTGCAACCTTTGAACAAGAAGCCTTGATATGAAAAGGAGGCAGCTGTTGGGTCGGGCTCGTCGCATGCTCCGAGGTCCAAGCTGTTTCACTGGAAGTTTGACCACACGAAGGATTTTTCGATCACGGATGATCCTGACGGACTCGCCCATTTGCTCCGTCATTGCAAGGCCGCTGGGTGTTCTCTCCCTTCGGTGATGAACCTGATAGGCCGGGAGTTGTATGTCAAGGCGATGACTGCTAAAGGAAAGGTAGTTCTTCGGGCTTTTGTTTCCTTTTTCTTTCCATGTCCTCTTTTTTACATGCTGGATTTTTGTTTCAGGCTTTGGAGGCGGACAATCAGCTCACGGCCTTTTATGAGCAGAGTCTCAGGTCTGTCCCTCGTCAGGTGGAGCTCGAGCAAGCTCAGAGCGTCGTGCATCAATTGACCACGAGCCTCAAGGGTTGCCAAGAGGAGATGAAGCGTTGCGAGGCCGAGCTTAATGTTGTGAGGTCCGAGCGCTCGGTCGTTGTGGAGAGGACGGTTACTCTGGAGAAGCAAGTCAAGGAACTCCTTGAGAAGGCTGAGACTGCGATCCGCTCGGCCAGGCATGACGGAATGAGGATCAGGGATGGTCACTACTACGACATGTTCGAAGCTCATAAGGACAAGTTTGAGAGGAAGAAGAAAGAAACGGACTGCGAGATGAAAGTCCAGGAAGTGGAGGCCAATATCGAGCTGATAAACCTTCTGCAAAGTGGGGTGACTACTCTCGAGGAGGAACTTCCCAAGCTGTTGGAGCAGAGGGAGACTTTTGCGAAGGAGTTTGAAGCCGCGCAGGTTTCTGACTTCTCTCTGAGTGCCGAGCTGCGTGCAATCCCTCATATCTCAGACGATTCGGTGATGCGCGCGGCTCGCTCTACGGGTTTCAACGAGTTTGGATCGAACGCTGAAATGATGGAAGGAGCTGCAAATACCGGGATAAATCAAGCGGCCGAGATCGGAGTCCAGGAGAAGCAAGATGGTGAAGCTGGTGGTGAGGAGCAGGATTGATGACTGCTCCTTAAAAATTTTAATCTCTTTTTTTTTTTGGAATTCCCTAAAGCCCCCTTTTGGGCTAAAGTTGAACTCTTTTTAATTTTGCTTTTGGTGTTGCCCGGGAGGGCTTTTATCCGCAACTCTTTTTGGCTCGGGTGAGCCTTTTAATGCACATTTTAATGTTTATGTTTTGTTTGAGCTTGGATCTTATGTTAGCAAAATATCGAGGTTCGCTTATGCGTTGCTAGTTTGCAAGTTGAACCTTCGGGTCGCGGAGTAGAACTTCTTAGTTTGTCGCTTAGTCTGACCAGACGTTCTTTGTGTTTTTCAGTTCGTTTTGCGACTTAGTGCCCTTTTTGGTTCGCTATGGTTCGGACACCTGTTTAGCCCGTGCAGAGCTGTTTTAGGGTTTACTTCCGAGTATGTTTGCGAGTTGCGGGCTTTGAAAGATTGCTATAGAGAGATCTTCTGGGGTTATAGTTCACGAAACACTTAAGATTTCAAGACTTAGCGTATTTGCGAATTATCACTTATGTTTAGTGAGACTTTGTTTGACATGTACTTTGGAATTGGCTAAGGTTTCAAGACTTAGTGAATTTGTAATAGCCTGTGTTGGCTGTAATGAAAAATTCCATTAATGTACACTCCAGAGTTTACATTGATGTGTTGGGTGATAACCCTGTACTCCCCCCCCCCCCCCCCCCCCCCGAAAAACGAAAAGATAGATGAAGGAATTTTAAGTTTTTGGGTGGAGTGGCTGCACTCGAGGTTCGAGCTGCCTACGTACCCTGCCAAGGGATCAAGCCTAACGTAGTTCGATTGTTGTGAGTACTCACGGATGGTATAGCTTGAGGTTCGTGGCATTCCACGGCCTCTTCACGGGTACTCCGTTTTTGTGTTTCGCGAGCTTGTAGACGCCGTCTCGGACTATCTCGGTGACTCGGTAGGGGCCTTCCCAGTTGGTCTCGAGTTTTCCGGCGCCTGGCTCTCTCGTGTTTGAGTAGACTTTGCGCAATACTAAGTCTCCCACGCTGAACTTCCGGAGTCGGACTCTGGAGTTGTAGTAGCGGGAGGTTGCCTGTTGGTAGTTTTGCATTCGTATCAGCGCTTGGTCGCGTTGTTCTTCGATCATGTCTAGACGATCGCGGAGCATTTGTTCGTTTAGTTCCTCGTGTCTGGGGCTTAGGGCCCTCCTGATAGTCGGAACTGATACCTCTGCAAGGACCACCGCCTCCATTCCGTATGCCAACGAAAACGGAGTCTCGCCGGTCGCGCTGTGAGGTGTAGTGCGGGAAGCCCATAGGACTCCCGGTAGCTCCTCAGACCATGCGGACTTTTTGGAGTCGAGTCTTTTCTTGAGGCTACTTAGTAGTGTCTTGTTCGCAGCTTCTGCCTGACCATTTCCTTGGGGGTACCTCGGAGTCGATGTGGTCAGGCGTATCTTCCAGGTTTTGCAGAAATTTCTGAAAGCTTTGGAGATGAACTATGAACCGTTATCCGTTACTATTTCGTAGGGGAGTCCGTGTCGGCAGACTATGTGTTCCCAGATGAAGTGTCGTACTTCGATTTCTGTAGTTTGCTGGTAGGCTTTAGCCTCTATCCACTTGGTGAAATAATCGGTCAAGACCCGCAGGTATCTTAGCTGCTTTGGCCCTGACGAAACGAGTGGGCCTACTATATCCATCGACCACCTCATGAAGGGGTAAGGCGCGGAGATCGAGGATAGTTTTTCTGCAGGCTGATGGATGATCGGGGCATGCCTTTGACATTTATCGCACTGCCTGGTGTAGTTCTCGCAATCGGCGATCATGGTCGGCCAGAAAAACCCTTGTCTTTTGATGTGAATGGCTAGGGCTCGTCCTCCGGAGTGGTTTCCGCAGGTGCCTTCATGGGTGTTTCCCATTACGGCGAGGGCTTCTTGAGCATGCACGCATCGTAAGTATGGTTCTGCGGTGCTGCGTTTGAATAGGTGATCAGTGATCACGCAATATCGGGCGCTTCGCGCCTATAGTTTTTTGGCTTGACACTTGTCGTCGGGGACTAAGCCGAGTTGGATGTAGTCCAGGATCGGTTTCCGCCAATCCGGCCTGTTCAAGAACTCTGCGTCCGGTTCATTGGCTTCCGGTTCGGATTCTTCCTTGACCGGGGGCTCTGGAACCTGTCTGCCGCTACGAAGACCGATGTCGCAAACTTCGGAGCATGTCAACACTGTCTCCGAAGGGACTTCGGGGTCCGGTTCCTCGGACGGATGTTCGGTCTGTTGGGAATGTCCTGAAATCTATTGTACTTGCTCTTAAGTAAAAGTCGTATTGTCGAGATGAGACAATCATATGACACTAGGCAGTCATAATGCTTTGCTAGAAGCCACTTATGATCAATGAGTTGAGAACTCATTGCTAGTGTTATATGATCCTACAGGGTCACACACCTAAGCAAAAGGGACGTTGTATATGGGTTGATCATTAATGTAATGATCGGGTGAATGCGTATTTGATATGCATTCAATACCAAGTTTCTGGGGCAGTGTCAATCGATGCAATAAGTGTGTCGGTCGATATAGATCGGCAGTGTCGATCGACACAATAAGTGTGTAGGTCGACACAGCTCGCGAATTGCCAGATTAAAATCGGTTTAATCGCTGGTTAATTCGGTTGTGGTTCAAGTCGACATATATAAGATATATGGTCGACCTAAACACTAATCTAACCTAATTCACAGCCACCAGAACGGTAAGAGAAACCTCTCGAGAGATCTGATCTCTAAAGGCACTAGCATCCCTCCTGTTCAGTTTGTGTGCGTGTGGATACCAGTAGAGGCACAGCGTTTGAGGTGCTTCGTGATCTCGATTATCTGCAAAACCTTCCGCTGCTAATCACCAGGTAATTCTGAGATCCCTAGATTCAATTACATGAACCCTAGATCCTAGGCTTGGAATTCAGACCAGGATTGCCTAATTGGATTATGATCTGCTAGAAATTCCTTCAGTGGTATCAGAGCCTTAGGGTTCCATTGAATCTGTAGCATGTTGATTAGATTGGTTGAATCTGGATCTCTGTATAGTTGATACAAACATGCTAAAATTCGTTTTCATGAAAATCTAGTTTTAGGGATTTTTGCTTGAAAAACGATTAGAGTTTATCGCCCTGTGTCGATCGATACCAATCTGGTGTCGGTCGACACAGAAGGATAACCCGAACAAAATTAGGTTTCGCCTGGTGTCGATCGACACAAGAGTTATGTCGGTCGACACAAACCTCGCGAGATTGATGAATCGGTTCAATTGGATTGGATCGGTTATCGAGCTTGGTTAATAATGGTTAAACGCTAAGAATGGTTTAATTGCGATTGGTTTGATTAGGTTGGTGTCGACCGATGCTAATGTAACATCGATCGACACTGACCGGTACTCAAAGCCGGATCAATTTGATTGATCGGTTATCGCAGAATTGGTTTTGGTTAGTCTGCATCGATCGACACTAAAGTAGTGTCGGTCGACATCAGAATCGATGGCTTAGGTTATGAAACCTGAAACCACAGAACCAAACCAAGATAAGTCATTTAATTAGAAGAATTAAAACATAATAAAACTAAACGTTTTAAAGGTTCCGTTCCTCAACCAAATATCAAGTGATCCTTGATGTCTTTCCAATCTTGTCAACTGTCAAGGCTCATTTCATTGTGCGATAGATTTGCAGTGCAAGGTGTCCACAATTACATGAGTAAGACATGAGGTAATCGTGTTGATGGACTTGCAGTGCAAGACATCAACAATTACATGACTGAAGAGATTGGTTTACTTGACTGGGCCATCAAAATCGTTTTGGGCTCAGAGACATCGGGTGGATTGGGCATGAGATGTCGATCCACAACCAAGAGTTATATTGGATATAACTAGCAAGGTTGTTGCTTACCTAGATAGCTAAAATTTGGGTGCTAGCCAGTGGCTCACTCAAGTTTAGTGAAGTATGGGTCTTGGATCATTATATTCATTTGAGGAAACATTGGTTGAATATAATGCGAGTTTTCTTAATTGTTAAGATTTCTCATTTCTTGAACATCATAACTAAACCTCCCTTGTTTTTCCAGCTATGTCTAGCACAAACCATCGTAAAAATTTCTCCTTGCGATCCGTCCTTGAGAAGGACAAGTTAAATGGATCAAACTTTCTTGAATGGTATCGAAACTTGAGAATTGTTCTCAAACAGGAGAAGAAGGACTATGTCCTTGAGAAAGTTCTCCCCAAGAAGTACCGAGCCAATGCCTGGCAGTCAGATAAGGATGCTTGGGATAAGCATTCTAATGATGCGGTGGATGTGAGTTGTCTCATGTTGGCTACCATGAACTCGGAATTGCAGAAGCAATATGAGTATGTGGAGTCGCCAATAGAGATGATCACTGGCCTGAAAAGTATGTTTCAGGAACAGGCACGAACTCAGAGATACCAGATAGTTAGGTCTCTGATTGAGTGCAAGCTACCAAAGGACGAACCAGTTAGTCCTCATGTCATTAAGATGATGGGTTATATTGATAACCTGGGGAAACTGGATTGTCCCATTAGCCAAGATTTGGCTACTGACATCATTCTGCAGTCACTGCCGTCAAGCTATGATCATTTTTTTATGAACTATAACATGAAAAACTTGACGAAGACGTTGACTGAATTGCATGGGATGCTTAAGACTGCTGAACCTAATATCAAGAAGGACACCCCAGATGTCCTTATGGTACAAAAGGGTAAAAGGTTTAAGAAACTTGGTAAGAACAAAGGTGATGGCAAGACGAGCTCGATTGTGAATCCAAGCGAGTCTGGCCATGCTCCTAAAGTTAAAACCAGTCCTTCTGAATATGTTAAGTGTCGTTATTGTAATGGTCATGGGCATTTGAAAAGAAACTGCAATAAATTCTTGGAAGATTATGAGAAGCTGAGGAAGAAGTACGAGACTTCTTCTTCAGGTAGTATGTTATAGAAGTAAATGTTACTTCTTATAGTCCTACTTATTGGGTATTTGATACCAGCTGTGGTACTCATATTTTATGAAAATGTGCAGGGCCTGAGCAAAAGTAGGACTATGGAGAAAGGACAAGTGGATCTACGCGTGGGAAATGGAGCAAGAGTTGCTGCATTAGCCGTAGGAGTATTTCATTTGTTTTCTTTTATGGCATGTTTTGAATTTAAAACTGCTACTATGTACCTGCTATGAGCAGAAAGATTATTTATAATCCTTGTTTGGATATGGAAGGATATCAGTTTTCAAATTAAGAATAAGTGTTATTCATTTGATTACAATGATATATTTTATAGTAGCAATCCATTAGAGAATGGACTTTATGTTCTAAACCAAATCATGCCTGACTATAACATTAGTACCAAGAGATTCTAGTCAAATGATACGAATCAAACATTTTCTCTGGTTTTGTCGTTTGGGCAACATAAATGAGAAACAGATTCAGAAAATCCATAGTGATGGGCTTTTGGGCTCATTTGATTATGAATCATATGAGAAATGCGAATCTTGTTTATTGAGTAAAACGACAAAGGCTCCTTTCAACAAAGGTAGTGTCGATCGACACAAACGGTGCGTCGGTCGATACAGGTTGTGAACGATCAAAATGAAAGGGCCAGAAGCTTATTGGGTTTTATACATACGGATGTATATGGGCCGATGAGCACAAGTGCTAGAGAAAACTTTTAGTGCTTCGTTACCTTTGCTGATGATTTCAGTAGGTACGGTTACGTCTTATTTATAAGACATAAGTCAGGATCTTTGAAAAGTTCAAAGAGTTCCAAAATGAAGTACATAATCAATTTGGCAAAAGTATTAAAGCTCTATGATGAGATCATGGAGGTGAATACTTAAGTCAAGAATTTAGTGATCATCTGAGAGATTGTGAAAGTGTTTCACAATTCACTCTTCCTGAATCGGACTTTTTTAGATATGGTTCGATCAATGATGAGTCACTTAGATCTTCCATTATCCTTCCAGGAATACGCTCTAGAAACGTCTGCATTTACACTAAATAGGGTTCCATCAAGATCAGTTACAGAGACACCACATGAGATGTGGACTGTTAATGTTCCTGATTTGTCTTTCAAGAAGACTTGGGGTTGTGAGGCTTATATAAAACGTTTAATCTCTGATAAGCTCACACCCAAATACGATAAGTGCTACTTCATTGGTTGTCCTAACGAAACCAAGGCATGTTACTTTTACAACCGGTCCGAGAACAAATTGTTCGTTGCTCGGAACCATGTTTTCTTGAGAAAGATTTTTTTCCAAGAAGAACAGTGGGAGTAAAGTACAACTCGAAGAAATTCGAAAATCACAGGAGACTGCTCAAAGAGGAAGAGCAGCAGTTGGATCTATAAGGAGTTGTAGAACTTGCACCTGTGATGCCTAAGGTTTGCAAGTATCTGGTGAATGTATATTCGATATACATTCAAAAGGCGAGTTTCTGAAGAAGTGTCGATCGACACAAAAGTCGTATCGATCGACACATATCGCGAACCAAAATATTGATTTTGGCTTATGACTTAATTAACTACGGTTTAAATCTTGGTTAATTAGGTCATGGTAAAAGTATACATATGAGATATGTGCGCGACTTTTACACAAAACTAAAGCTCGCAGATCCGAAAGGATCCGTCACGAACCCGAGAAATGTGGATTTCTTGTAACCAATTGCCGTGATCTATTGATCATTGAAAGTGACGGGCCTGCGAATTTTGAAGAAGCAATGATGGGCCTTGACTCCAAAAATGGCCAAAAGCCGCTGAATCCGAACTGGGATCCATGTCACAGAACCAAGTGTGGACTTTGGTCGATTTACCCGATGGTGCGAAAGCCATTGAGTGTAAATAGATTTTCAAAAGGAAATTGATGTGAATGGTGATATCCAAAGCTGGATTGGTGGAAAAGGTTTCAAGCAAATTCATGGTGTTGACTATGAAGAAACCTATTCCCCAGTCAACATGCTTAAAGTCCATTCGGATTCTCCTAGCAACCGCCACTCATAATGGTTAGGAGATCTGGCAGATGGATGTGAAAACAGTTTTCCTTAATGGAATTCTGGAAAAGGATGTGTACATGACACAACCTGAAGTTTTCATTGATCCTAATGAAGCTAGGAAGATATGCAAGCTTTGCCGATCCATTTATGGATTGAAGCAAGCATCTCGGAGTTGGAATCTTCGTTTTGATAAAACAGTCAAAAGGTTTGACTTCGTCATGAATGAAGAGGAACCGTGTGTTTACAAGAGGACTAGTGGGAGCACAGTTGCATTTCTAGTATTGTATGTTGATAACATACTACTTCTCGGAAAGGAAGTTCCATCGTTTCAGTCTGTTAAGACCTGACTCGAAAGTTGTTTTTCGATAAAATTATGGGAGAAACCGTATACATTCTTGGAATAAGAATCTATGGAGATAGATTGGACAAGCTAATTGGATTGTGTCAAGACACTTATGGTGATAAGGTCTTGAACATGTCCAGTATGCATGATTCCAAGAAGGGCTTCGTTCAAATAACTCTTGGTATTACTCTTAGCAAGACTTAGTGTCTTTCGACACACGCTGAGCAAGAACGAATGAGGGTCAGACTACTGCTAAAGGCATTAGATGTCTTAAGATGTGATCTTAATTTTAGTGGGAGTTGTTGATGTTAAATTTTAGTTATGATATGATGTTCGTGAAAACATAATTTGATTATGTTATTGAAATCTGACATCTGTATTATTATTATATAATGGTTATTAAATAATAGTCCCAAAGTAATTTATGACATTTTATAGGTCATCAAGTATGTGACTTGATCATGAAACCCTATAAGTGATAAATGACATAAATTAAGTTAGTCCCTGGTCAAGGTTGTTAAAGTGGGACATTAACAACCACGTGAGACTAGTATGCGAGGTGACTGATGACTAAGTTTCATGGAGTCATTAATAAGAGTATTAAAGTCAATCACATAGATATGTGTTGGAGAACACAGGATCGGACATGACCCACTGATGAGAACTCTACAGGATAGTTATATAAGTGTCATGAGAGTTTTCATTACGACTATAGAGTATAGTCCTTAGACCTGAGTTCATCATGTTTTATTACATATGAATTGGTCCGCTTTAACCTTGTCAAACGTCAGCCGTAACTGGTGACTATAAAGGCATTGATTGGGCGTATCATGAAGTGTGTGAAGAAACATGAATGGAACAAGATGGGATTTGTCCCTCCTATATAACAGGAGATAAATATCTCAGGGCCCATCGAAGATTTGATACTGAGAAATGTGTGGCCACACTCAAACGAGGTGATTGTCAGTCGTTTGTCTTCTCAGTATAAATCGGAGTTCGATGAACATGATCTTGGCTAAATAAGGGTGACACAGATCTTGCCTTATGCCAGATCGAGGTATAGCGACGAAGGGATTATGGGAATAGATGATTCCAGTACAAGTGGGAGATTGTTGGGAATGTCCTGAAATCTATTGTACTTGCTCATAAGTAAAAGTCGTATTGTCGAGATGAGACAATCATATGACACTAGGCATTCATACGCTTTGCTAGAAGCCACTTATGATCAATGAGTTGAGAACTCATTGCTAGTATTATATGATCCTACAGGGTCACACACCTAAGCAAACTGGACGTTGTATATGGGGTTGATCATTAATGTAATGATCGGGTGAATGCATATTTGATATGCATTCAATACCAAGTTTCTGGGGCAGTGTCGATCGACGCAATAAGTGTGTCGGTCGATACAAATCGGCAGTGTCGATCGACACAATAAGTGTGTCGGTCGACACAGCTCGCGAATTGCCAGATTAAAATCGGTTTAATCGCTGGTTAATTCGGTTGTGGTTCAAGTCGACATATATAAGATATATGGTCGACCTAAACACTAATCTAACCTAATTCACAGCCACCAGAACGGTAAGAGAAACCTCTCGAGAGATCTGATCTCTAAAGGCACTAGCATCCCTCCTGTTCAGTTTGTATGCGTGTGGATACCAGTAGAGGCACAGCGTTTGAGGTGCTTCGTGATCTCGATTATCTGCAAAACCTTCCGCTGCTAATCACCAGGTAATTCTGAGATCCCTAGATTCAATTACATGAACCCTAGATCCTAGGCTTGGAATTCAGACCAGGATTGCCTAATTGGATTAGGATCTGCTAGAAATTCCTTCACGGTCTGATCCGTCCGGGATGACGTGAGTTTGTCTGCAGCTTGAGCTTTCAGTGCCACGTCGATGCTCGGTTTGTCTATACCTTCCACGGGTATGATCATTTTGATTCGAGGGTCGGATGTCGAGGCTAGTGCAGCCAAGGCATCGGCGGAGGAGTTTTCCCCGCGAGGTATCCTCTCGAGCGTGAAGATTTTCAGTTGGTCGGCGAGCTCATGAGCTACCTTGACATATGCTTCCATGCGCTCGTCTTTTGTCTCGTACTCGCCGTGGTATTGGCTTGTGACTAGTTGCGAGTCGCTAAAAGCGCGTACTTCTTGTGATCCAACTCCGATCGCGAGTCGGAGTCCGGCTATGAGGGCTTCATACTCGGCCTCATTGTTGGAAGCGCCGAAGCCGAGTCTGAATGATTGCTCAATTATCTCTCCTGTGGGGGTTACGAGTTTGATTCCTACCCCGGAGCCGTGTTTGGATGAGGCTCCGTCTACATGGAGAGTCCAATGCTTGTTTTGATTTTCCTGTTCCGGAGCCGTGGGCGGGAGCTCGATAATGAAGTCTGCTAGGACCTGGGCTTTAGCGCTCGTCCTGGTCCGATACTCGATATCGTATTCGCTTAGCTCGATTGCCCATTTGGCTAGTCTGCCGGATTGGCTCGGGTTATGGAGTATAGTTCGTATGGGCTGTGATGTCATCACTACCATTGTATCTTTACATCGCGACTTCACCCGCCGCCATTACTACTGCGAGTGCGAGCTTCTCCATTGCTGGATACCTCGTCTCTGCGTCTATGAGTGTTTTACTCACGTAGTATATGGGCTTTTGATCGTTTTGTTCCTCGCGGACCAGGACTGCGCTAATGGCGGCGGGTGAAGTCGCGATGTAAAGATACAATGGTTCGCCCTCCACAGGTTTAGCGAGTATCAGAGGTTCACTAAGGTACTTTTTGAGCTCGTTCAGGGCGTTTTCACAACCCTCGTCCCATTGGAACTTTCGGTTTCCTTTGAGGAGGTTGTAGAATGGGAGACATTTGTCCGTAGACCGAGAGATAAAACGGTTCAGAGCTGCTATCCGTCCTGTTAGCCTTTGTACTTCCCTTGTGTTTTTCGAGGAGGGCATCTCCAGGAAAGTCGCTATCTGTTTTGGATTTGCTTCGATCCCTCGTTCTGTTACCAAATACCCGAGGAATTCACCCGATGGTACTCCGAAGGAGCACTTTGCGGGGTTGAGTTTCATTCCATATTGGTTTAGGATTTTGAAACATTCCCGGAGCTGCGCTATATGGTCGCTCTCTTTAGAGGACTTTACTAGCATATCGTCAATGTAGACTTCCATTGACTTTCCGAGCTGATTGGCGAACATTTTGTTCACCAATCTTTGGTAGGTAGCTCCGGCGTTCTTCAGCCCGAAAGGCATCACCTTATAGCAGTAGGTTCCGCGATCGGTTATGAAGGCTGTCTTTTCTTGGTCCTCTGGGTTCATTAAGATTCGGTTGTACCCGGAGAACGCGTCCATGAAGGATAGTAGTTCGTGTCCGGCGGTGGCTTCCACCAGGCGGTCTATATGTGGTAGCGGAAAGCTGTCTTTTGGGCATGCCTTATTGAGGTCTGTGAAGTCTATGCAGACTCTCCACTTCCCGTTTTTCTTTTTGACGACGACCGGGTTGGCTAACCAGTCGGGGTATTTCACCTCCCTGATTGACCCGACTTTAAGCAGTCTATCGACTTTTTCGTTTACGGCTTTAGCTCGGTCTGGGCCGAGCTTGCGGCGTTTCTGTTTCACGGGTTTGAAAGTTGGGTCTACGTTCAACTCGTGTGAGGTGACGTCGATATCGATCCCTTTCATGTCCTTTGTGGACCATGAGAATGTGTCTACGTTCTCTTTGAGGAAGCTGATGAGCTCTTCCCTGGTGGCGTTCAGGAGTTCCGATCCGATGTTTACACACCTTTCCGGATTCTCGTCGTCAATGCCGACTGAGACGACTAAATCTTTTCGCAGACCTCGTACTGTTGGATCGTTGTTACGTTTCGTAGTCCGGGAGGCGAGCTCTTCCTCTTTCTGTAATTGCTATACGTTCAAGGTTTCTAACTGTTTGAAGAAAGTTAGGTAGCACGACCTTGCGGCCTTTTGGTCCCCATTAATCGTCTTTATCCCGGAAGGGGTCGGGAACTTCACACATTGGTGGTAGGTGGAAGGCACTGCCTTCATGGTATAGATCCATGGTCTGCCCAGTATCGCGTTGTACGGGGCCGGTTTGTTTACTACTACAAACTCCAGGATTTCATGTTGCCCCCCGGCGATGGATGGGAGCTTTATAGTTCCCATTGAGTAGGTGGTTTCGCCGTCGAATCCAGTTAAGGGGGTTTTCCCTCCGGTCAACATTGAATCTTTGAAGCCCATTTTTCTGAAGGCGTCATAGAATAAGAGGTCTACCGAGCTTCCGGTATCAATCATGACCCTCGACAGCTCGAATCTGGCTACGTCGAGTCGGATCACTAGGGCGTCATCATGCGGTTTGTCGAGTTTGAAGGTTTCGCTTTCAGAGAACGTTATGTGAGTGTCTGGTCCTTCGATCGGGACCATTTCTCTGACCTCATTTGCAACTCGCCTTTGGTGAGCTTTGATCGAGTTAACCGAATTCTGGCAAAACTTGGAACCTCCCGATATAAAGTTTACCGTTTTGGGGAAGTTCGAATTACACAGTCCGAGCTTAGGCAAGCACTGGATGGCTGGTTTCTTAGGAGCTGGGGGTGGTGTGACGACCGATTTCATCGATCCCCCGCATCGAGCTAAGCTAAAAATCGCGTCTATGCGTTTGCGAGAGGGGACCGGAGAATCTGATCCCTCCTTCTCTGGAGTTCTCTCGCGCTTAGACTGCGAATTCTTTTTGTTTCTTGACTTGCTCTTTCCTTTGTCTTTCTGTTCTGTCTCTTTCTCCTCCGATTCCGGAGTTTCTGTTACTCTACTGCCGTTTTTGGCTGCCAGCAGGCGGTCTTTGGACCTGCACTCCTCGGAGGAGTGTCCTTTTTTGTCGTGGTATTTACAATACTTGTTTGCATCGTAAGGCTTGCGCCACTGAGGCTTGCCATCCACCGCCAGGCAGTGTTGTCCCTTGCCAGAGGATTCCTTTTTGCTGGTCTTCTTCTGGCTTAACTCTTCTTTTGCTGCAGCTACGGTTTCTTCGTACTTTGCGTAGTGTTGGTACTGGATTTCCCTCTAGGAAATCCGGCCCATTAACAGACAAAACAAAGGCCCGTAATTGCGAGCCGATTCCGGAATCAAAGACAGACAGGAGAGCCGACTCTCTTGATGGGCCCAAGCGAAGCAAACGCCTTGGAAAGGCCCAGACGATGCCGAAGCCGGAGACAAACAAGCTCGAGCTCGGCAGAGGATGACGTGGAGATAGAGCTGAAGGATTGTTTAGTTGATCCTGATTCAATTACTCATTGATTGATCCTACTAAACATGCTTGGATCTAGGTTCTCTTGCAGAATCATAAAGGATCTCACCTAATACCTTGTTTATGCAGCGGAAGAAGAGGTATTGTCAGAGATCAGCAGAACCACCAAGAGATAGCTCCTCCAAATGTTCACACACGCACACCAACAGGAAGAAGGCTGCTAGACCACAGGGAGTGAGGCGCAGAAGAGAGAGAGAGAGGCGCAGAAGGCTTCAGAGAATTAGAGAGCTAGGTCAAGTTTTATTCATTAAAACTCCTTTTAGTTCTCATGGGCTTTTGGGCCCAATTCTCAGTCTGATTAAATCCCTTGGATTTAATCAGGCCCTTCTATCTCTCCAAGCACAGTAAATGCCTAGCACTTTTACCGTACATCTGCTGAACCGTTCCTTCATAGTTTCCTGTTAGCTTAGGCGTGTGACCCATATGGGATCATATAATAAAGGCAATAAGTCCAAGACTTATAGATCATGAGCGGACTCTAGCAAGCCATCATGACCCCCAGTATTATATGACTTATGTCTGATCATTGACATACTCTTACTTTCTAGAGACAGTACAGAGATTACTGGACATAATTCCAACAATCTCCCACTTGTACTGGAATCTCTGTATTCATATTCCTTTTGTCTCAATATCTCGATTAGTCATAAGGCAAGATGAGTGTCATCCTTATAAAACCTAATCATGTTCATCGGACTCTGATTTGACACTGACAGTCCAAACGACTCGGGACAGTCCGTTTGAGCATGGCCATGCATTTTCCAGTATTCAAATCTCCGATTGGCCTAGAGATATTCACTCCATTTATATTGGAGGGACAAATCCCGTCTTGTTCCATCACTGTAAACTACTCATTTCATAATACACCCAAACAAGGCCCTTATAACTATCGCTTAACGACAGCGTTAGACAATGATCAAAGCGCATCAGTTCATGTGCAGTCACATGCATGCGAACTCAGGTCTAAGGACTATACTCTATAGTCGTAGTAAGAATCTCTTATGACACAGATATAAATATCCTGAAGAGTTCTTATAATCGGGTCATGTCCGGTCGTATGTACCCCAACATACACCTATGTACTGACTTTGATGCCGCGCATCTATGACACCATGAAACTTGGTCATAAGTCACATACCAATCTAGTCTCACGCGGTTGTTGGTGTTCCAATTTCAACAACCTTCGACTAGGGACAGGATGATATAAGCCATCTATCAAATATAGGGTCTCATGATCAAGCTAAATGACTTTGATGACTCAAGATCAAGTCACTTACTTCGATGACCTATAAAATGGTTTATATCATTTTGGAACGATTATTTCATCACAGTTAAAATAATCTTAAAATAATTTTATTAAACATCTTAAAATGTTTTACAAGAACATATCAATAACTAAATAAAGCCCTTTACAAACTCCCACTGAAATTAAGACTACATCTTAATTTCACTTATCCTACAGCTACAGTCCGCGACTCGTGCTTAGGCCTAAGGAGTGGCTTCGTTAATAGATTAGCATCGTTCTCATTCGTTGAAACTTGCTGATCTATTTAACACCTCTGTCATTTATCTCACGGAATAGGTTATACCTACCCTCAAAGTGTTTGGACCTATGATGTGCAGCTAGTCTCATCTATGCTGGGAATCACATCAAGTTCAGTGAAGAACTCTTCTTTCCAAACAACCTCTTTCGCCGCTACCCAAGCTGCGAAATGATCAGCTTAAGTCATGGAGTCAGCAACAGTGCCTTGCACCGCCAGATAGACACAAGATATAACCGGACTGTGACCGGAAATCATCTTTGTCTGTTGGAAACTTGCCTTTCAGACTCTACCGACTTGTAGCACCTCACTTTCTCCGTAAATCAAGAACTTATCCTAAGTATTTTTCCAAATACTTGAGAATATTCATTACGTCTATCCAGTGATTCTTTGCTGGATTTGACTGGTCTTTACTTGTCTTGCTTAACATTAAAGCAACATCAAAACAAGTACGTGTCATGGCATACATGATAGATCCAATTGCCGACGCATATGGAATCTCATCCATGCATTCAAGCTCAGCAGTTATCGTAGGACACTGTTTCTTGCTTAAAGTAATGCCATGTGACATTGGCATAAAACCCTTCTTGGATTGCTGAAAACGTGTAGGACTTTGTCAATTTAAGAATCATGACATTGTCCTACCAGCTCTTTTGGATCTCTATCTTTAGATCCAAAATCCAAGAACATACGTGGCTTTACCCATGTCAATCATAAAACCAACTCCCAAGCCAGTCCTTTACCGACTGCAGCATTGGGACGTTATTTCCGAGAATCAGTGTGTCATCGACATACACTATGAGAAATGCAATATCGCTCCCACTTATCTATTAGCAAACGCACAGTTCCACTTCGTTCCTGTTCAAGTCAAAACCTTGACTACTTCAACAGAACGAAGATTCCAACTCCGATATGTTTGCTTCTATCCATGAATGGATCGATGAAGCTAACTTACACACAGTGTAATTTTTCGGAGTCCGGGCTCACTTTCGCTTCTGTGAATTTCGCAGGTTCGTCACTTTCAATGATCATCAGATCATGGCAATTAATCACGAGAAATCACTCTCGGATTAGTGACGGATTCATTCAGATCTGCGAACTTCAGGCTCTACAGGTGCAGATTCTACAGAAATCTGTAAATCCATCCACTGCTCTCCCTCAACAGGTTGAGCAGCCTCCTGTATTTCTCGAATTTCTTCGAGTTATACTTTTACTCCCACTGTTCTTCTTGGAAAGCAACTTTCTTTTTAGAAAACAGAATTCCGAACAACCTAACTTCGTTTTCGGAATGGACGTAAAAAGCAACAAGCCTTGGTTTCCCTAGGACAACCAGCAAAGTAGCACAACTACAAATACTCAGTAAAGACGAATTTGGATCATTTCCAATCCACATTCAAGTGGTGTCTTTCAACTGATATTGGTAGAACTATTTCAGCGTAAACTTAGATATTTCTAGAGCGTTATTAAAATATCATGGAAGATTCGTGTGACTCATCTTTAATCATTTCTGATAAGATCTGATTCTTTCTCACAGAAACACCTCCAGGTTTTCAGGAGAAATGAGCTGTGAAACGACTTCACACTCAATCAGATGATCACACCATCAATGACTTAAGTATTCTCACTCGTGATCTAATCCAGAGTCTCAATACTTCAGTCACTCAGATTCTATACCTCATTCTGGAATTCTTTCGACCATTTCAAAGAATTCTGACTCGTGTCTCATCAAATGAACACAGTCATACTCACTGAAATAATCAGTGGAGACAATGAAGTACAGGAAATTTTTCTCTGGCATTACTGCTCATTGGGCCATATACATGAGTATGTTCAAGGTCCAATAAGCCTTTGGGCCTTTCTCTAGCTCGGCTAAGATAGGCCCTTTGCCTTTTGGTCCAGTAAGCAGAATTCAAGTCTCATAAGATATCGTATCAAATGAGCCCAACAGTCCATAACTATGGGTTTTCTGAATCCGACTTACTCTATGTGACCAAGACTTTTATGCCAAGAAAAATCAGGTTTAATTCATCAGATTTAAACCAATTCGGTATTTATGTTACATTTAGGCACTCTTTGGTTTAAGATATAAAACCCATTCCTTGAATAGGGTGCTACAATTAATATTTCATTAAGATCAAAAGAACAAAAAACTTGTCTTTTATCAAAATGAAAAACATTCAAATTCTTACAAGAAAATGAAAAACAACTCTGCTTAAAGCAGGTACATTGTAGCAATTACTTAATACAAAACCAAGCCTCGAAGGCATCTACAAGTGAAAATCCTACGGCTGAGGCAGCGTCCATAGCTCCTTCCAGACATGTAGATCCACTTGTCCTTCCTTCAACATTCTACTGTTGCTTAGGCTCTGCATATTATCACAAATATCAGTGCCACAACCAGTATCCAATACCTATAAGGTAGAACTTGTAGTAATAACATGAATACCTGAGGAAGTAGTCTCATACATCAACTTCAACTCCTCATCATCTTCCATGAATTTAATGCAATCTCTCTTCCAATGCCCTGTCTCTTTACAGTAGCAGCACTTACCAACGTAAGAGGTATCTGACTTGGGCTCAGAAGACACACGCTTGCCATGATTCAAAATCTGGACAACTTTGTCTTCACCCTTGTCAGCACTAGGTTTAATAAACCTACCCTTCTCTATTATGAGATTATACTGGGTACTCTTCACGTTTGGCTCAACTGTCTTGAGCATATCATGCAGTTCAGTCAGCGTCTTCGTTAAGCCTTTCTTGATATAGTTCCTTCTGAACTTATCATAGCTTGACGGCAGTGACTGCAGAATGATCTCAGTTGCTAATTCTTGGCTAACTGGATAATCCAGTTTCCTCAGGTTATCAATGTAACCCATCATTTTACTGACATGAGGACTCACTGGACGATCATTTGGTAGCTTGCAGCTAGTGAGAGACTTAACCAACTGGTATCTCTCCACTCTTACCTGCTCCTGAAATTTCAATTTCAGGCTGCTGATCATCTCTATTGGCGACTCCATGTTCTCATATTGCTTCCGCAAATCTGAGTCCATGGTAGCCAATATCAGACCACGCACATCTACCGCATCATTATAATGCTTATTCCAAGCATCATATACTGCATGAGAGGCATTGGACCCGATCCTCACGGGGAGAGCTCTCTCAAGGACATAGTCCTTTCTCTCCTGTCTGAGGACTAGCCTCAGGTTCCGCGACCAAGTCAAGAAATTTGATCCGTTCAGCTTGTCCATCTCAAGGACAGACCGGATCGAGAAAGTGTTTTGATTGTTTGTGCTAGTCATAACTGAAATTTAAGATAAAAGAATTTTAGTTAATATGTTCAATATGATTAATCTCGCATTATATTTAATATGATTAATCTCGCATTATATTCAATAACATCAGTTACCCTCAATAGAATATAATGATTCCAAGATCCACATATAACTAAGATCAAAGTGGGCCACTGGCCGTCACCCAACCTTAGCTTATATCGGTAAGCCCTATCTCGGCTAATTATATCCGTGATATAACTCTTGGTTGTGAATCTGGGCCCGAGGCCCAATCCACTCTGATGTCTCAAGGTCCGGGACTCCCGATGGCCTAGTCAAGAAAACCAGACTATACAGTCATGTAATCACTAATGTCTGGGACTCCCAATGACATCAATGAATCACAAACTGTCTTACCCACGCAAAAGATAGACACCCTCACACTGTAAGGCCGTGTGTACGATTGAATGGGCTTCAACAGCTGACATAATCTGGACAAGACATCCAACGCTTGATATTATTTGAGGTTTGTAGGTTTTTTTTTTTTTAAATTTCATCCCAAAATAGAAGATTACTATTTTGGGAAACTTTCCATTTTGGGAAACCTACTGATTTTGGAAACTTTCTAAAATTGGAAACTTTCTAACTATAGAAATTTCCTAAATATCCAAAACATGCAAATCTAGAAACTTCTATTCTAAGAAACTTTCTAATTTGAAATTTTGGAAACTGATTAATTTTAAAATCAAATTTTAATTATTAAATGAATTTTAAAATAATCTGAAGAATAAGACTCAAATAATTGGCCCAATTGTTTTAACTTCTTGGCCCATGGCCCAAGAATTGGTCTATGTCCAAGACATAACCCAATTGTCCAATTAAATGACATAACCGGTCTGGTTCATTAAAATTGGTCTAACCAAAATTAATTACTACGATGACCACAATTGTCAACCGGTTATTTACTAAACCGGATTTTCTCAATTTATTTGGTCCAACCAAATCAAATTAGAAAACCACTGGTTTAGGCACTAAATCCAATTTTACGACTTTGGATTTCTTATCACGGTTTAACCAGATCTTAATAAATTTATTAAGTCTGTAATTATTAAACCGTGACGTTTAAGTTTTAATAAATTTTAAACCGAACCATTAACCGAACCGAACCGATTGGTCACGAACCGATCACGGTCATGACCTAGCTTCGCGATCGAGACGAGACACGATCGGCCAGCCGCAAGCATCACGCGATGCACGAACGGGACGGGACGCGATCCGGGATCGGTCCATCTCGATCACAACCGCGACGCTGACGATCGATCAGGACGATGGCGAGACGGGACGGTGGTCGGGTCGAGACGCGACGAGAGCTGGATGCGATCGCATCGATCCATGCCATCGATCCGTGATCGATACATGCGATCGGCTCGGCCGATCGGTTCATCACTCGCGGTTCACCAGCTGATCGATCCGACCACGCAACTCGATCCATGACGCGATCGGTTCGTGTGTCTTGACCGATCCGGACGTGTGATCCTTTCCGATCAACACTCCGACGCATACCAATTCAATATAGATTGGATCATGCGATTTTATTTAGTTTAGGTTTTAATTATTTGTTTCTTAAGTATTTTTCTTATCAATAGATTGATTCAAACACTTCTAAACAACTAACATGATTCTAAACAAGAAAACTTAACAGAACCAATAGCTCTGATACCACTGAAGGATTGTTTAGTTGATCCTGATTCAATTACTCATTGATTGATCCTACTAAACATGCTTGGATCTAGGTTCTCTTGCAGAATCATAAAGGATCTCACCTAATACCTTGTTTATGCAGCGGAAGAAGAGGTATTGTCAGAGATCAGCAGAACCACCAAGAGATAGCTCCTCCAAATGTTCACACACGCACACCAACAGGAAGAAGGCTGCTAGACCACAGGGAGGGAGGCGCAGAAGAGAGAGAGAGAGGCGCAGAAGGCTTCAGAGAATTAGAGAGCTAGGTCAAGTTTTATTCATTAAAACTCCTTTTAGTTCTCATGGGCTTTTGGGCCCAATTCTCAGTCTGATTAAATCCCTTGGATTTAATCAGGCCCTTCTATCTCTCCAAGCACAGTAAATGCCTAGCACTTTTACCGTACATCTGCTGAACCGTTCCTTCATAGTTTCCTGTTAGCTTAGGCGTGTGACCCATATGGGATCATATAATAAAGGCAATAAGTCCAAGACTTATAGATCATGAGCGGACTCTAGCAAGCCATCATGACCCCCAGTATTATATGACTTATGTCTGATCATTGACATACTCTTACTTTCTAGAGACAGTACAGAGATTACTGGACATAATTCCAACAAGAGCAACTCGGTCTTCGCCAGTTCAACTAATCCGCAAAAATCTCGGAGATCGTTACAACGACGAGGCTGAAAGGTCGGGACGAGGAGATCAGAATCGAGGCTATTTAAAAGGAGAAGTGGCGACTCATTAAGACCAATTCCAACCTAGGCTAAGAACACTTCGATTAGATAGCTCGATTTTACACTTTGTACTCTCTTCTCGACTGTGTTTGTTCTATCTCGACGATCAATCTCAATAAAGTCTTTGATTCATAGGAAACTATACCATTTCTATATCCAAAAGTCCAAATCCACGAATACAAATTCTTAGTGTGAATCCTGGATCTCACATTTGGCGCCGACTGTGGGGACATTCTATAGCCTTTCCTATCTTAAGAATCAGATCCTAGATCTGATAGATCGAGATGAATCCCGACCAAACTGGCTCTCCCAGCGCCACACCACCGGTTGACCGCCCTCAAACGGTCGACAACGTTCCTCAGAACACTACCGGGGTAAGAAACATGGGTCAGACCGAAGGCGTGTTGACGAGCTTTGCCTCAGTCTCCACGACCTCGGCACCAGCCGGCTCCGTCGCTCAAACAATCGCGACGAGCCAGACTCCGACAAATGTTTTGTCAGGAACTAATGATCCGAGCAGAAACTGGGTGTGGATGAGAAATGACTCAATACCCACCCCAGAAGGGGGATCTGGAATAACCAGACCCAATTCGCCACTACCTTCTGCTCCACAGAGACAAGGGCCAAGCGATCTTGCCGAGATCCGTTCGATGTTAAGCCTGTTGGTAGATCGAACGAGAAACAACGAGGCAAGCGCAAGGGCCCAAGAAATCGCGAACCGTTCTCTGGCAGCGCAGCTCGAGGAACAAGAGAGGCGCCTGAACGCCCGTCTTGAAGAGCTCGCCAGTCAAATCCAAGGGGGCAGACCAACGCGAACTCCCATAAGTCCACCACCGTGTACGCGCTTGGACTTCTCCCAGGTAGTAACTCCTCCGGGAACGTCGAGAAATTTCGGTAATACGTCAAATAGCGGCTTCCGCCCTACAATGACCCCTATCGCGGTACCGACCCCATTTGGTTCGAGTTCGATGGTCACAGACCCAACCGGATCAAGAAACCGACCATTACCCGGACCACCACCTTTCCCGAGTAACTCTAACATCCGACCGAGGCAACTAGGAGGTTCTGCCTTCGCCTCGAGCTCGGGACTCCTTAACGGATCAAACTCAGTTCAGTTCCGAACACCCCAGGTCGATCAGACGAGGTCGATCCCAACGATCGATCTCCTCGACCCCATTTTTCCGGAACAAACGTCAGGTCAGGCACAAGTCCAGTTCGCACCCGCAGAGGGCGATGAACACGATATGCTTAGACAATACATTGAACAGGCTAAAGCCCAGTTCGATAGTCTGAGCTCGAAAGTTCACATGGCGACGAGCGCGGCTCCTGACATCGATCGAGTGATCGAAGAAACACAACAGACGCCGTTCACAGATCGAATTGCGTTTGCAAGGATCCGAGAGATCAAGAAAACTAAGTTTCCAGAATTCTCTGGGAAATTAGACCCGAAAGCCCACATCAGGGCATTCCGACTAGCGATGGCAAGGGTGTACCTTACCGATGAGGAGAGGGAGCCAGCCTTCAGCAGGCTCTTCGCGAAAAACCTATCAGGTTCTGCCGTAGAATGGTTTGCCGGACTGGAAGAAAGGTCCATTGACAACTTCACCCTGTTCATGACGGATTTCCTCAAACAATACTCCGTTTTCATCGAGGAAAAGACTACCGAGGCAGCCTTATTTGGCGTCTCTCAAAAACCCGACGAAACACTTCGCTTGTACATCGACCGATTTAAGGAAATAAAATCCAAAATCGCGAACCCACAAGACGAGGTAGCTATAGAAGCGTTAAAACGAGGACTATGGTTCTCAACCAGATTCCGCGAGGAAATAACAGTCCGCGAACCTCAAACGCTCAATGACGCCCTCCATTGCGCATCAGCCTTTGCTCGCCTCGAGGACGAAACCACGGCCCTCAGAGAAAAACACCGGAAAGAAAGGAACCCGTCGGGCTCGCAAAATCCGAACTCAAAAAAGGATTCCCGTAAATCAGGGAACGTCAACGCGGTCGAAAGCCCAAAGAGCTCGAAGAAATTCGAGTTCGACAAGGAAAAATTCTGTGATTTCCACAATAAGAGTGGACACTCGACCGAGGATTGCTATACTCGAGATAAAGCAGAGGCTCAAAAACAAGAGTCCGAAAGCAAAAAAGACTCCGAAGTCGAGGAGGAAACTCTGTCCGACAAAAAGGAAAACAAACAGACCAAGGAGTCGAACTCCAAAAAGCACTCCCAAAACAAACGGGAACGGTCAAAGGATCCGGAATCTCCCGAAACTCTCCCTCATGGGTCGCAGAAGCAAGTTGAGTTCATCCTCGGCGAGCTTAACCTAAGCGGCACTCCGGGAGGTTCGGCGCTATCCCCGCCTCTCGGCTCCTGCTAAGAGTTTACACTCAAGAATCAATCTCCCTCGTCTCTGCGGGGGGGTGTACGGGCTATACCCCCTAAACGAATCGACTTCATCTTCGGTGGCTCCAAGCTTTGCCGCGACTCGGTCAATTCGATCAAAGCTCTTCAAAGAAGAGTCGAGACCGACAGAGGGGGGAAAACCCCAATGTTGGGTCCAGACCACGAAATCATTTTCTACGAGAGCGAGACAAGTAATCTCGACAAACCACACGACGACGCCCTCCTCGTTTGTCTAGTAGTGGGAGATGTCGAACTCTCAAGGATAATGATTGACACAGGAAGTTCGGTAGATGTCCTCTTTTACGACGCGTTCCAAAAGATGGACTTCAACGAATCCGAGATTGTGTAAGAAAAGACATACTCGATGGGCTCTGTCTTCGCCCCAGTAATTGCTGGAGGAGTCGTCATAGTAGATCGGCCAGCTCCCTATAACGCAATCCTAGGTCGACCATGGATATACGAAATGAAAGCGGTACCATAGACCTACCACCAATGCGTAAAGTTCCCGACTCCCAAAGGGATCAAAACCATTTACGGAAGTCAAAAGATTTCCCGTCATTGCTACATGAACGGATACAAGCAGATCGAGAAATCCCCTGCATAGCAATTACAGAAAGAGGAGGAGCTCGCCACCATGCAGACCAAAAGGTCGAACGACCCCAGTCAAATAGGACCCCCAAAGGACCTCACGACTCAGGTCTGCATAGACGAGGCTCATCCCGAAAGACTCGTTGGCATCGGAATCGACCTATCAGAGCCGGTTAAGAACGAACTAGTCTCTTTTCTTAAACAGAACGTCGACTCCTTCGCCTGGTCTTCAGCAGACATGAAAGGGATAAACATCGATGTAACCAGCCACGAGCTGAATGTCGACCCAACCTACAAACCGGTAAGACAGAAACGTCGAAAACTAGGCCCTGAGCGGGCCAAAGCCGTCAATGACGAGGTCGATCGGTTATTAAAAATCGGTTCGATCAGAGAGGTCAAGTACCCCGACTGGCTCGCGAACCCCGTGGTGGTTAAGAAAAAGAACGGAAAGTGGAGGGTCTGTGTAGACTTCACGGATCTCAACAAAGCATGTCCAAATGACAGCTTCCCACTCCCGCACATCGACCGACTGGTCGAGGCCACCGTTGGACATCAGCTTCTATCCTTTATGGACGCGTTCTCAGGGTACAATCAAATATTGATGAACCCTGAAGACCAAGAAAAGACTTCGTTCATAACGGATCGAGGCACGTACTGCTACAAAGTCATGCCCTTCGGACTGAAAAACGCAGGAGCAACTTACCAGCGCCTCGTCAACAAGATGTTTTCAGGACTCCTAGGCAAAAACATGGAAGTCTACATCGATGATATGCTGGTAAAATCTTCCAGGTACGAGGATCACATCCCCCAACTAAAAGAATGCTTTACCATTCTTAATAAGTATGGGATGAAACTCAACCAGCTAAATTTACCTTCGGGGTCCCTTCAGGAGAATTCCTCGGTTACTTGGTGACCGAAAGAGGGATCGAAGCGAACCCCAAACAGATCGCAACGTTCATAGAGATGAAATCTCCCAGAACAACGCGAGAAGTCCAGCGCCTAACCGGCAAGATTGCTGCTCTGAATCGCTTCATCTCAAGGTCGACTGATAAATGTCTACCCTTCTATCACTTGTTAAAAGCAAACAAAAAGTTCCTTTGGGACGAAAAGTGCGAAGAGGCATTCACTCAGCTCAAAGCCTACTTAAGCGAACCACCCATACTGGCGAAACCAGTAGAAGGAGAACCCCTTTACCTCTACCTAGCTGTCTCTACGGCAGCAGTAAGTGGAGTCCTGGTTCGCGAGGAACAAAACAAACAACGGCCGGTATATTACATCAGTAAGACCTTGATCGACGCTGAAACCAGATACCCCGCCATGGAAAACTCGCCTTAGCGCTAGTAACGTCGGCTCAGAAACTCCGACCGTACTTTCAATCGCACTCGATCATAGTGATGACCTCTCAGCCACTGAGAACCATTCTTCACAGTCCAAGCCAATCAGGTCGATTGGTCAAATGGGCTATCGAACCTAGCGAGTACGACATTGAATACAAAGCTCGAACATGCCTAAAAGCACAAGTACTGGCAGATTTCATAATCGAGCTCCCTCCGACTATAGAACTCGACCCGACTTCGGCCCAAAGATGGAAGCTCTACGTCGATGGGGCTTCCTCAAGACAAGGGTCCGGAGTCGGGGTGAAATTAGTCTCCCCAACGGGTGAAGTACTAGAACAATCGTTTAGATTGGGCTTCGCCGCATAGAATAACGAGGCTGAATATGAAGCGTTAATAGTCGGGCTCAGACTCGCGATAGCCATAGGAGCCCGGGAAGTAAACGCCTTCAGCGATTCCCAATTAGTCACGAGCCAATATCATGGCGACTACGAGGCCAAAGACGAACGAATGGAAGCATACCTACGGGTAGTCCATACATTGGCCGAACAGATCGAATTCTTCGATCTAACACGAATCCCACGAGGTGAAAACACTGCAGCCGATGCGCTAGCCGCATTAGCATCGACATCAGATCCTAACCTCAAAAGGATCATACCAGTCGAAGGGATAGAAAAACCAATCATCGACATAGCTCTCAAAGCTCTGTCCTTGAAAGAGGACGGGCCCGCTGTGAAGGACGATGTCAAACGCAAAGAGTGTCCCAGAGACACTGATAGCGACATCATCGAGATTGATGATGATCTAGATCCTAGAAACACCGTATACGTCGCGAACGTCCCCGACGGACCAATTCAAACCGCATCCACTAGTCAGGGACCTGAGCCTAACAACGACGAAGATTGGAGAACTCCGATCATTCAATACATCACAAACGGCAAAGTTCCCGACGGCAAATGGGAGGCGCGGAAACTTAAAACGCAGAGTGCGAGGTACTGTGTCACACAAGGAGAGCTCTTTAAAAGGAGCCTCTCCGGACCTTACCTTAAATGCCTTGACAAAAAGAAAGCCCTAGCCGTGATTACACAAACACATGACGGATCCTGCGGAAGCCATTTGATATACCATGGATTTTGGGTTTTTAACCATGGTATATGTGTCATTTATCGAATCTTTTACTACGTTTTAGAGTCTTTTCAGGTGTTTATTAGGTACAAGCACATTTGGAGCATATTTGGTGATTTTGGCACTTTCTGGAGCTAATTGGAGTATTTGGCCGAGAGATAGAGTTCACTGTCCGAAACAGAGGAATGCGTCGATCGTTGCACACCTGCAACGGTCGTTGCACCAGCGAGATGGACCAAACGACGGTTTAATAAAGAATGATGAAATTGCAGTTTTGCCCAGAAGTTCCTGATATTCACAAAGAAGCCCCAAAACGTGTTTTAGGATTATAATTAGGTTTTACAGCCACTTGTTAGGCGAAGCTTTTCTTACGTTAAGTTTTACTCAGAAAGAGTTGAGGGGCTGCTCCTGATCTCGAAAGAGACTTGGTTTTGAACCCCAGTTCTTATTTGATTATATGATATTTGGTTTTCTACTTATGATATCTTCTGTCTTGATGAATATGTCTGAGTAGTTTACCTGTTAGGTTGAAGGATTCTCATTAAGGACTTCAGAGAATTATAGTTTAATTAATCTGTAGAGATTCATATCTGCTAGTTCTTTATCTAAGTTGTTCTTAATGCTTAATCTGAAATAGCTAATCAGAATTATGATGTTAGGTTGATTAATTCAGCGGAAGTTGGTTAATTTGGCTAGAAAGAACCTAGATAAGCAATTAAACTATTCGCAAACGGAAGTTTGGTTCAGGTTAATTGTGAACATATCAAACTTGGAATTAAAGCTGGTTTAATCTGTTAGTTCTCGCAAACGAAAGTTTGGTTTGCTGCACTTAGACTTAGAGAATTATCGCAAAGGAATTTGGTTAATTCTATATTCGTGCTTGAGTTCTAGAACAGTTATTGATTAGATCTAGATAGATTGATTGCTTGCGTTCCTGATTTCCTGAGAACTCCTGAAACCTAACGCTTTGCTCTTTTGCTTACAGACTCACTTGATTTACTTTGCTGTTTCGTTTACTTTTTTCATACCTGCTTCGCTTAATTTAATCTGAACTACTAATGATCTATTGTGTGACTGAGAGTCCTTGTGGGATTCGATACCTTATATACTACGATTGCATTAACTGTGCACTTGCAGTAGAATAGGGATAAAACTATAGACCTATCACCATTCCGGAGGACGAGCATTGGCCGTGCGAATCAAAAGGCAAGGCTACTATTAGCCTACAATGGCCACCGAATGCGAATCTTTCTCCAACAAGTGCGATAAATGCCAAAAGCATGCCCCAATTATCCACTAAGCGTCGGAGAAACTCTCCTCTATCTCATCACCATACCCATTCATGCGGTGGGGAATGGACATCGTTGGACCGCTGGTCGCATCTGGCAAAAAGAAAGCCACACACCTGTTGGTGATGACGGACTACTTCACCAAGTGCATTGAAGCAGAGTCATACCAGAAAATTAAGGACGTTCACGTTAAGGAGTTCGTCTGGCGAAACATCGTTTGCCGACACGGACTACCCCACGAGATCGTTACCGATAACGGATCTCAGTTCATATCAAACACGTTCAAAGAGTTCTGCAGAACTTGGAACATAAAGCTGACTTACTCAACGCCACGCTACCCCCAAGGGAACGGGCTAGCGAAGCAGCTAACAAAGCGATTATGAACGGCCTCAAGAAGAGGCTCAACGAGTGCAAAACAACCTGGAGTGACGAACTCCCAGCTGTACTCTGGGCCTACCGGACTACCCCCGCAAATCCACTGGCGAGACTCCCTTCTCGCTAGCTTACGGAATCGAGGCGGTAGTACCAGCTGAAATTCTAGTGTCAAGCATTCGCAAAGAAGAATGCCCACGACAAGAGAAACTTAATAACAAGATGATAACTGACAAGCTCGACCTCGTCGATGAAAGAAGGAACCTCGCATTAGCTTGACTCCAGAATTACCAACGTCGAAGGTTTCAAGTAGGAGAGCTTGTCTTGCGGAAAGTGTTCGACCATAAAAAGGAAGAACACGCTGGAAAATTAGGAGCGAAGTGGGAAGGTCCTTACCAGGTCACCGACGTCGTAAAGGACGGGGTCTACCGACTCAAGTCGGTGGAAACCCAGAAGCCCGAACTACGACCTTGGAACATCATCAACCTCAAAAAGTATTTCCACTAGGAGTACATCAACATAATCGAACTACGAAATGGCTTGATCCCCTTAAAAAGGGTACGTAGGCAGCTCGACTTCGAGCGCAGCCGCCCCCCAAAAAAAAACAAAGCTCACGCCGAGCTCAGCAGCTTCCGAGGAAGTTACCCCAACTTATCTTTGTGAAATCAAAATAAGTCTCTTAATCCAATGCTTCTTTCTGTCGTAAAAGTTGGATTCATTGCGAGATACCTCATCATAACATTCCCAAAACGAAAGATATGAAATTATCTCTTCCAAAACGAAGGATTTGAAATTATCTCTTCCGAAACGAAAGATATGAAATCATCTCTTCTAAATCAAAGCGATATGAAAGTATCCCTTCCAAGCGACCTGAAATGGCCTCTCTAAAAGCTAAAGTGATATGAAATTATCTCTCCTAAAATCAAGCGATATGAAATTATCCTTTCCAAGAGACCTCAGACGGTCTCCCACAAAATCAAAGTGATATGAAATTATCCCTTCAAACAAAGCGACCTAGAACGGTCCTCCCGCTTCAAACGAACTGAAATGATCGTCCCAAAAACAAGCGACCTAGAACGGTCCTCCCGCTTCGAACGAACTGAAATGATCGTCCCAAAAACAAGCGACCTAGAACGGTCTTCCCGCTTCGAACGAACTGAAATGATCGTCCCAAAGAAAGAGATCCAGAATGATCTCTCCAAAAAAAAAAATAACATACAATTCTTCTAAACCTTATGCGGATTAAAAGAATGGGGGGGGGGGGGGGCTACCCCACTCCTCAAGCAAAATAACGAGATCGAGAATTCAACCATGCAACCTCTACACACACTCCAAACCGGATCTTTGTAAGTTCACTTCAATTCGATCTCACACTTAATGCTCCTCTTTTCGATTCAGCAATCAAGCCTGTGTCTTACATTACGAAATAGTCGCGCCCCAAACCATTCTTGGCAAAGAGCTCGAGCTCAAATGAAACTGACTTAAAAGTTCGCAACGGACCTTCTAAGGCAGCTCACGATAAGCTATCTGCTCGGTTCCTCTAGAGAGGTTCGAATCGCCACAATGGCTCAGATTTTATGTTAAGGCATAAAAACAATGAAATCTATGCTAAGGCATGAAAGATTTAAAAAGAAAGTTCAAAAAAAAAAAATGACACAATGTCCTCGAGTTTGAACAAAGCCCCCTCGGGCGACAAAAGTCTGAAAAGAAATTAAAAGCCCCCTCGGGTAAAGAAAAGTCTGAATTAAAAGCCCTCTTAGGCGGCAACAAATAAAAAAGGGGGACTAGAACTGCTTGGAAGGAGAGGAAGCCTCGTCTCGATTCTCCGTCTGACCATCGGTCGCCCTGTCCTCCTCGAGTTGACCCTCGACCTCATCGCTAACTCGCGAGCTAACTCCGGTCGGGAGGTTCGATCCATACTGATCAAGACGAGTAGCCGCCTGGTTTAGGGGGCGCGCAAGGATCACGGAATCGTCCGACATCACCGGAAAATTGAGCTTGCTGATACTGAAGTCCGACACCGCCGCAGCGTTCATCTCCTCCGTGGCCAATCTCTTCTTCTCGGCTAAGTCCATCACCTCCTTGGTCAAGTCCAGTTCGCCAGAGGCGAACTCGGCAATAAGCGCGATATTAGCCAAAGCCTCCTGGAGCCTCATCTCAGCGCTCACGGCGACTTTCCTCTGGCTCTCCTTCGCCGCGATCCCCTCGAGAATCTTGAGGTATTCGCCGTTTAGCCCCTTCTTCGCCTCATGGGCCGCCACCTTAACGTCAAACTCTCGGTCAGCAAGAGCCTTGTCCAGATCGAGCTGACATTGCGCAGCCCGCACATCCGCAGCCCGACCTGCCTCAATGGCGGTTCGACTCGCCTCCTCTGCGATCGAAACCTGAGCCAAGGCATCCCGCAGATGCGCATCCAGGTCGCCCGCCTTCTCCCGTAACTCCTCCTCTCGGGCCAAGGCCCCCTGCAACTGCGCTCTCAGGTCCCTGACCGTCTTCTCGATGGCATCGAGCTCACTCGCCTGCGGCATCTCTCGCAGCTCTCGCTCGGCCCTAGCCGCAAACCTGTTCGCAGCCTCCAAGGCCTACGATAAAAACAAGAATTAAGCATAAAACGTACCAAAAAAAAAAGCGAAGGAAGGAAATCATTACCTTCCCAGAAGCTGCCATCATCTCGGTATAAACTTCACCAAGAGCCATATCCCCGATAGCCGGGAGCTGAACACCTGCAGGCTTGAAATACCTCAACAAATAGGCCACACCCTTCGGGTCATCCGCGATCGGACATTCCTTCTGGTGCCTGAAGCGCCAGTTGAAAGACCCAGAGGACCCGGAAGAAGCAGGTCTCGCCTCGGCACTTTGGTTCGATCTCCTCGAACTCACCTCCGCGTCGGTTCTTTGACGCTTCGCCGCCGGCGGAGGAGGACCGCCCCGGCTTCGACCGTTCGATCCCCTCGAACCATTTGACCGGGAATTGCGCAAAGCATGCTCTCCAGACGGGATCTGAGCCAGTTCCTGACCAATCGAAAGAGGAGGTAAATTCTCCACCCCCACGTTCGCCTCTCCGGACCCTGCGACCTCAGGGAGAGAAACCTGAACAGGGTTTGGAGGAGGGATTGAGGGAGGAGGAGGAGGCCCCTCGTCCATGGCAAAAAGAAGGGCGTGGCTCAAGTCGCCAGCCTTCATTTTCTTCGCCAGATCAACGGGATCCTTCCCGTTCCGACGACTGCTGGATCTTCGCGACATCTTTCCGAGAGAAGGGGTGCTTGCGGTAGAACTATCGTCCGAAACAGGTCGACCTGCAAACGAAACAGATTCGGGTCAGCCCAGCAAACGAAGGGCATATTGCGCGACAACCCCCAGAAAGACTAACCGGAACACTTACTTTCTCCGGTTCGCTCGATAATCCGAAGCGGAGCCTGAACGATTCGAGTCGAAGCGGGCTGGTGAAGGAGGCGTGATTCATCTCGCAAAAGACGAGGTTGGTATAGAGGAGGTTGTCGAGCAGCAGGACCTAAAGCAGCTCGGATTCGCTGATCCGTGAAGTTGCACCAACAATATCCCCTCTCCGTAGGCGAGCTACCAAACTCGATGTAGTCGGGTCCAAAGGTAATGACTCAGGAGCCTCTGCAATGAAACCAAAAAGGTCATTAGCAAAGAGCTCGATATCAATAAAGGACACCGCAGCAACTAGAGAAACTAGTAAACCCTATCAGCTAACCAACGTTAGCCGCCCATCTTGTCGGGATAACCGAGTAATCGAAATCCTCGACCGAGTGACGATTGATCCTGAAGTAGAAGTATTTACTCTTCCACACATCCCTCGTCGGGATCTCATCAAGGATCTTCCCATGGCGAGGAGAGAGGTAGTAGGTTCCGGGAAAACGGGTGTTATGTTTTACCGAACAAACCCTCATCAACTCCTCAACTCCAAAATTGATGCCTTCCTCGACGGCTCTGACCCCGAGCCCGACGACATACCGAACGAAATTCGGAGTCATCTGGTGAAAGGCCAGTTGGAGCTGAGCTAAAACCCATGAGATAATGCGAGGGACTGGAAAAAACAATCCGCATTTATCGAAATAGGTATAAGAAGCGCAACAATGGTCTTCGACGACAGTTTCCGGGGACATGTCCGGCGATGGGATAAGTATCTCCACCTCCGACGGAATCTGGCACTTCGCCCGCAACTTCCGTATTTGGTCAACAGTCAAACTGGACGGTGGATGAGGACCAATCGGACCAGCCACCACAGTAGGATTAGCCCTGGCTGTACTCTTTCGAACCATGATAGTTCGGAATATCGATAATTTCTTTCAAGGAAAGAGGGAAAACGAAATCTCCAGAGAAAGAAAATCTCGAAACGACGAAAAAGAGAATATGAGCGAGAGGCAAGAAGAGGATATAATGGAGGAGAAGAAGTTACCTTGACGATTCGCAGTGTGAGCAGTAATGGGAATCGTGCTAAGTAACTTCCCCTTTTAAACTACCTCGTGCTCGAGATCCGTGGGATTTTCGGTATCCCACAATCACAACCGCTCGATTCGAAATTTGTAAATAATCACAAAAAAAGATCGAGTCAGTTGTGATCCTTCGGTCCCGTGCGATCTCAACCGTCGATATAAAATCTATGGATGGGGCAAAAATAATCATTAGATTTATCACATCCGAGGCACTCGCCTCTTCCCAAGAACGTCCACCGCCCATTAACCTCGACTTCTCGAATTCAATGGGCTGGGGGGCTATTGTTGGTACTGGATTTCCCTCTAGGAAATCCGGCTCATTAACAGACAAAACAAAGGCCCGTAATTGCGAGCCGATTCCGGAATCAAAGACAGACAGGAGAGCCGACTCTCTTGATGGGCCCAAGCAAAGCAAACGCCTTGGAATGGCCCAGACGATGCCGAAGCCGGAGACAAACGAGCTCGAGCTCGGCAGAGGATGACGTGGAGATAGAGCAACTCGGTCTTCGCCAGTTCAACTGATCCGCAAAAATCTCGGAGATCGTTACAACGACGAGGCTGAAAGGTCGGGACGAGGAGATCAGAATCGAGGCTATTTAAGAAGAGAAGTGGCGACTCATTAAGACCAATTCCAACCTAGGCTAAGAACACTTCGATTAGATAGCTCGATTTTACACTTTGTACTCTCTTCTCGACTGTGTTTGTTCTATCTCGACGATCAATCTCAATAAAGTCTTTGATTCATAGGAAACTATACCATTTCTATATCCAAAAGTCCAAATCCACGAATACAAATTCTTAGTTTGAATCCCGGATCTCACACGTAGTTAGTAGCTTTGTGCAGCGCATCGTCTAAAGACGTGCATGGTCGAACCGCGAGCTCTTTTCTGAACTCCGATGTGTACATGAGTCCATTTTCTAGAGCTGTGATCGCTATGGTTTCGTTCGGGTCAGCTATACGCGATTTGACTTCTCTGAACCTAGCGATGTAGGCTCTGAGAGTTTCATCTGATCCTTGCTTCAGAGCCCAGTGGTCGGCTTCTAAAGTTTTCTCTTCGATGAAGATCGAGTATTGCTTTAGAAAAATCGATACGAGCTGTGTGAAGTTATCGATCGAATTTCCTTCTAGACTGACGAACCATTCTAGTGCGGAACCGGTGAGATTTTCGGCGAAAAGTCTGCAGTACCCTGCTTCTTTTTCCTCATCGGTAAGGTGTGCTCGGGAGACCGCGAGCCTGAAAGCTCTAACGTGGGCCTTCGGATCCGTAGCTCCCGCGTAATCCGGGATTTTGATCTTCCCAGTATTCTGGATCCTCGCGCTAGTGATTCTGTCCGTGAATGGGGTTCGACGGGTCTCTTCGATAACCTGATCGATGTCTGGATCCGCGCTCGTTGCCGAGTGGACCGCAGCTTGCAGACGCTGGAGCCTGGCATATATGCCTTCGTCGTTTATATCGGTTCGTTGGTCGAACATAGGGAGCTGTGTGCTCCGCGGACGCGTGTTGTTCGGTCCCCTAGTTTCGGCTTGTTGGGCTATCTCGCTCGGGGGTGGCCGAGTAGTATTAGTTCCCGGTTCCGTTCCTGGAGTACGCGTGTGGAGGCGAAGGCTGATGCTCCCAACACCTGATGCCTGTTTGTTTCGTAGTTCGTTGGCATGGGTGGGGGCATTGGCAGTCGCGCTCCATCACGGGCCGTAATGCCCGTTGAGGTCGAAGCCACGGTGTTTGAGCTGGAAAGTGTATTTCCCGAGATCGGGCTAAACACCGGATAGCCGCTGTTTCCTGCCACGGAAGTCTTTCTCGGGGCCTCGAGAGTTACATATTCCTCCTCAAAGTCCAGACGCATGCGAGGTAACGGGCTCCTCGTGGAGGTGTCTGCCGTAGTCCCTGTGACGGGCCGTGGCCTGTTTCTGAGGTTCAGCACACTCATGTCGTGCATATCTAGCCGGGCTAATACAGTCCGTTGAGTGACTTCTTGATCGTGTGATCTGTCAATTAGGACTGCTAGCATTTTACGGAGCTCCGCCATGCCGTCAGTTACGGATCTGGTTAGGCACGGCGAGTCAGGTCGTGTTTGTGGATTGACCTGAGGAGTTTGTACGTCCCCTTGGGGGCGGTCTCGGACCGGATCCAGGTTCGAGAGTTTGTTCTCTCGGTTATCTGCGAAGTCGGGCCTGGCGGCGCAACTCCTAAAGGCTGGGATACAGGGACACGGTCCACTGCTCCGGATCCTGCTTGAGTTACAACCGACTCTGATCCGGAATTCCCGGCTTGAACGCTTGCGTTCGTTTGGTCGAGGTCTTGCGACCTTGGTGATCCAATCGGAGCTGTTGCGTTGGGATCCATTTCCACGCTAGTGAGCTGTTGATCAGGTTCGTGTGTAAAGAATGTCTATGAATCCTCCCCACAGACGGCGCCAAAATGTGGATCCTAAAACCCACACTCAGATTTTGGAGTGTTTAGATGAGCTGATTTATAAAGTAGGTGGACTAGATTCTTGGTTAAACGTGATCAAGGAGCTTAACAATGGTGAATAAATGTATTTGTATTAATTTGGGTGTAAGAACAATAAGAACTCGAGCTACAGAGCGATTACAAAGTCTTAATGCTAGGTTGGAATATGAATGAAGAATCGGATCCCCCTACAAGTCGTCGGAACTCTCTATTTATAACCTTTCTCTGTCTTCAACCGCTTTCCCTCAATCTCGGAGTCCACTCCAACGTCTCGCGCTTTTCTCGGGATCTTCTCGCTGCATGACTCCTTCTTCTTCGGCTCCATGACCTCGAGCTTGACTGCGTCGTCGTCTTATCGGGTCGCCTCTCGGAGTCGGGTCTTGTAATCGGGCCTTCACGTGTTGATCAGGCCTTTACTTTGAGAGATGGGCCTTGCTCAGGTGAATTTACTCGGGGTGAATTCTAGCCCAAACATATATCATAACACTTTATGCACCGCAAGGAGATGAGGTTCTTTAGGATCAGAACTATATTGTGCAAGCTTAGAGATATCAAAACTAATATGAAGGAGGGTAATGGTGAGGTATTGCAGCTTGCCCACAAGTCATCTATATTGTTTAGGATCTGCAATAGGATTACCATCACTCTTACAAAACTTCTGATTAGGCTCCATTGGCACATATGCATGCTTACATCCAGAGAATCCACTTGATTCTAACAGGTCAAAAACATATTTATGTTGATTGACTAAGATACCTTCAGCTGATCTAACAATCTCGAAGCCAATAAAGAATTTCAGAGGACCTAGATCACACAGTTTGAAGAATGAATGTAGTTGCAGCTTGAGTTCATTTACTGCATCATCATCAGTGCTGGCTATCAAGATATCATCAATGTACACCAAGACTGCTAAAAAACTTCCTTTAAAGATTTTCACAAAAAGGTGTGATCACCAACACATTTCTTAAAACGCAACTGAGTTAATGTAGAAGAAAACTTCAGAAACCATTGTCGTGATTCTTGTTTCAGTCCATATATGGATTTTAAAAGACGACATACAACAGTTTTTGATACTTTTTCTCCTGTAAGATCTGAATAACCAGGTGGTAACTTCATATAGATCTCTTCATCCAATTCTCCATTTAAAAAGGCATTTGAAACATCAAGTTGTGTAAGAGACCACTGCATCTTTGGAGCAAGAGAAAGTAGCAACTTAACAGTAGCATGCTTTGCCACATATGAGAGAAGGTATCTAGGAAGTCAATACTTTCATGTTGAGTGTAACCTTAAGTGACTAGGCAAGCCTTGTAAAATGCTTCCATATGCATTATACTTAACAGTATAGAACCATTTATAACCAATTACAGTCTTGTCAGGTGGAAGTTCACAAATCTTCCAAGTATGAGTCATTTCCATCACACCCATCTCCTCACCCATAGCTTCTTTGTATATATGTAAATCCTTAGCCTCTAAATATTTCTCAGGATTGGTGTTTTAGTGAGCACATTAAAAAAGCACAAAAGGATACAAATATATTTGAATAAGAAACATAATTGGAAATGGGATATAGTGTGGTTAGCTTAGTAAGGGTATTATTATAACAATGAAAATCTTGCAGGTGTTTAAGGGTTTTAGTTTGTTTGCGAGTCTTAGATGCGGAAGGAATCAAAGACTCAGAAGATGAAACATTGTGGTGTTGATGTTCATCAGAAGATAGTTGCATAAAAGGCTTATGACCATCAGGAAAAGCAAGTGTTTCTGATAGAGGAAAGAAGTTCTTTACAACAAATGTGATAGTAGATGATGCAAAAGGAAATATTTCCTCATGAAAATGACATGCCGAGAATTAGAAACCATTTGTGTCTCGATATCTAGTAGCTTATACCCTTTAAAACCACTAGGATAACCTATAAAGACACAAGCCTTAGATCTAGGATCAAATTTAGTTCTCCCTTTAGATGATGTTTAACCTTAGCATAAACAACCAAATGTTTTCAATGACAGATAATCCGGTTCTTTTCATGTCAATTTCTCATACGGAGATTTGTTTCCTAGTACTAAAGATGGTAATCTATTAATGAAAAACACTGATGTAAGAATACAATCACCCCAATCTCTATGGTTAAACGAGATTCAAAAAGAAGGGCTCTATCTAAATAAGGATATGCTGATGCTTTCTCTCTACAACAGAATTATGTTGCGGTCTTTCTGGACAAGAATGAAAAGAAATAATACCTTTCAATGCAAACAATCCAGCAAATTTCAATTCATTAGCATTATCAGAACGAACAACTTCAACTTTCCTGTCATATTGATTGTCAATCATTTGTAAGAGAGCAGGAAAAATATGCAAATCATCTGATTTAGCATGCATTAAGAATATCCATGTAGCTCGGCTAAAATCATCAACAATATTTAGGAAGTCATTCCAAGAAAACTGCCGCGCAACTACGGATTTAATCGTAGCTACGCTTGATTTTCTGTAGCTATGTTAGCATTTGCTGCGGATAGCTACGACTTCTATCCGCTTCTACAAGCTCGACGCTACGAGTATTTCGTAGCTACCCGCAGCCAACTATCCACAGCCTAGCTACGAACCTATTTGTTGCTAATAGCTACGAGTTGCGTGGACTGTTTTTTGTAACTACTGTAGCTACGACTACCCACGAACTAATTCGTAGTTAAGTAGCTCAGATAGCTACTAACATTTTTGTAGCTATGTAGCTACGAACTCATCCGTCGCTCTCCGTGGTAAATATAGCTACGACTCTCCACGAGCATTGTCGTAGCAATATCTGCGGATTGCTACGAATGTTGTCGTGGATCTATGAATAACCACGGTATGTAACATAGCTAGGTAGCTACGGATGCACTCATAGCTAGTCGTAGTTCAGATAGCTATGACTTGCTACTGATTTAGTCGTAGAAATAGCTACGGACTGCAAGGACTTATATCCGTGGCTATGATTTCCACAAATTTTATTATCGCCATCCGTAGCTAGTTTATTATTATAGCCACGACATATGTCGTCCCAAGCCGTAGCTACCTTGATTATCCTAAATTATGCATTTCTACGATTTTTTTCACATTTCTGTTTCAAATTTCATTTTAAAATGCATTACAAGAAATGGTACAATTCTTAAATTAGAAAATGAAACGTTAAGAGTTGGGTTACATAGTACAAAAGGCAAGACATTACAAAAGAGTTTCTTGCATCACAAAAAGATTCTAAGAAGAATTCTATATACATAAATAAAACATAAATACTTCAAAACCTAAGGAATTGTGTTGTCTGAGATTTGGTTTGGTTGTTTACTTGGTTCGGAATGAGAACTTGGAGCAGCAGATGCAGCACTCTCACGAGGAACAACAGGCTGATATGTCATTGGATCAACTCCATTCCTGATAAGCAAGATTGACATGCCTTCTTTCAGTCCACTGATTGTTTCCTTTATGTTGGAAATCTCCTCGGAATCTGCCGCTTTCTTCAGTATTGAAGAAGGTCCAGTCTTGCTTTGATATGCATCAAGGTACTGAATAGAACCAAGCATGTAAATACGCCATTTGGATTTTGTTACTTTCTGAAAAAGATTCAACAGATTGATTCAATTTCTAATTTACAGAAGCAAACACACATACTTCAATAATCATTAACATAAGAATAGAAGAAAACATTCATTAATTATTCCATCAAAGATTAACCTAAAATAGAAGCAACAATCAGTCATCATCAATCATTCATCAAACAGTCATTAAGCATTCATTATTAATTCAAACTAGCAACTATAAGACATAATGGATTCTTTGTCATCAAACAATCAGTATTAATTCCATCATACATTAATTTAGAATCATTTCTAATTAATAACTCAAATTGCAACCTAACCTCGAGATAAGCATGCGTGACTGGAGGGGAGTTGGGGTTACTTGAGATCCCTTAGTAACAGTGGAATCCTGCGATCGTTCAATGGCCAATGCCTCAGCAGCTGCGATGAGAGACTCTGCTCTTTTGTCAATGATAGTCCCATCTTTGCGACTATGGGTCTTACACACAACAGCTGTTGCAGCAGGCTTAAATCCACTCTCTTGCTCCTAACAAACATAAATGTATTAATAACCAAGCATATCTAAGAAAAACAGAAGCCTACGTAATAACGAAATCACACATTACCGTATCATAAGCCACTCGGATGTGAGTTTTTATGCTTGAAGTGTGGCGGTGAGTACCTAAGCCATCTGGATTTAATCTTGCATTCTCTGAGTTAGTTTTGCACTTCTTCTGGTGCTCTGCATCATCCCAAAGCTCTTGCAAGGTATTCCAGTCCGCAAGACCAATGAACTCAGGCTTCTTCAGAGCGCGCTTCCTCTTGCTAATAATGTCCCCAATCGACTTTCTCACTATTGATGTATAGCGGTCGACCACCATATTGTGATATCCAGAAGTACTTTTACTACAAGAAAAAGAACATGTTAATATTTACATATACAAAAACATTCACATTACTAAAAAAAATTGCAAGTTTCAAACATACCACAAAGGTTATCTACTACTCATCCTTCTTTGTTTGTGGCACCATACTGTAGTTCCACCATGGACCCCAAAAGTTGGAATCGTATCCGGACACAATGTCTTTCCGGATACAATCATCAATGCCAAACCTGTTAGAATGAAAAAAATTGATTATAATCATACAAGCAAGACTATCAAATAGAATGTCTCATTCACCATTCATTAAACAGAAGCAAGACTTATCATTCTCAAGACTCATTAGACATCCATTAGCATTCATCAAACATTCATAGTTTCATTAAACCATACTCATTATCAGTCAACAAACACAATGGATTATCAGTCATCAAACATATCAAACATTCATAATTAAACATAAGCGAGTCTAATAAATCATTAAACAAAAGCTATAATCAAACTAAATATTATAAATATATTAAATAGTATGTGGTTTTCATCATTCGACGGACACATTAGACATTAAACCAGACTTATAAGACATATTAGACATTAAACCAAACACATTAGAAATCTAATAAGCGAGACTCATCAAGCAAGCATATCAAATCTCAGACATTAAACCAGACTCATTAGTCATTCATTAACTAAGCGAGACTCATCAAGCAAGCATATCTAATGTCAAGACATTAAACTAAACAGACACATTAGAATCATCAACCAAGCATATCTAATAAGCCAGACTCATCAAGCAACCATATCTCTAATAAACCAGACTCATCAAGCAACCATATCTCTAGTGAGCACGAAAGATAAAGAAACTCACCATAGGACTCCGTTAAGCTTCTCGGAATGAATATGGGGCATGTTGCGTCTGTCAGGTGGGATCATCACAGCCTCCAATGACAGAATTGGATGGCGAGTTGCTGAGGAGGTCGAAGACCTTACTGCTCCGGGAGGAATGCGAGTCTGAGTGAGACGCCTTTGGGATGACCTTCCTGATGAAGGTAATATCAGAACCCTAGTGACTATGAACAAATCTACTTGCAAACTAGGATCCGGTAAGACTGAGAATATATTCAAACTTGCATGCAATCTAGACAGGGGATATTAGGGATAGAGATACAAAAAACTAACTTTTACACGAATCCAAGAAGTTGAGTTTAAGATCGAACTGGGGAGACTTAGAATAGACAGAGAATCGTCGATTAGAGGATGTAGAAGCGATTGGGAAAGAGGGGAATGACGATTTGTGAGTGAATGGAAATTAGGGCTTCGCTAGTTTGGGGGAAAATCGACAGAGAACTAGGGAATATCGAACGAAAGAGATGGAAGAAGGGAATCGGAGACTACGGAAAACGGAGAAGGAAGAATCGGAGATGGAAGAGATAGCAAAGGATTCGTAGATGGAGGATTTACAAAAAATCACCTCAGAGAAGAAGAGAGAACGAAGAGTCGAGAGAAATGGAAATTCGGCTATGTGTTGGGTTAAAAGGGTTAGGGAATTAGGGTAATTTTGGGTGGTTAAGCGTAGACCAGAGATAACCGAGGGAATTTCATATAAACTAACCGCGAAACCAATTTCTTTAGTGAAAATTTAAGCGGGCAAACCGCCAAATTGAATTAAAACCAAATTTTTGGTTTGATTGATTTTATCCACATAGCTACGGCCACAACCGTAGCTAGTCGTAGCAAGGATAATTTTATTAACCTAACCAAGATTTTGGTTTCGCGGTTAAATGAAAAATTAATTCTCGTTTTCCCGCAAAATGTTTTAATTAGCAATTGGTTTGGCAAAATGTGGCGGTTAACCCGCTGAATTTTATTATTTGTGGGAAATTCACTTAGCTACGGCCAAAAACGTAGATATCCATAGCTAAGTAAACATATTTAAAGTTTAAAAATATATTATGTAACTTAGATTAATTAGTTATGTAATATATATTAATTAGTTATGTAATATATATTAATTCACCTAGATTCTATATTAATTTTATTTGATGAATAATAAATCATGCATATTTTAGTCATGATGAATATTAAACATACACATTATTTCATTAAACCAAAATATAAAAACATACAAATGAGATTTTGAATCTGAATCTGAATATTCACTATAGTGATCTTTTAAATTACCATTAGAAACATATTCGTCGTCTGGATTAACCATCGTGTTTTAGGTTTAGGGTTTAGGATTCAAAGTTTATGGTTTAGGGTTTAGTTATGTAATATATATTAATTAACCTAGATACAATATTAGTTTTATTTGATGAATAATAAATCATGCATATTTTAGTCATGATGAATATTAAACATACACAATATTTCATTAAACCAAATTATATAAACATACAAATCAGATTATGAATCTGAATCTAAATATTCACTATAGTGATCTACTTAATTACCATCAGAAACATATTCTTGTCTGGATTAACCATCAGGGTGGGTTCATACGCATCAATATCTTGGATAGAATATGTCTCGACTCGCACAACCTCAATATGTGGTATATGATGATCAAACATGTCGTTTTGTACGGCTGTTAGAGAAACCTCTAGAGTTTCAGAAAAACCTCTCGGCATAATCTTCGTTGTTGCCCACCACTCTTCTCTGTTTGGTCGCATTAGTGGATAAGGAATATACCATACTTGATCACATTGCTCTGGTAGTATGAAAGGATCGTACTTGTCATAATACATCTGCGGGCAAATATCGACAAAACCAGATGGATATCTGCGTATTCCTCGACCGGTGTTAATCCAATGGCATTTTAATATCATTGCTTTTAATCCAACAGCACTGTGATACTCTATCATGAAGATATCTTCGATTAATCCAAAATACTCAGTCTCAGCGGTTCCCGGAACAAAAAACACCGTAATTCATTGTCTTCTTTTTTTCAATGGCTTTCTGTGTGGTAATGATATCCCCTCGAATAATTCATAGGCCATGATCTAACTTGATGCTTTGAACCTTGTACGAATTCTAGCATCCATAAATGAAACTCAAATGACTTGCTTGCCTAGTTAATCTGCATATATATACATATTCCTCAGGCACATGATATAAACATATATAATAAAAGATTATTATATTTAAATTTTATAACTTACATAGTTTTTACACCATGTTGCAAATTTTTTTATCTTTTGCTTTCGTCATTGCGTCTGGAGTTATGTTTGGAAAATCTTGTGCCATATGCTCTTGAAACATCCTATAAGTATAGTTATATAAGTATTATATGGTTAACCATGCATTAAAAATAAATATACAAAATAATCAATAACATATATAGTTTACCTTTCGTATGGTTCTAATTCCTCACAATTGAGCAGTAAAATGTTTGAAGCACGTTGTAGTCCGCATCATTTAACCATGATGTTGACAATTTACCAATGATTCTTCCTACGTGCTGGAACATGCTCGGGACTTTGGGATAACTGTAGATGAATCGAATTTCTTTGACATCTTCTGCGGGGTCTAAATCTTGGGAAGGTGTAATGTAATCGACTTTCACGTATGAAATCTCTTCGTTCACACACTAAGCTACAATTGATCCTCCGATACGAGCCTTGTTTTTAACCTTTTTCAGGTGATACATATACCATTCGAAAGGATACATCCACCTAAATTGGACCGGCCCGCCTAACGCAGCTTCATCTGGAAGATGCACTAGAAGATATTCCATCACTACAAAAAAGGGTGGTGGGAAGATTTTTTTCAAATTGAAAAGCTTCATAGCAATATTTTCTTTTAGTATGGCAACATCTTTGATCCTTAACATTTTGGTAGATATATCTCAAAAGAAAAGTGCAATATCTTCAAAACTGAAAATATAAGATTAATATCAATAAAAAGTTAATATGTGAAATAAAAATTATTAATTTTTATGCATGATATTTATTACCTGAATGCCACATGAACAGCTTTTGGAAGTAGTTCTAAGAATGCAACTGGGAGATGTTGTTGCATGATGACATGGCAGTCGTGACTTTTTAGACCGGATATCTTCCCAGGCTCCACGTTAACAATGTGAAAACTTTGATACATACCCGTCTGAAAATTTTATCTCGGTCTTCAACCATGTTAGAAATTTTTCCTTGCCTTCTTTCGACAATCTAAAGATTGGAATAAGCACTCTTCCATCTTGGGTAATCTCTAAATCAGGTCTTTTGCAAAAGGAAGGAAGATCTAACTTGGATTTTATGCTGTCTTTTGTCTTCCCCGGAACATTTAGCACAGCGTTGATGAGATTATCGAAGAAATTCTTCTCGATGTGCATAAAATCTAGGTTGTGCCGAAGAAGTAGGTTCTCCCAGTATGGCAACTACTTTTTCACCCAATTATGGTCAACACCATAACCATCTATGGTTCGAGAAGGATTGTCATGTCCTCTGCCTCCGCATTCTACCGTTTTGCGCAGTCTAATTATATTTTTTATCCTTTCGTGTAAGATTTCTTCCACGTTCAGTCATGGCAGAGGATCGTCAGGAACAGTTTTGTTCTTCAAGAATGATTTAACGTTATGTCGGTAAGAATGACCTCTAACCAAAAAGCTTCGGTAACAGTTAAACCAACTGGGCTTCCTTCCATTTGGCAACCAAAATGATTTGGTCTCATCTATACAATATGGACATGCAAACCTCCCATGTGTCATCCATCCAGAGAGCATACTGTACGCTGGAAAATCGCTGATTGTCCACATCAGAGTTGCTCGCATCGTGAAAATTTCTTTTCGTGACAAATCATAAGTCTCCACACCGTCACTCCATAAATTTTGTACCTCTTCATTCAACGGTTGCAGATAAATATCCAAGCTTTTTCCGGATGGTTTGGGCCTAGCACTGATACAGAGAGGAAGAAATATTCTCTTTGCATGCACATACTAGGGGGTAAATTGTAGGGCGTCACTATGACGGGCCAAACAGAGTATGATTGTCCGTTCATACCAATTGGGTTAAATCCATCAGTTGATAAACCAAGATAAACGTTGCGAATTTCAGATCCAAATGTGGGATATACCTCTTTAAAATGCTTCCATGCTCTTCCATATGATGGATGATGCATTTCTCCTTCCAGAAAAATATGTTCCTCATGCCATCTCATTTGTTTGTCGCCTTTGATTGGTATAGACGCTTTAACCGATCACCAATTGGCAGATAAAACATCATCTGATTTGGTATTGTCTTCCCTGATCGACCCACATTTGTTTCATACCGGTTTTTTTTCCATCAAACCGACAATGTGACAACTCACGATCTTCTCCCTTCTAAAATAGCATTCAATTTTCCTTGCACACGTCGATCTTGTGAAATGGCAATCCAAGAGACCGTGTATACTTCTTTGTCTCGTAATATGATGTCAGAGCTTTATTAGGCGATGGAAGGACATAACTAAATGTTTGAGCGATATCGTTCAAACACTCCTCCGGGATATTGAAATTGGTTTTCCAATTCATCACTTTCGAGTTCAGGTGCAATTGAGTTCTCCCATCAGCACATCCATCATATAGAGGTTGATTTGCGGCTTCTAAAGCTTGGAATAAAGAATCATGGTAGATTGGTTCTTCGACATTCTCAGCACCGTCGGGTAACATGTTGAAATCTTCACTAGGATCACGGAATCCATCTGTAGGAGCTTGAAAATTCGGATATCCAGCTCCTGCTTCAGGTTCTTGTACTTGATGACTAGTTGATGCTTCGCCGGCATGTTGGCTTGTAGATGCTTCGCTGCCACAGTAACCTTGTTCTCGGTGGTGCGTCCGAACTTAATAGTTTTCCGTAAAGCCTTTTAACATAAGATGATGCGTCACAGTATCAACATCTCCACATTATTGATTTTTGCACCTCTTACACGGACAAAACAAGACCCCCTGCTCAAGATAATATTCTTGATTTTTAGCAAATGAAATAAAAAAGTTTATTCCCTCAGCAAACTTCTCACAAACAGAACGACCAAAACGTTTAAGACGTTTATACATCCATTCTCTCGACCGAAAGAAATAACTCATATAGTAAAATCTCTTGATAAACTGATTTTTTCCAAAAGTTTTAAAATTTCTCGACTTGTGTAAACCCAAAGGAGCATTCGATTCTTTTTATAGCCTTTCCTATGCTACAGATAGCTACTTTAAGAGTCGTAGATACAAATATATTTTTCGAAAAATAAGTACATGGAATAGTATGTAAACATGATTATTTACTTAGCTATGGCTAGTTTCGAATGTGGCCGCAGCTAAAGCGAATATATTCCATGCGCTACTGACTGATCTGATTGAGCAGGCATGATTTGATTGATGGTCTGACCCATCATACAGACGGCCCGTGAACCCAATAATTTAACGATATTTCTACGGATAGGTGTGACATTATCCGTATCTATAGCTACGACTTTCTACAAATTTTTCTTTGGCTACATATCTGTGATTTCGTTCGTAGCTATTCGAAGCTATGTATAGACACAACTCATCTGTAGCTAGCCGTAGCGAAGTAGGCACGAGTAGCTGCGACATTGGTTCGTAGCTAGGTAGCTACGAAGTTGGTTGTAGCTAATCGCAGCAAACCTTTTCCACGACAGGTTCGTAGCCATTCGTAGCTACATAGCTACGGAAAGCGACCACCTCTACTCGTAGCTATGTAGCTACGGATAGCTACGCCATAGCTACGGTTTTTAGCCGTAGCTAAGTCGTAGAAATCTGTAGCAAGAAAAACTTAGCTACAAAAAAATCCGTAGCTAACCGTAGCTATGCGGCAGTTTTCTTGTAGTGAGTATTTAAAGCCATCAATAGTAGGAACAAAAAACGGTCCCCAAGTATCTTATATGAAGCAGTTCAAAAGGTTCTTTGCATATTTCTTTGACTGTTTCTGTTTTGAAAGATGACAAACATGACAAACATAATTATTTTTATTACTTTTAATCTTTGTAATGTCTAGTAAAGAAGATAAGAAATTTATCTTGGTATGAGAAGGATGACCCAATCTCGTATGCCAAGTGACAGAATCAACTTTAAGACTAGCGCAAAAAGAAATATTACCTGAAACATTTGATAAAAAAAAAAACCTTATGATCATATATCATTGGTTTAGCTCTGATACCATATTATGAAATAAATCTCATTCTCATTAAGCTAAAAAAAAATATATATAAATATTATACATATGTATGAAATAATCTAAACAGGAGCTAATCTATACAAGTAAACCAGCTGGATATACTAAACCAATGAGATATTCTAATAAATAAAAAAAAATTCCCATGATTTTTGTTATCTCCGCCTAATCTCGCTTCCTTTTCTCTTTGACGACTTGCCATATCCACCTCTGCCGGTGCGCCTTCGCCTTTACAATATGCAATTGATGAGGACATCAAGTCATTATCAACCAAGGAACATGGAGAAGACATAAATCACCCAACTAAGGTGAATCAGTTTGAGTGCACCAGAGACATAGGTGCATGTATTGGAGAATATCTTTCCAACCAGAAGGATTTAAACCACAAACCAACCTGTTACAGAATCTCAGCACATCAGGGAGTCACGGAGAAGAGGAATTGGTTCAAAAGCTTTCAACATAAGATAGTTATTCAAGTTACAACTAGGCAGACTTCAAAGGAATCCGCTGGAGACCAACAAACACTTATTGACATATGCAAATCAAACCAGGATGATCCAAGTTGTAAACCCACTTGTTACGGAGACTCAACCCATCCGAGGAATACATCCAATTAGAATTAATACAAAATCAATAATGGTTTAAAAGTTATTCAAGTTCTAAACCAGTTGATTCCCGACTTGCCTTATTTGGAGATTCACGAGTTTGGTCAGCATCAAAATCATATTTGGCGACCTGGAGAGGGATTATATCAATACTGCAGTGTTTTGTAAGTCCACTTACATCATCCAGAAGCTATAAACCACGTCCTATGGTGCACCCAAATTCACTTGATCATACAAAACCAAAGGAGACCAAACTTGCCATTTTTGGAACCAAATGCAATCAAACTCAACCAGCTCCTTCCTTATCATTGCTGCTGCGTTTTGGATGATTTCTTCATGGATCCAGACGTCCCAAAGCATCATGGATTCATGCCACAACTTTCAAGGCTCAAAATCAGCCATAGGCGATCAATGATCATGATGTTCTTCTCCAGGGTCCTTAGGTCGTCACTCGTCTTGTCTAACAGTAGGTAGGCATGTGCTTATGGTTTGGTTGAAAGTCTCCTTGTTGGAGCAAGTCTCTTTGACTTTATTTTGGCACTACTCTTCTTGTCTCTTTGGTATGATGGTTTGGGTATCTTTGAGGGTATTGAGCTCTGGTTTCTTTGAAATGAAATGTAGAAACATAATTCCTGATCATGACCCATTTCAGATTTTTCCAAGTGGTGATGGCTCCTTCTTGATACTTACACCTTTCATACTTCTCTTGCCTCCACCATGAGTATGCACTTTTGGTGAGTTGTTTGATGGCAGTAGCTAGCCTTTCTTCATTTGGAATGTTGTGGTATGAAAACTAGTATCTATATCTCTTTCTCATTCAAGATAATCTTCTAGAAAACTACTTCCTGCAAATGTATAAATCTGTGGCTTATATCTTCTAGTTCCCCATGAATGGTTTGGTGGTTTAGGCTCTACATATTTAGCTTCTGGTACATCTCCAAAATTATTTTCTTCTTGTTGTTGTGCAGGCTGGGACTGCTCCAGCTTTGTGATATGTTCTCCTATAGTTTGAATAACCTCAAGGAGTCGAGCCATGTTAGTTTGACCAGCTGCTTTCTCACCCATGGTTCTGTACCTGAAAGTCAAGTTAAGAACAGAAAATATCAATAGGTTCTAACAGAACACAATATGAAATAAGCCCAAATTTTAGAATGCACAAAGAGGTAAAATTCAGAAAATTGCAAAATTTCTTTAGATAAAGAGAGTCCACACGATGTGGTGCAAATATGGAAGCAAAATTCTGTCACAAAAAAAACTAATGAGGAGCCTTTACCTTTTTTTGAATTTTGAATTGGATGCAAACTAAAAATAGAAAGATTTCTGTGACACAAAAACTTAATGTAAACTTTTTTTTAATTTTTTAATTCACAAGAACAAATGTGGAAATAACACTTGTCTGGTTTGGTTAATGAAAATTTTTGATTTAAAACATGAAAAACTTTGTCTTCTTTCTTTTTCTTTTTTGGTGTTTCTGTATGAAGAACACTAAGAACACAAATAATAAAAAAATATGAAAGTAAATACTTTTTTGTTTTGGTTTTTGTTTTAAGAATGCAAAGACAAATGATATGGAATGTAAACAAACTATTTTTTTCGTTTTTGAATGACTGACACAAGATAGAAACTATATGGATGCAAATAGATGAATGAAAAACACAGAAATAGTGTAAGGCAAATGATTTTTATGGACAGAAATTAAACTTTGATCTAAACAAAAGCTATATGCATTAACCGAAAGGTAAAGGGTAGGATACACCTGATTCACAACCTTTCGGTTCTGATACCAGATGATGCAGCCCCCAAGGATGAGACTAGATCAGTGGCGTAGGCGGAAAAAATATTGACCAGGGTCATAGTAATTTTCAGACTTAAAAAATGCATAAATCTATTAAAAAACGAAATACATTTAACTCAAAGATGTACTCTACGCTCACTCATATTTTGGAATCGTTTTATCATTGTTTCGTTTGTGACGGTGTCAAGCACTTGTTTCTCAATAAAACAAACTAGACAATCACTCAGAAATTCATCACCAATGCTATTGCGCGAGGCCATCTTCACAATATTCATCGCAGAGAAGCACCTTTCCACGCTCGCAGTCGCAACAGGAAGAATCAAACATAACTTCAAAAGACGATAAACCAAAGGATGAGAAAGATGTTTCCTTGTCTCCACAAATACACGAGCAAGATCACTGAGACTTTCTAGACTAGCAAATCTTTCATCTTTTTGCAAATTATCAATGTAGATGTCAAGTTGATGATCAAGAGATCTTCGCTCCACAAAACTAAAATCCTCTGGATAAAGCTCAGCCAATCTCACCAACTTCGACTTATCAAACTGACGGAAGGAATCTATCGGACTTAAGGATGCCATACAAACAAGTAGTTCAGAATTCACCTCGTCGAAACGATCGTTAAACTCTTGAAGTTGCATATCTAAGACAGTGTAGAAACAATCCACCTTATAATGATGCAAGTTGGTGATGCTAGTTTTCTTCCTCGGCCTTCTTGAATCAACAAATTCTTCCTTCATATTAGGCACTTCAGTTTTGTTCTCCTCGCTAAAAAAATAAGCTTTTGCCACAAAATCATTCCATCCTTCATCTCTAAGCTTGTGTAACTGTCGTTTAGTAGATTCAACCAATGAAACAGCATTCAAGATCTCTTGGTCTCTTTTCTGTAAAGCCTTTGACAAGTTATTATTGAGTCCCAGAACAACAAGCATCAATTGCAGATAGAAAACGAAATCAAATGTGTGAAAATATTTGATGAGGCCATATGCTTGTTGTCTTTTGGTGCTGTCTATGCCTTCAGTTTGAATATGTTCAAGAACTTCAATAACACATGGAAACATCTCAACAAGACGCAGTAAAGTCTTGTAATGTGAACCCCAACGAGTATTTTCAGGTCTTTTAAGAGAAAGGTCTTGATTCAGCCCAGTTCCAGTCTTAATTCTACCCTTAGTAATCCCCTCTTCCATTCTCTTGCGATTGCTTTCAGTAAGCATAACCTTTCTATTGCAAGAAGCTCCAACCACATTCAATAGAACAAGAACCATATCAAAAAATTCTCTAACTTCAAAATGTTTCTTTGCAACCGCCACCACAACCAGCTGAAGTTGGTGAGCAAAGCAGTGAACATAATATGCAGATCCACTTTCTTTCAAAATCAATGATCTTAAACCATTGAATTCTCCTTTCATATTGCTAGCTCCATCATAATCTTGTCCTCTCACCTTTTTCAAACTCAGTCCATGTTTCGTAAACAAAGAATCAATAGTATCCTTCAAAGTTAGAGAAGATGTCTCTTTCACATGACGAATGCCAACAAATCATTCTTTCACCAACCCAAATTTATCTACGAAACGAAGAACCACAGCCATTTGCTCTTTATCTGAAACATCAGCGGATTCATCTACCAACAAGCCAAAGACATCATTATCAATTTCTTGGATAACAGATTTAGTTACTTCTTCTGCAAAGCAATGTGCAATGTCTTTTTGAATTGGAGGAGACGTCATCTGGTTATTTTTGGGAGCATTGTTCAACACAACTTTTCTTACGGCCTCATTCTGACTTGCTGTATATTTCAGAAGCTCCAAGAAATTACCTTTGTTTGTTGACTCTTCTTTCTCATCATGAGCACGAAAAGATAAGCCTTGGTGTAGCAAGTGTCTAGAAACATCAACTGAAGCACCCAAGCGGATTCGATACTCATTTTTCACAACGTCAGTTTGCTTATGTAAAGCATATTTGATAGACTGGCCTTGTCTCATCAAATCTTCACACTTATTTTTAGCAACGTTGTGAAAACTAGTATGATCTCCCACATGCTTACTGAAGTTATCAGCCTTATTCCAGCTAGAAAAACCCGTTGAAACAAAAGCATCACTCCCACCTTGTTTTCCAGCTTGAACTCTAAACAAGTAACAAAACAAGCAAAAAGTCTTTTCTTGTTCCACACTATACTCTAACCAATCAGGATACTGATCAAACCAATGTGGATTAAAACGTCGTAACATTTTTCCTATTGACTTTTGTTGAAAAGTATGACCACGAGGTTGACAAGGTCCTCTACTCAAATATTTGTGTTGTACCTCATCTATTTGATTCGGATGGTAATCTTGAATATTTTTCCGCTTAGCTAGATCACTTGGCAAATCATCTGAATCGATATTAGGCGGTGGAGATTTTCTTTTTTTCAAAAATCGTTCGTTCCATTGCTTCTGATTCGACATACATAAATAAAACAAATCAAAAAAATATTTAACAGAATAGCAAATAACCATACATAAATATTCTAATTTTAAATTTCAAATTAATCCTAATTTTGTATTAGAAAAGCGAATGTTCTTGTTCTTAATTTTAAAATGTGTAGTAATCGTTTCCTAGTTCTAAAAGACCTATCACCTATCATAGCTATTAACAAAAAAACTGTTTCATTCTAAAATAATCCTAATTTTCAACAATTAAAGTAAAGCCATGTTTTGAATCCAACATCTGTCGTTAGCAATAGCATCAATTGTTAAAGTAACTATTTTTAATTCTAAAACAATCAAATTTTTCTATATTTGTATTCCTATAATTTTTTTTGCTTAATTATTATTATCTTTTGCAAATCACGATTCACAAAAGTAGTAAAAACAAAATTTTGCTAAATGTTTATCTTCCAAAGTATGCTTAAACAAGTGATTATAACAGTAATTTAAAATAAACTTAAAAATCAAAAAGAAAAAAGCTAAAAAGCATAACTAATTACCTTTGAAATCTTATTAAGGGTGATGAAGAGAAGAAGGAATTATTTGGATAGAGGACTACTAGGAGTACACAAATGATTAGGGTGGCAGAGAAGAAGAAACAAATTAAATTAATTAGGGTTTATTAATCACAATTGGGTTTAATATTTTACTGGGCTTAGTTTTATAATTTCTGTATACTAAATTTTATTGGGCTAGTAATATTTAGTATATTTATTGGGTTAATTAAACTAGTTGTATCAAATTTTGTGGGGGTCAAAAAAATTTTTTTGACTAGGGTCAATTTAAAAAAATTAATAAAAGTTACACTAATTTTAAAATTTTCACCTGGGTCAATTGACCACTACTGTGACAACACATTCCCTTCGCCACTCGACTAGATGGATAGGTTAATGGAGGAACAAGCACTGGCTTTATAGCTCTCTTACTTAACCGAGATGGATGTAATGAATGGAGTTGGATGGGATTTGTTCTGCTGGTTGTGTAACTCTCTCAGAAATAAATCAAGGAATGGATGAAGATGGATTGATGGTCGCCACAAGGTTTATGACAGAACCTTGATAAGATATAAACAAGAGCAGCTTCTCACTCACTCTCAGATGAATTCAGAGTAGAAATCACGAAATTTGCTTAAGAAAAAGGGTTTTCTTTATTGATTCTTGGTAAAAATTACATTGCTGTGAGAGGGGACTTTATATAGAGTCCAAACAGCTATACCCTTCAAAAAGTCTTTGAAACAGATTACAAAATAAGGAAATGCTTGATTCTAAGACTCTAATAACTCAATTAAAAGAAATACAGACTATAATTTCAAAATTTCAAATAAAACACAAAAAAAAACAAACTCATTACTCATAACTCTCTTTGGAAATATATATATATAACCCGGCTGAGAAAATACTCAAAAAGTGAAATATGTGGAAAAATCGAAATTTTCTCCAAAATAACTTTAGGTTCATATATTTCAACCCTAAAAACTTCAGCAAAGTCTAGAGAGACACTCGAAACTCTCCAGAGAAGAGCTCACTTGAGCAAGTGGCAGCACCGAATCCATTAAGTGAAGCAAAAGGGTATATCACTACAAGAAAACTTCATGTCTATTTGGCCCATAGCAACGAATAGTCACGAAATCAGGTTCGTGGCTTTGGGCTCATGGCTATCCGCAGCAACCCTTCCACGGACCAGCCACAAAATGTTTCATGGCTATTAGCCACGAATATCTACGGCATGGGTTCATGGCTATAATTATTACGAATAGCCACAACAGAAATCGTAGATAATGCCACAACTTAGTCACAACCGTATTCGTAGCTATTCCGTGGATATTATTTAAAAAAATTAATTTAATTTATTATTTATAATAAAATAAATTACAATAACTAACTATATAATTAATCTAAAAAAAAATCAAAATGGCTAGGCGAGGTTAACGTAGGTGCGATGATGGCTGGGAGAAGGCTCGGCAAGATGGGATGCGACAACAAGGAGATGAATCGGCAATGGCTCGGTGAGATACAAAGGAATTGGAGATTCGACAACTCGGGAGATGCGACGGCGGTTAGATGCGGCGAGATGGTAGGGAGATGCAGCGAGATGTGACAGTGGAGTCTATGGCGGAGTGTATGGATGCGACGACGCCAGAGTCTACGGAATCCTGTTTCACAGGTTGAAGGTCGAAGAAGCTGTGGTTGACGGTCAAAGAAGACGGGAGAGAAGAAGAGAGAAAGAAAAAAAGAAGAAAAAGAAGAAAAGAAAAAGTAAAAAAAAGATATGACGGTTTATATTTAATAGAGTATATAAATCTAACCGTTTAAAAGCTGATCCGGTCGACAAAAAAAAAAAAAAAAAAAAAGCTGATCCGTGTATATAGTGAAAAGCAATCTAAGCCGTAGATATATTTTAATCAATGGTCCATCTTGTGATTCATGTGATGAAGCTCTTAACCAATAAAAAAAATTATGTGGGTTTAATTAATATTAATAATCACAAATCGTTTAAAAATAATAAAATGGTTAAATGAAAATTTTAAAAATGTTAAATTTTAAAAGTGTAAGTGATTAACATTTAAAAAGTGTTAAATTTAAAATAATTAAAATGAGCATTTATAATAAGTAAATGATTTAAAAATAATTAAATAATTAAATTTGATTTATTTTTTGTTTACATGATTTTAAAAATTTTATAAATTTATTTATGAATTATATACAATCATTAAATTATTGCTTAATACTTTTTAGTTTATTATTAGAACTAAAAGATTAGTAGATTGTTTTTAAAAAAATTGATAAGAATTTTTAATATAATAGTGTTTAATTATATGCATAGTATATATGTAAATGGCTTAAATAGTAGATTTGGAAAATAAATTTCTTTTTATAAGTGATGGATCTTAGTTTAATATACATTATAATAATTGAGTCGAGCATGCGAAAGAAGATATATAAATATTCAGATTGTCCAATTTAAAAAGAAATTGAAACAAAGAAGAGTTAAAAACACATCATTGTTAATGGATAAAAGTATTTGTACTCTCTCTCTAAATTTCCTCTGCCTTCTCTCTAAGTCGTCTCTTCCACGAATTGTCGTTTCCGGTCGTCGGCGGCGGCTTCGACTGCGCTGTCAACGGAGTTACTTTGTCTCTTTTTGTTCTTCTACGTCGTGGCTTTCTTTACAATAAACTCTTGATTTTATGCCGGGTTCGGTTTTACCGATTACTATCAGTTTTGGTTCCGGATCTATGTCAAAATTTTCTCCGATTATAGCATCGGTTTGTACTATCTTCTTTTTTAATCGGTGCTTCAATCGATCTCTGATTCTACCTCGAAATCGTTCGATCTAAATCCACGGCGTTTCTTAGTTAAGGAACCGGTTATCCCTTCTCTTTCCTTGCCGAGCGCTTTGGCCGGTTGGTTTCTCTACCCGATCGAGTTGAACGGGTCCAGCGGTTTCACTCAGTCTATGCGGTTGTCTCCGTCTTTGGATTTCTGCAGACTTGAAGCGCATGGAAGCGGTGGCGGTTTATGCGGTTTGAAGCGAATTATTCCTCGAAGTGGTTTCCCTTCCCTTACTGCATCTGGTGGATTTAAGATCGGCAGGATGACGATGAAGAAGCAACAGACGTAGCAACAATGGTCGGGATCTTCACGCCGGCGACGGCATGTCGATCTCTTTGGTGACATGACGCATGGCATACGTGATTTACGATGAGATGACTCATCCTCATCCGCAAATTCCTTATTGGATTCTTGTACTTTGGGCCGTGTAGCTCTTTTACGTTGTGTTTTCTTTCTACCCTTCTGATATGTATCATGTACTTTGGCCCATTGGGCTGTATAATAAACTAATGTTGCTGCCAATAAAAAAAGGATAAAAGTGTTAGTAAAGAACCGAAAAAGAGGAATGCCCTTAAGTTCAAAAAAAAAAAGAACCGAAAAAGAGATAAAAGTCATAAGATGTATTACAAAAGGATCCTAGATAAGATCATATCACATCTATACGCTTAGTTACTTGGAGATAAGTTATAAAAGATATTATCCCTAAAATATAAAGGGATATACTAATATGTGACTTTTCTCCTAGACACGATAACCGAATAAACACGCTGACCCGCTTTATCAAACAGTAATTGGCTATTTCGAGTTAACAGAAGCCTTTTAACCAACGAACAACAAACTCTTCACCAATTTTATAAAGTAAAAAAAGAGGAAAGAAAGATTCTCCGGCATTACCATCTATTATTCACCGGCAAAAGACCTAACACGGCAAAGGACCACATGCGGCGACCGGACCTCCTCCCCTCCATTGGCGACTGTACCAACTAAAAAAACGAGAATAAAGGACGAAGAAGATGAAGAATACGGACCTGTTTTTCTTTCCAGTGAAGAACAAGAAAAAAGCAAGGAAACTCGAGAATGGCAAGAAGATTAACTTATGAAGAGAAGGGGAAAGGTTTAGCTCTACCACCGACCCCCGACGACGAGTGAGAATCAGAGCTCCGGAAATTGATATTGCGAATCAGATTCATGAAATAAGCTCACTCTAATAGGAAGAATAACGAACCCCAAGGTTCAAAGGATAAGGAATCTCAAAGCGATGGAATCTCAGGGGAAAAGCGACTAGATCTGATCTGGGAAACGAGTTATTTCAGTTCCGTTTTGAGAGAGAAGATGATCCGATTCAAGTGGTATAGAATAAGCCATATCAGTTCAAACACTAGATGGTGATAGTAGAAAGATGGGAACCAGTCATTTCCTCAATCTTTCCAATGCTGATTCATTTTTTGGGTGCGAATAAAAGGATTACCCCTACACTTATGGCAGAAGGAAATGGTAGACATGATCGGTTGCGAACTTGGGAAGCTGGATGGAATGGAAATCACCCCCCCAATGTTCAGAGTCAGGGTCACGCTCAATGGACTTGAACTCATAATAAGGAGACTATCATCGAGTTCGAAAACATAGATGAGATTCTCGTCATTTTGGACTATGAAAGACTCGAAAACTACTGCTCCATCTGGCTATGACTTACTCACAATGAAAAATACTGCAAGATGTGAGATACATCAATAGAGAGGTTCGAAAAATAAGAAGAGATGAAAAGGGGATAGAGACCAAAGAGACCCAAGAGAAAGAGGAGAAGAGAAAGAGGAGAAGAGAAAGAGGAGAGTGAGATCTTGAATCCCAAAAGGAGATGACAGGAGAAGAGACAACCACTTGAACAAAAATAGAATATTGGATGAGAGAGATCAGGGAGCAAGCATGAGATCCCAGTGGGATAGACATAAGGAAGAATATCGTGCCTTTCTGAAAGAACCAGTGATCCAAGGAAGGGTTTCCCAACATGAAGATGGATTTTGAGCCTTTAAACGAGCAAATGACTGGTGAGAAAATATAGAGCCAGGAACCAGACAGAGTCAATGGAGGACAAGGATTGGGGGAAATAAATTGATAATAAAACCAAATGGAGAGTAAAAGACACTCGAGCTGAAAAACAGAGACCCCAAACCTCGGATTTCAAGAGAAGATCCCCGAAGGAAAATGGAAAACAATGATGTAAAGCACAAAATTTGGTAATAAATGACGAGGGACAACAAGATTTCCTGGAGAAATCATATCATGGAGGCAGAAGAAGATAATCACAGAATAGAGGGTCGTTGGAAAGCACCCCGGTTAAGGATAAGGACATCAAGTCATCAGTCACCAAGCAGACTAGAGGAGGGCTCACCCAACTGGTATATGCTCTTGGAGAGAAGCAGTTTGATCATACCGGGGATATATGGTATGTTTCAAGGCATATCTACCTAAACATGAAGAATTATGCTGAAAGATGATAACTCCCGAGCTCCAACCCCAAACGTGAACTTGAGCCTAGAAAATGAGAGCTTCATACTATGCTTCGCTGTTAGATGCTACAAAAGCCGAGTCTGAAGGATTGCTCTAGCACCTCTCCCGTAAAGTATACTAGTTTGATGTTGAATCCAGATCCATGTTTGGAGGATGCTCCGTTGATATGGAGTGTCTATTTCTTAATGGGAATGGCCTCTTCTGCGGACTGCGGCGTCAGCTCGATGTTGAAGTCAGCTAAAACTTGAGAGTTTGCGCAAGTCATAGTGCGGAATTAGATGTCGTACTAGCTGACCTTGATGGCCCATTTAGCTATTCGGCATGACTGACTTGGACTGTGGAGTATGGCTCGAATAGGTTGTGAGGTCATCACTATGATAGAGTGTGATTTAAAATTAGGTCGGAGCTTACGAGCTGACATAACCAAATCTAGAGCCAGTTTTTCCATTGTTGGATACCGAGTCTTTGCATCTATTAGCGTTCTGCCTACATAGAATATCGGCTGCTGCTTGTTTCTCTCTTTGTGAACTAGTACCCCACTCACTGCAGCAGATGTCATTCTTATTTAGAGGTAGAGCAGTTCTCCTTTGGCTATAATTGGAGGTTCGCTCAAATACGCTTTGAACTGTTTGAATGCCTATTCGCACTTTTCGTCCCACATGAACTTTTTGTTCCCTTTGAGGAGCTGACAGAACGGGATACAATTTTCGGTAGATCAGGAGATAAATCGATTAAGAGATGCTATTCTCCCTATTAGTCGCAGCACTTCACGAGTGGTCTTAGGAGACGACATTTCTATGAAGACTGCGATATGCTTAGGATTGGCTCCGATTTCTCATTCAGTCACGATGTAACCAAGGAATTCGCCGGAAAACACTCTGAAGGAGCATTTAGCTGGGTTCAATTTCATATCAAATTTATTTAAGCTTGAGAAGCATTCTTTTACCTGGGCTACGTGGTCGCATTCTCGAAAGAATTTCACCACCATGTCGTCGATATAGCTTCCATGGTTTTACAAAGGATATGCGAACATTTATTTACTAGGAACTAGTAGGTCACACTTGCGTTCTTTAGTTTGAAGGGCATTACCTTATAGTAGTAGATGCCACAATATGTGATAAAAACTGTTTTTTTTGTGGTCAGATAGGGTCATCAATATTTGATTATACCCATAAAAAGCATCCATGAAGGATAGGAGCTGATGGCCAGCTGTAGCTTCTACCATATGGTCTATGTGAAGTGGAAAGTTGTTCTTATGAAAAGCTTTAAAGATCGGTAAAATCAATACACACTCTCCACTTTTCGTTTTTATTTTTGATGACTACCGGTTTAGCGTGCAAATCGGAGTATTTGAATTCCCTGGTCTGACCTACTATGAGTAGTCGGTCAACCTTATCGTTAACTGCTTTGGCTCGATCTGGGCCGAGCTTACACCATTTTTGTTTGATGGGCTTATAAGTAGGACCTACGTTTAGATTTTGAGAGGTCACTTTCATGCTTATTACTTTCATATCTTCGATGGACCACGCAAAGGTAACCTCATTGGCTTAAAGGAAGGATATAAGCTCATCTTTGATTGGGTTTTATAGGTCATCCGCGATACCAACGCATCTCTCGAGGTTGGTATCATCGATGAAGACTTGTACAACAAGCTCTTTTCAAGGTCCGCAAACCGTTAGATACAAGCCTTTCGTTCTTCGAGCTCATTACGTTTCTGTAATTTTTATAAATCAGATTATTCTATCTGCCTATATCCATCTAAGTAGTACACTCGTGTGGCCTTTTGGCTTCCAAAGAATTCCATTAGGGCCGGGAAATTTGGTGCATTGATGGTATGTACATGGGTCTGCTTTCATTGTGTAAATCCATGGCCTGCTCATAATTGTATTATAGGGAGATGGCATGTTCACTACTGTGAAGTCTATTTGTTTTAGTATTCAGACGGCATCGATTGGTAGTCGGATTGTGCCTAATGAATATGTCGTTTCACCGGTGAAGCCAGTGAGAGCTGCTTTCTCGCCTTTAGATCGGATTCTGTGAAACCCATCTTTCTAAAAGCGGTGTAAAACAGCACATCTACCAAGCTTCCGATATCGATCATGACTCTAGATATCTCGAATCAAGATACATCGAGCTCGATTACAAGAGCGTTTTCATGATGAGCTTGTAAGTTGGATTGATGTTTAGATTGTGAGAGGTCACTTCCAAGCTGATTCCTTTCATATCTGCGATGAACCAGCAAAGGTATCCTTGTTGGATTTAAGGAAGGATATAAGCTCATCCTTGATTGGGTTTGTTAGGTCTGCCACCATACCGAGGAACCTCTCGAGGTTGGTATCATTGATGCAGACTTGTACAACGAGCTCTTTTCAAGGTTCACAAACCGTTAGATCTTTTTTTCGTTTGGCCTCTCGTTTTTCGAGCTCATTACTTTTTGTAATTTTTATAAATCAGACTGTTTTGTCCGCCTATAACCATCTAAGTAGTACACTTTGGCGGCCTTTTGGCTTCCAAATATCGTTTTAATTCCTTTAGGGACGGGAAATTTGGTGCACTAATGGTATGTAGATGGGACTGCTTTCATGGTGTAGATCCATGGACTGCCCATAATTATATTATAAGGAAATGGCATGTTCACTATTGTGAAGTCTATTTGTTTTAGTATTCGGACGGTGTCGGTTGGTAGTCGGATTGTGCCTAACGAATATATGGTTTCACTGATGAAGCATGTGAGAGTTGCTTTCTCGCCTTTTAGATCGAATTCTTTGAAACCCATCTTTCTAAAGGCGGTGTTAAACATGACTTCTACCGAGCTTCCGGTATCGATCATGACTCTGGATAGATCGAATCTAGATTACAAGAGCGTTTTCATGCGGTATTTTCATTTCTTAAAGTTTTGATTTCCCAGAACAAAATTTTGTGGTTAGATTTTCTTCCAGTTTTCTTTCATTTCCATAGTTTTTGAAGACTTTTCGTTGGAATTTTTTTATTTTGTTTACCGACTCATGGCAGAACATTGAACCTCCCTAAATGAAGGTTGGCATAGCCCTTCTCCCCTCCCCCCCTCCCCCCTCCCCCCAGAAGTGCTAGGTGAGTTGTAGTTAGAATCAAAGTTTGACTCCGCACTAGCCAAGTGTGAAGAATAATGCGAGGCTTTTCTCCCCCAACAAGTGCAAAGAGGGCTAAAGATCGATTTTGCTCTAACTAAGGTTGTGGGTGGGCGGGAAACATGTTATTCTGCCAATGAGCATGATAGTTCCAACTTTTGGCGAATGAGGTCGATGCACTTAGGTGTGATGCTCTATGGAGAAGCACCTTTTTGAGGTTGGCATAGCCCTTCCCACCCACCCCCCCCCCCCCGGAAGTGCGAGCTGAGCTAAATTTGGAGCTGGAGCTCGTTCTCGTGCACTTTAAAGGTGCAGGAGGGGGAGACCACATATTTGGTGGTACCACAACAAAATTTGATGTTCTGAAATATGAGTTCAATATGTTTTTGTCCTTATCGTGGACCTGGTGTTGGAGAATCGGGGTCTCCTCCTAAGTATTCCGGCTCCTCTTACTGGAGGTATCCTTGCTTGTATCAGATTTAGGTGGGAGCTCATCTTCTTTATGAGCCTTCCCTCCTGAAGTTTCATTCCTAGCTTTTTCAGCAGTGAGACAAGCTTTGCTTCAAAATTCCTGAGAGGAATGTCCATTCTTGTTAAGATACTTGCAGAATTTTCTCTTATCAAGGGCTTGTTTTTACACTTGGTCGAATATTCGATGGCGAAGCTATGTTGACCTTGATATTTATCCTTTTAATTGTTTCTCGAATTCATGTTCAAAGTTGTTCACAGGTGCTGCAGATATTTTGTGGCTTTCCGAGATGGTTTTAATCTCTTCTTCATGAATCGAAAAAGCTGACGCACGATGGAGACTATTGATATGAATGTGAGCTCCTCGCGTAATATGGAGGTGTACCAAAGTCCATGTTTGAGTGCTCTGAGAGATACAACCTCATTTGGGTTCGTGATTTTGGATTTGATCTCTTTGAACCTATCTATGAAGCTTCAAAGGGATTCATCTCGACCTTGAGATATTTACCAAAGGTCTGTCTCTGAGGCCTACTCATGTATGTAAAAAGAGTGATCCTTCAGAAAATATGAAGCGAGCTGGTTGAAGTTATCTATGGAGTTTCCTACCAGAGCTGTGAACCATTCTAAGGCAGGTCCAAAAAGATTTCGGTGAAGAAACGTCAGTAGCCTGCCTCTTTATCGTAATCATTCAGATATACACGATTTATTTCTAGTTTAAATGCTTTGATGCGAGCTTGAGGATCACCTTTCCGGAGTATTCTGGAAATCTGATTTTAGATGAATCTGGGATGCGAGCATTAGCAATCCTATATTTCAAGGGAGTTCGTCGAGTTTCCTCGATTACCCTATTAATATCATGAAATGAACATATGTCTGAAGGAACTCGATTGTTCATATGTTGTAGTTCATCATTCGTGTGATCAACATATCTTTGAAAAGACTCACGGGCGATCACGCTTGTAGGTTAGCAAGGTAATAGATATGCCTGTTTGGTTGACTGTTTGCCTGGCCCTTTCCTAGTTTGGGAGGTCTAAAGTCAAATTGAGTTCTAGAGTCGTTCCTATTGGAGAGGTCTGAAGGTTTTCTCGACGTGAAAGAGATGTCGCACAGCTTAGGCCACAAAGATCTGGATGGTTCAAATCCCGGGGAACAAGAGGTGGAGAGGGCATACGTACTGAATGGTATGATGTTCTCATACCGTTTGAGTTCGTCAAGTTTGTAGTTAACATTGGCAAGCTCAAAGGGGAAGTGTCGGATACACTCCAATTCATACTGAGGTAGTGAACTGTCTCATGGCGTCAAGGCTGACGTAGATCTCAAAGAAGTCAACATACATTCGCATAGGCGGGATTCCTCCATGGTGATAAATCTTGACCCGCTATGAATCCGTGATTGGGATATCTTAGTGATCTGTTTGCGAGATCTCGTTCTTGTCGGTATGGCCGAGACGTTAGAGCTCGAGTTGTCAATTCATATCTTTTAACCATGCTAACAACATCAAGTGATTGCTAGGGATCTCGTCCAGATCATTAAGGATAGACCTCATAGGAACAATGACTCGTGGAAAGACGGGCATGAGGTCAGCTCTAGCTAAGGTTTTCCCCTGACCAGTTAGGTTTTTGTCAGATATTATCCAGACCCGAGGGTTTGTGCAATATGCATCAGAGGTAATCCTATTGGGGAGGTTGTCTCTAGCCGTACTATTAGATCGCGGCAGACTCGGATCTGCAACAGCGCCTGAGGGCTGAGTCGCATTTCCAAAGCCTGTTAATTTTGTTCTCGTGGGAACGTCAACATGTGGGGTCAAGTGCTCGGTATCTGTTGAGCTTGGCTGTTCGAGCCAGATTTCGTGAGTTTTGTTTGTTCAGCACACATTTATTTTTCCGAGATCTTTTATCGGATATTTTCGATAGAGGATACTATGATTGCTCCCCAAAGACGGTGCCAAAATGTCGATATGTGCATCAAGACTAGAGATTTGTAATTTGGAATGGGGAATTGTGGCAGGTCTAGAACCTCAAAGATCACACGATGCTTCAAATAACTATCTAAAACGACTATGAGTTTCGTAATTATATTGATGAAAAAAATATTACAAAAGAGGTCTCAAGAGAGAGTTTACAGTGAGATCGTAGACCGTTTGTGTGTAAAAAGTGCATGAAAAAGGTACTTGAATTAAAGCCGTCAAACTCCTTTAATAGTCTTCTTAAAGAGCTCTCCATCCGTATATCTCGTAGTGCTCTTATTTAAACGATCTTCGCGATATCCAAACTGTTTAGTCGATCTCGGAGTGATCCACTTTGACTAAATCAGCTCGACAGTTGACTTAAATATAGGGCACGTCTTCTTAAATATGCGGTCGTTTTCCAGTGGATAAGATAGAGATATGATGGGATTCGTTTTGGGCCAAAGTGATATCCTTAATGTCATCATGTTTGAGACATAAGGCCTTTGGGCCTTATAGGCCCAAATTCGGGTGCTGATTTTTGTACCAACAATTGACAAGTTACTAGATCAGTTTCAGGAGGCTTCTTCATTTTCTAAATTTTTTTTTGGCATCCAGGTACCAATCAGATAGCGCTAGTAGAGGAGCAAGTGCGAAATACCTCTTTTGGACAAGTTATAAATACTATGAGTTTGTGGTGATGTCGTTAGGGTTGACTAATGCAACATCAACATTTATGAAGCTTATGAGTAATGTGTTTCGAGATAACTTGGATAGGTGAGTGATTGTGTTTATCGATGACATTATGATTTACTCACAGAGCAGGGAGGACCATGCTGAGCATTTGAGGATTGTGTTGGATAAGCTAAGAGAGCAGCAATTGTTTGCCAAGTTGAGTAAGTGTAGCTTTTGGCAGAGGAGAATTTGATTTCTGAGGCACGTGGTTTCAATATGAGTTGTTATAGATGTGGAGAAGATCACTGCCATTATTGAGTGCAACGCTTGTCAGTGTCACCGAGGTTTGTAGGTTTGGGTATAGTTTATTACTACATGAACTTTTCAAGGATATTGCCAGTATAACCAAGCCGATGATGCGTTTATGGGTAAGAATATAGTTTTATTTGAAAGATGCATGCTCCCGAAGTTTTTCCAAGCTGAAGAGACGTCTATCGAAAACGCTAGTGTTTGTACTTCTACGGCTAGCAATACCATATGTTGTGTATACTGATGCGTCAGGATCTTGATTGAGGTGTGTTTTGATACATGTGGAGCATGTCATTTCATATTTATCACGCCAGTTGAGACCACACGAGGTTAATCATCCCACTCGATTTGGAGTTAGCGGTAGTTTTCTTCGCAGATGGATCGAGTTGTTGGCATATTACAATTTGGAGATTACTTATCATCTGGGTAGGGCCAATCAGGTGGAAAATGCATTGAGTAGCTGCATGAGCGTGACCAATGAGGTCCAAAAGCTGATTGGAACATTGGCTAGTTTCATATTATGTGCATTTGTTGCATATGGAGAGTTAGTTGGTATTAAGGCACCGGATCATGCAGATTTATTTTAGAGGATTGGGCAAGCCCATGGAAAGGATGAGGCTATGCGTAAGCAGATCGATAAAGAGGTCTTTGGGTATCACACATGGGATGCTTCTATGCAAGAACTGAGTGTGGGAAGAATACAATATGGGTTATTTTAGATCGCTCACCAAGTTATTTCACTTCTTAGCGATCAAGAAGACGGCAGAGTACCTCATAAGTGGTGGAGCAACGATCCATAGAACGAGAAAAGGTTCATGAGACGATAGAGAAAGTGGAAATGCTCAAGAGACAGCTAAAAAGCCCATGAACATCAGAGGAGTTGTGCCGATAAGCGCATGAGAGATTTGGAGTTTGTGGTGGGAAACTTAATATATCTAAAAATTAGGACATTTTAGGGAGGTGCTAAGAAATGAAAGCTGAAGAAGCTTAAGCCGAGGTGCATAGGACCGTACTTTATTATTGAGGAAATTGGGTCAGTAGCGTATCGTCTGATTATATCATCAGAGTTAGCAAGCTTCCACGACGTGATTCATGTGTCAGTATTGAGGGCAGTTGTCATAGATCTAGAGCTTGTTTTTCACCAGCCACCCAACGATTTCGGTAAGGATCCGTCTACGTCTAGTCCACTAGTTACGGTTCCAGAGCGTCAGAAAAATTAAGTTCAAGGGGGAATTACAAAGGTGGTGAGAGTTTTTCAAGAGAGAGAGGCGTAATTCAGGAGGAAACATGGGAGTTCGATGATCATATGACAATATTATTGCCCAAAGATTTTTAGAGTTGTAAGAAAGAAGTCGAGTCCAGATCAGAATTCGAAGAAGAATTCCTCGTTAATGGAGAAGAATTGTAGCCGCCCAATTCTCCAAGCCGATCAAGGCCCATTTTGACAAGGGTAAACCCTAGGTATTTTATTATAAATTGATCCCTGGAACTATTTTCTCATTAAAAAATCATAAGCCAATATTTGCAGAAATCGAGCCGTTGGAGAGAGAATGTGACGAACCGTCAAATCCATGCCCTCTCGTGCATATACCTCCTGCATATCATTGTCTCATGATCAAAGTAATTCTGAAAATTAGATTTTCAATATGCATTAACCTTAGTTCAGAACTGAAACTGTCATAACTTTCAAACAATGTTAAATCTTGATATCAGATTCAGGAACTCAGCACAAAGTTGTACCCTGAATCGAAACTCCGTCATACACCGCACACTCCCACATACGTCGCCAGAAGATCGGCATGTGCGTTTCACATGCTGCTGCCTCCTCCAGCTGCGTCGTTGTAGCCGTTGTCGCCACCTCCCGGTCTTCTGTGAAAATTCCGGTAAGATTATGCCATCCTCTGTTGCCGCCGCCAATCAATTTAACCGACCGATTTGACTCGATGGTTGACCGAGTTAACTCAGTTTCCGGGTTGTTGACCAGTTTGACAGACTAAGTTTGGCTTAAATTGCTTAATTTGATTTTACTCGGTTTAATCCGGTTTAGTTAATTTAAATTAATTTAATTTGGGTTAATTTAGTTTAGTTAATTTTTTTTTTTAATATGGTTTAATTTAGTTTGAGTTGGTTTAAATCAATTGGATCCATTTTAGTCAACTGGTTTGTCTGGGACGGTTAGAGATGGATCGGTTCGGTATGGGTCTGGATTGACCTGTTGACTTTGATTGTTGACCATTAAACATGACTGTTGATTTTTCTGTTGACTTTAACCAGCTCACATTTTATCTTTTTAGACTAACGAAGGCCGTTCCGACTCAATATCTTTCCCTAATTTTAAATTTAGAGTCGTATGAGCACTCGGAGTTCCAAAAGTACAGATATACAATTTCTAAGGTATAATTTTTTAAACTGGAGATAGGGATATCAATGATTCAACTCATTGTTCGCACTGCCAGTTAATTGTTATTGCTTGTTATCGATAGTTAGATGTGCAGTGGTATGAGTAGGTGAGACAACGGGGATACATAGACAGAGTTCTGCACTTGGTATGTATTGTGTGCGGGGGCACGAAAGCTTAAGTAGATTTGTTTCTGGCATCCCAAGATCGATAAAGTGTCCTACGGATGGTGCGGTGGACACGACATCTATCATGAAGCATCTTCATGGGATTTGGGTGATCACGTAATTCACATAGGACCATTCAGTGGCAGATCCAGAAACTTTTTTAACCGGGGGCACATATATACTAAATATATTATCTATTTAAAGAGTATTTAGAAAAATTTATTCATACAAAAAATATATTAAAATATTTATGAAAACAAAATATAAAAATTATTTTGAATTTTATTTTATTTTTGACTATTTTATTTAGTTAATAATTAAATATCTTATCCTAAAAATATAAACTAAATTTTTAAGGCATGAGTTATATATATTATTGAAATTCATCAAGTGAGAAAAAAATAGTTAGTTGACAAAAAAAAAATCCATCTACAAAAAAAAAATTGAAAGCAAATTAGTTGCTTGCCTTGCAGATAATGACTTGGGCTGAATTTAGAAATATAACAATGAATTGGGACCCACACGAAAAGAAAAAACATGAGTCCACACGCAAGAAAAAAAAGTGAAAAAATGAAGACAGGGGGCATCGAACCGAGGAACATTACTGCAATCGGGGGCACTCAGCTGCTGTACACAGCCACTACACCATCTTGTTAACAATGTTCAATGTGAAACAAAATTTATATAAACTTAACCGAGGGCACGTGACCCCGTAACCTATAACGTAGGTCCGCCCCTGGGACCATTGTTTTCTTTGCTTGGGTGATTTAAGTGATGTGATTGTGCATGTTTAGGTTAGACCACTATATTTGGAGTATTAGGACCGATGATGTGAACTTGCGTGTTTAGCATCTCATACTTCACTGAGTAACATGGTGTTACTCACTACTCTTTTTTCCTCCTCATTTCAGGTAAATGTGTAGAGTAGATGGATTCTTAGCTGGGTTGGGTGCTTTGTAAGTTTCATCATCTTTTGCTTTCGTTTTTGAATAATAGTTTTAGGTTTTCATTCGGATTATTTCGGTTATTGTATATTAGATATTGTTGATTAATTTGGTTATTAGAGGTTATTCAGTTACTTTAAATGTAGGTTAGGATTTGTGACATGCGGTGTTGAAAGGGGAAGAGACGGTGTAACAAAAAATAATTCTATAAAAAATAACTATGAGACCTTTATTACCAGAGGCGGATCCACATAGGCTTTAGGGGGGTCAGCTGACACCGGTAAAACGTATAAAAATTATAATTGTTAGCTAATTATCAGTAATTTCCGCAGCTCTGCTGGAAATCTTCTGCTGGGTGACACCCCAAATGCGGGTTCGATGCCTTTTTGACACCCTTTTTTCTATTTTTTTTTTATTCCTTTTCCTTTTAATTTGGGCTTAAAACCCAAATGTATTTAAGAAACCTAAGATATTAAGCCCAATTTTATTTTTATTTAAGCCTAAATCACAATATATCTTTTGTGTTTGGGCCTAATAATTTAAATCTAATATTTTTGTCAACCTTTTAAATCTGATTTTTTCTTTTAAATCTATAATCAATTAATCATGCTATTTTTAATATTAATACGAAAATAATAATGATAACTTTAATAATTGTTTATTTTCCTATAATTTTATACTTTTACCTTTTCTTATATAACTATACATATTTTTATGTAAATGGTCTTTTGATTTAATTGTTTCCAAAATATATACTTTTATGTTTTTTATTCACCATTAATTTTAAGTTATTTTCATTTTTCTATTCACTTTCATATAATAACAATTAAATGTATCTTTTAAATATTATTTTAATATATAATATATGCATATAAGTATATACGTATATGAAATATGATTTTGTTTTAAATATTTTGGAAAAAATAAAAATTAATATATATATATATATATTATAATAATAATAATAATAACTAATTTTATTATTGACCCCGGTAAAAAAAAATTCTGGGTCCGCCCCTGTTTATTACTAATGATATTTAATCCAAAAACAAGTTGGTACCAGAGTCTGCGTGTAACGCAGGTATTTTTGAAGTTTATATTAGAAATTCTTTATGTTTTATTTGGTTTTGAAGTTAGTTTTTTAAATGATATGGTTTAGAATTTTTTTTTGATTTTATTTATTTTTTGCAACGGATTGTTTTCTTTTACTTCGAGTAATTTTGAAATATTTAAGTTTAGGTTTTATTCAATTCAGTTTTATCTACAATTTTATAATTAAGATCTTATATTTTATATTTTATATTTTAATCAAAATAAATTTTCTAAAATTATAATACTAAATTTTATTTATTATTCTAGAACTAATGATAACCTATTTGGGCTAATATTGATTGAGCTTTATATAAGAATATTATTAAGTCCATTTACTTTCCATAAAACATAAATCCAATAATTGAGAAGATGAGTATTTGTTTTTGTTTATATGTAAAACTTTAATTTTCTAGATTGAAAGTTTACAATTTTTACCAGTATTATATTATAATCTAGTATGATTTGCTCGCACCATGTGCAAGCACAAATATTATTAAACATAAATTTTCTAAAAATAAAAATTATTAAATTAATTTAATGACAATATAATTATTAAATTAATTTAATGACAATATTATTATAAAATTTATATGAGACTATTTATAATTAAACATACATATATTATTATATTCAATAAAATATTTTATAATTTATTATAAATAAAATTAGTAGTAAAATAAATTGTAATTATATACTTTAATGTATAAATCAATAAATAAATATCTTATATAGAATATGTTATCATTTATATTATTAAAAATTTATTTAAAAATATAAATTTACTATATAAAATCCAAAACAATATTTATTAATATTTAAAATATTCATAAATGTTATCATATTTATTTTTTTTATTGAAAGTTATGTATATCTATAAAATTAAATTAAATTTTTTATAATTTTTTATATTTATCATCTGACCTTATTTTGTTTTTTTTATTAAAAGTCATGTATATCTCCAAAGTAAAATTTTAAAAACGTTCACAATAGTTCATATTTATCATCTTATTTAATATAACTAAAATATATAATAAAATAACTAATATAAATTACGGTTAACACAATAATTAGTTTAAATTCATTAATGGTAAATTAGTAATCAACCATTTTAAGAGTGAATATAAGGTAAAAACCACTTCTCAATTAATATAAAGATTGGTTATTTTGGTATGGTTTTGATTTTTGATAAGTAATGTGATTTGATATTTTAGGATTTTCTTTTTGAGAATTTTTTTTTAAAATATTCCTCCTTTAAGTTTAGTTCAATTAGGGTTCATTTACAATTTTATCATTAAGCTATTAATATTTATATTTAAATAAAAATTATTCTGTAAATTTTAATATAAAACTTTGTTTTTACTTTTAAACTAATAGTTTTTTGTTTGGGATATTATGTGGGTGTATCAAATAGTCTTTTTACTTTAAAAATAATAATAATTAAGCTCGTGTATTTTTGTGTTTAAATTAAAAACTTAATATTTTTGAATTAATTTTATAACTTTTATCAATTTTATTATATTCTAAACTCATTATCTGTTTTTTGTTTTGATTTTAAATTTTAAATACTATAGTTTAGACCTGTGATTTGGTTTTTATTATGTATTTTATTTCATTCTCTTTTCGTTTCGAATATTTATGAGATATTCTGAATTTAGATTTTAGTGTTTTGAGTTTCATCTATGATTTTGTAATTAAATTAAAATTTATATTCAAGTCAAATTATTTTGCAAAATTACAATGTATAATTTTTATTCTTTATATAATTAATGTTCATATGGACATGATTTTTAGGTTTTATATTTTTAAAGTTGAAATATTAAGATATGAAAAATATATTAGTATTTTAACCATTTTTATTCGTTTTTAATTATTTTTAAATTGTTTTGAAATTTTCTAAATGTTTTACATATTTTTTAGAACAAACTATAAAAACCCGTAATTATAAAAAAAAATTAAACCGTCTTACCATAAATTGATGATCTATGTAGATATTTACTGACTTATTTTCAATTATTTTATTCAACAATATTTTAATATTTGGGCATTTTTCCAATGACATTGGTTTTCTTATAGATTATTTTTGGAGAATACCAGCAAATAACATGCATAAACAATATCCATGGATATAATGGTATCTTGTGAAAAGTAGGAAGGACAAACTATACAACAATTTGGATAGAGATCCACGAGAGATTCTAAGATTAGCGGAAACAGAATTTTGACTTGGAATGATGCCCATACAAATACCGGCAAAATTTCAAGAGACACAAATCCCACGGGGGATGAACATATGGAGTGCAATTTGGTAAAACGGATATTGGTGTTATATGACAGATTTTGGAAGGAAGGTGACTTATTCTCGGGGAATGGTTGGTATAGTCGCTTCGAAGAAAGCGGAAATGAGTTGAGAGGGACCATGAACATTCACAATAGTCTCTCACCATTGCATGCAGAGTTCGAAGCACTAACATGGGCCATAGAGTGTATGAAATCCTACCAACAACAAGAAGTCACTTTCGCAACAGACTGTTGCTGCACCAGAAGATGGCTGGGTCTTTCCAATCTATTTAGATAGTACGAGAGGATCAAGAAGTTCTTCAAGACTTTCTAGCTAGTCCAAATATCTCGTAAGGATAATACGGAGGCGGACATGCTGGCAAGGAATGCGCGAGTTCAACCATACAACTTTGTGTATGTAGGTGTTGACCTTCCAATTTGGGCAACTAAGTTTTCTTAGGTGCTAATATTGTTGACAAAAAAAATATATCAACCTAATTTTATAGTTAGTTTTTGAATAATGTGTACTTGTAAATTTGAAAGTTAAGATGTGAACACAGTTTATTTTGTATAAACATTTTAAATAATTTTATTTGTACATTTTTGCTTTATTTCATAATATATAGTTGTGAAATGTATAATTTTAGAGGTGATGATAGATTATTTTAAGTAGATAACGATACTATATTAATTTATTATATTTGTTTTTGTTTTAATATTTTATAGCTAACTTATAATTTCATAAAATTATAATTACATATTAATTAAAGTTAATATATGATAATCCTCTTATTAAAATTATCTTCTATTAGTTACTTTTAATGTTTTATATTCAAAATTGGTTAATTAATCTTTCATTGCACTAACACCGGATAGCGCCCACAGTTCGGAAATTGTTGTTTTCTCCACATTTAATAGGGGAGAAAATACTCACGGTCTATCACAGGAAACAACCTTGAAAATTATTTAAATCTCTACTTCAATTTCTGTCGATCGGTACCCCCATTGTTACCATGAGGATCATCTTCTGGAACTTTTAGGGTTTGCTGGGGTTGCTGATAAAATCCACAATTGAAAGAGTTGCGTAGAAAGCATTCTCCTGAGATTATTTTCTTAGTTGAGACAATTGTATTACAAATAGTTAGGGATGTTGTGGTCTCTTTAGGTTATCCTTATGTAATTAGTGTTCCTCCATTGTGTTGTAGTGGAGGGCCTGCTTTACTTTTCAAGAATTAAGTTGGTAACAGAGGAAACTATAGAGGCCGCGGTGGCTTCAACACTAGGGGACGTGGATTCTCTCAACAGGTCAACACGTCTGGATGGAACAACATCTACTCTGCTGCTAAAGCTAACCGTCCAACCTGCCAGATCTGTGGAAGGGTTTGTCATACCGCTCTTAAGTGCTGGAACAGATGGGATAACTCCTATCAAAGTAATGATGTGCCACATGATCTTTTTGCACTTCAAGTTGCAGACGTTCAAGGGAGGGAATGGTTCCCAGACTCTGCTGCAACATCTCATATCACATCTGGGCCTACTTCTCTCAAGGATCCTTCTCCTTACAATGGTTCTGAGTCTGTCATGGTTGGTAATGGTAACAGCTTACCCATTACTCATGTGGGTTCTACGGTCCTCACCACTTCCTCAGGTGATATCCCACTTTTAGATGTTCTTGTTTGCCCCAAAATTCAAAAATATTTACTGTCTATCTCCAAGCTATGTACACACTACCCCTGTAGTCTATTTTTGATGCTAACTGCGTTTATATAATTGATTTGAACACCCAGAGGGTGGTGACCAAAGGACCGCGCAGAAAGATCTATATGTGTTGAAGAATCAAGAGTTTGAAGCTTATTACTCCAACAGGCAGGTGGTGGCTAGTGAGTTGGTGTGGCACCAGAGACTTGCACATGCAAACTTCAATATTCTTCATCTTTTAAAGAACAGCAAGGCTATCTCAACAAATAAGAGCAGCATTACCTCCATTTGTGAACCTTGCCAAATGGGGAAGAGTTCAAAACTTCCTTTCTTTGCTTCTGTTTCTTCAACTTTGGAACCACTAGATCGTATACATTGTGATCTATGGGGACCAGCTCCTGTTGTATCTATCCAAGGTTTTAAGTACTATGTGGTGTTTGTGGATGATCATTCTAGATACTCTTGGTTGTTTCCTCTCAAAGCCAAATCTGATTTTTACAAAGTGTTTGTTGCATATAAAAAACAAGTAGAAAATCAGTTTGGTAAGAAGATCAAAGTGTTTCGGAGTGATGGGGGTGGTGAGTTCATCAGTAATCAGTTTAAAAGTCATTTGGCCAGTCATGGTATTCAACATCTGGTATCTTGTCCATCAACTCCGGAGCAGAATGGTATTTCGGAGAGGAAGCACCGGCATTTGACTGAATTCGCTCTTTCTATGTTGTTTCAAAGTCAAACTCCTTTCAAATATTGGGTTGAGGCATTCTATACAACTAACTTTATTGTTAATTTGTTGCCTTTTTCATCGTCTCCCTCCACAAGTCCACATGAGATTCTGTTCAAAACCAAACCAGATTACTCCTTTCTCCGAGTGTTTGGAACAGCTTGCTATCCATATCTTCGACCTTACACTCAACATAAGTTTAATCCACGCTCACTTCAATGTGTGTTCTTGGGGTACAATGCTCAGTACAAAGGATATCAGTGTTTATTTCCGCCTACAGGACGCATCTATATGTCCAGAAACGTGATCTTTGACGAGAGCAACTTTCCCTTTGCTAACAGGTATAAGAACTTTGTCACTTCCTATCGGACTCCACTCCTCAAGGCATGGCAAGCAACTCCCACTGGTGTGTCTCTTCCTCAGCATCTTCCATCCTCTATACCGGCACGCTTCCTCAGATCATCAAACACAAATGTTCCTATGCAAGCTTCAGTTCAACAGAGTTCTCCTGACATATCACCAGAGAGCTTCCCAGTTGAAGGACATATGTTTCCACCTTCTCCACAGTATCATGTTGAAAACCAACCACCATCCCCACCACCGCTTCCTGTTGCACGAGAACGCACTCACTCTATGCCAACACGCTTACAAAAGGGAATTGTTAAGCCAAATACACGGTGTAATACCCGGTATTCAAAAATATGGTCAACGGGCAGAAGAAAAGTCAACAGGGGCAAAATTGTAATTTTGCCAAACCTAGGGGCAAAATGGTAATTTTGCCAAAGTTCGAGACGGAAGTCGAGATGGGCCAAATGTTCTCTTTTTAAAGCATAAAAACATTTACAAGACCAGAGTTGGAAGGAACAGAGAAGAAACGGGTTTTTTGGCTTGTCGGGAATGAAAACCGATTAAACCGAGAAAACTTAAAAAATTCATAACTGGAGCTAGGAAACTCCAAATGAGGTGATTCAAGTTGCTAAATTCATCAAAAAAATCAGGGAGAATCCGTTTATGGAGGTTTTGGGATTTATGGAAATCATTTGGTATTTTCTAAAACAATATTCGCCCAATCGAGCAAACCGAGAAGAAATGGCAAGAAGGGTGTACAATTGAATTGGGCCATTTGTGGGCTGGATTTTGTGGATCATGAGAAGCTCCAGAGACAGGTGTCTCACCCTCAGGTCGCCAGCTTTCCCATGTGTGGTGTCAAACCCATGCTTGATGCATGAACCTTGTTGCATGCACAAAAATACCAAGCCAAATTCATTTCACTCACCCTTACTCTCTCTCTAGCCTCACCCACGATAAAAAGCTCTCTCTTCTCTCTAGATTAATCTGGAAAACACAGAAAATTCATATGAATCTTCAAAGAAGCTCAAGAACATTCAAAGTGTTCTTGAGTGTTCATAATACCTTCTCACACTAAAAATCCCATAACTCTTTCAATATAAACCCAAATCCACTTCTGCAAAGCCCAGTAGCTTCCTCTCTCCCTCCTCTACAATCTCCAGCCAGCCATTTTCATCTCCGTCGCCGGAGCTCTCTGGATTCTGGCCATAAACTATCCGCGGATTAGGGTTTGGTGGATCTCTCTCTTCCTTCATAATATCTGAACGTTTTGAAGCCATGGATGGATATATCTCCTCTTTGCGGTCAGTATGATGGGTGGATCGTTGTCTGAGACTCCGGAAAAAGGGGTGAACCGACCGATCAACGCCGGACCACTGTCGGTCAATGCCGGAGAAGTCGCCGGAGAAGCTCCACCGCCGCCGTATCTTCAAGCCGGTTCTTCAGTGGGTTGGTTCAGCATGGTTTGGTCCAGAATTGGATTGGTTTAGGCTTGGTTAAGCCTCGGTCAACGTTAGGTTAAACCGGTCAACGATTTGACCTAAACCGGTTCAATTGAAGACGGTTCAGTCGGTTTGGTTTGGTTGAAGTGGTTCAGCTGATTCATATTGGGTCAACCGGTTCAATCTTGGTCAAAGTAAAAGTCAACGGTCAACGGTCAAAGTAACGATCAACCAGAGGTCAAAGTCAACGCCGTGGTCAATGCCGGTCAACGCGTTATCTCCGGCCAGTTTTGTGTTGCGGTTTGTCTACGGGTGTTCGGGAAGCCTCGGAGTTCGTGTTCGTGTGTTCTGGAGGTTCGGGTTTAGTTCGGGGTCTCGGGGTGTCGTATCCGCATATGTGATGTTCGTTCCGACCTAAATCACTGTGAGTCGGCTCAAACACCGTAGTTAGATGCATGTAGATCGAGAAATGGGAAACCGTAGAACTAGGATTGCAAACCCGGATATAATTGATTGTGTTTGAGAATGAAATGGTTGAATTAACGATAAACCGGTTAGGTTTAAGACGCATGTAAGGATTATGAGAATTAAACGGATTAAACTTGTTGTGTGCCGTTAGGTTGATAGTAATATTGTGTGATGCATTCATATAGTTGTTGCATGTTAGGGCCGTATATGCATATATACGTATGTAAAGAACGGTATTGAATGAATCTAAGTACGAGAATTAAGACGAGTTAAAATATGGAATTAAACCTAACGAACATATAGCATATGGAATGACATCGGGATTACCGAGAAGAAATGAATTAAGTTAATGTAATATGAGACGCCGGGGAGTTTAGTAAGCTACTAGCTCTAAACCGACGGATCGGGGATTCGATAAAAGATACTTAGGAAAGGTTAAGAAAAGAGAAGTGTTGTGATTGGTGAGCCGTCTACGGATTAGCAATCCGCTAATCCAAGGTAGCGGACGTGAATTGGTTAAAAGACGTTAGAAACCCTAATATGCCGGATTGTGTGATTGTGTTGTGTGTGGTTGTTGTTGAGCTCTCTGTGCAGGCATGTTAGATCGTCTCGGTGTTGGTCCGAGCAATCCGTGTGGATACTTAACTCGGTCACGGGACCGGTTAAGTCATGGTTGCTGACTCGGTACGGTGCCGAGTCAGAGCGGTGGTGTTAGGGTGTGTGAGTATACTTGCGGGATACAGTGTTGATATGGTTGTTGATTATTGATTGAGATTGATTGTTAGAGTCCAAGTGAGTCTGCGTGTTTACATTTCTGCACTAGGACTCTAGGGTGCATTAGATCCCGCAAGTCTAGGTGTTTGGATACGTTCTGGTACTTCCGACCCGATTGGATCCTCAGGTATTTGCCTAATCGGATCATGGTGATTCCGGTTATGGTGTTAACCTACTGAGTGACGCCGGTAGGTGTGTAGTCCGGAGAATACGGGGTCACGTCCTAGGCCCGGACTGCATGGAAGCTTGGGCTATCTATGTGTAGCCTGAGTCACCGCGTATCGATGGACGGAGAATGGTGTCCTAGTCGTTGGACTTCATGTCTACGTCTAGGAGTCGTGGGTTACTTACCATGTTGGTAACGGTGGAAACCCGTGGAAGTTAACGAGATCGTAGGGGCCCAGTGGTGTGTTGGTGTGGTTGGTAGTGCGCGGTAGATAGATCGAGTCTCAATTGAGAGCATGTGCCGCAGTGCTCTCGATTTCCTCTAATCGCCTTCTCTTTCTTTTGGAAATTGATTGTGTGTGGGCTCGACACGATGTGGTAGTGCGTGATCGGCTATTTCTTATGATTGTTTGTTATTTTGGGGTTTTCGGGCGGGAATCTATAGTTGATAGATAGATTAGCAGCCTTTAGTGGGGAGCCGACTGGCTGGGTGATCTTAGATCACTCATTAGACTCTTTTGTGTTTTTCAGGTTAGCAGCGACGGACGCGGGAGATCCTCGGTGTAGTTTCGGGATTGCTTGTGGCGGGGTTTTGATTCGATGATTTATTTTTGGGTTTTCTCTCGGTTCGGCATGATGCCATTTTTGTATCGAGGATTGTGTTGTGTGTTGTTTTAATTGATGGCAAACTGTTTTGTAAATTTATTAAACGTTGTGCTGAACGTTTGATTACTTAGAAATGAATAGGCTTTCCTGATATTGTGTTTAGTCCGAACCGACACAACTCACGGAAGTGGTGCAAGGCGTACGACTTGTACTATGGAAGTGAGGATAGCGGAGTCAAGGACGGGTTAGTGCGAGCCTTTGTCTCAAACCGATCTGTCTCTGGCTTCGTCCTGTGGCGAACCTTTCCTGTTTGACTTGCTTGGGTTCGATCGGTCATGTTCTTGTTTGATTGTTGGCCGGTCAGCTCGACGGTCTGCGGACGACGGGAAAGGGGCATTACAGAAAGGTGGTATCAGAGCATGGTTCTGCATGGGTTTCGAAGTTGTTCATTTCTGAGTATTTTCCGTGTTTATCGAGTCAAAATTGTGTCTTACCCAAGCATCCATTGGGAAACCGAGCCGCGTCTGTAAATCCGGGGATGGGATGGGATAGGAATTTGTATTAGTTGTACTAATGTTTATTGTGTTTTTGATTGCAGTCAACAGCAGTGTGTCCCTGGACAGATTGTGTGTGGGTGTGTGCATAGTGTGGGAGATTTCAGCGAGCAGTATGAGTCATCGTCGGACGATAGCGGCAGAGTATCGAGCTCAGTTGGAGCAGCGCCAGGAGAGTTTGAGGGCACAGCCTAAACAGTCACAGGGTCCCCGGATATCTGATCGACCACCGATTTTTTCCATGAGTGCAGCAGGGAACGAGAGCAGCGGCTGTAGATTGGAGGCCGTTGTCTGATCCATTACCTCCAGCTCTACAGGACGACGCAGTTGGAGGCGCCTATGATACCACCAGTGATTCAGCCGCCGATGCTTGAGGCGCATGATGTGCCGATACCCTTTAGCCTACACGAGTTGGATTCGTTTCGCTCAGTGGAGAGGATTTTATGGTGGACCCGTTACATGCAGCAGTCGATATGGATATGGAGCCGATAGACCTAGAGCAGCATTTGTATTGGGAGCAGCACGTTGATGGGCAGATGGCGATACTCGGAGACGTTCTAGAGCAGCAGATTGGACCGCACCATCAGCCAGATCCACAGCCATGATCGCCTTGTACACCACTTGATAGGTCGGCATCATCATCATTCGGCTCCTTAGAGCCACTTACCGAGACAGAGCCATTATCAGGGGCTGAGGCGATGTCGATGTCGGGGTCGGATGCATAGTTTGAGTCAGTTACACCGCCAGGTACACCGCCGGCCGAGCCAGTTGCGTCGTCAGAGACTCTACCAGCAGACACGCCGGACTCACTACCGCCGATGCCTATACACCGGACATGTAGCGCATGTGGAGTTCAAGTGAAGGAATGTTTAGTCAATCCTGATTCAATTCTCTGATTCATATCAACCTAAACATGCGGATCTAGGTTCTTCTCGAATAGAAACAATTGATGATCTCACCTTATACCTGTTAATTGCAGCGGAAAGGGATGGTATATCAGAGATCAGAGAGCCACCGAGAGATAACTCCTCCAGAGGTTCACACACGCACACCGAGCAGGAAGAGGCTGCTAGACCAGTAAGGAATCGGCGCAGAGAGAGAGAGGAGGCTCGCGGCTAGGGCTTATTTTCGACCTGAACTCGTCTTAAGTTTATATAAAACTTGTTCAGTTCGTTTTGGGCCATTTGGCCCAAAGGCCAATTAACTCCGAGGCGTTCGCGCACTGTGTCGATCGACACTCCTTGTGTATCGATCGACACACAGTGGCCAAACCCAATTATTCTCTCTAAGTACAGTAAATGCCTAGCACTTTTACCGTACTTCTGCTACACCGTTCCTACACATTTTTCCTGTTAGCTTAGGCGTGTGACCCATATGGGATCATATAATAGAGGCAATAAGTTCAAGACTTATAGATCATGAGCGGACTCTAGCAAGCCATCATGACCCCCAGTATTATATGACTTATGTCTGATCATTGACATACTCTTACTTTCTAGAGACAGTACCGAGATTACTGGACACAATTCCAACAATCTCCCACTTGTACTGGAATCTCTGTATTCATAATCCTTTTGTCACAATATCTCGATTAGTCATAAGGCAAGATTGGTGTCATCCTTATAAAGCCTAATCTTGTTCATCGGACTCTGATTCGATACTGACAATCCAAACGACTCGGGACAGTCCGTTTGAGCATGGCCATGCATTTTCCAGTATTCAAATCTCCGATTGGCCTAGAGATATTCACTCCATTTATATTGGAGGGACAAATCCCGTCTTGTTCCATCACTGTAAACTACTCATTTCATAATGTACCCAAACAAGGTCCTTATAACTATCGCAGAACGACAGCGTTAGACAATGATCAAAGTGCATCAGTCCATGTGTAGTCACATGCATGCGAACTCAGGTCTAAGGACTATACTCTATAGTCGTAGTAAGAATCTCTTATGACACAGATATAAATATCCTGAAGAGTTCTTATAAGCGGGTCTTGTCCGGTCGTATGTTCCCAAACATACACCTATGTACTGACTTTGATGCCGCGCATCTATGACACACTGAGACTTTGTCATAAGTCACGTACCAATCCAGTCTCACACGGTTGTTGGTGTTCCAATTTCAACAACCTTCGACTAGGGACGGGATGATATAAAACATCTATCAAATATAGGGTCTCATGATCAAGCTAAATGACTTCGATGACTCAAGATCAAGTCATTTACTTCGATGACCTATAAAATGGTTTATATCACTTTGGAACGATTATTTCATCACAGTTAAAATAATCTTGAAATAATAATTTCATTAAACATCTTAAATGTTATTTCAAGAACATATCCAATAACTAAATAAAGCCCTTTAATAACTCCCACTGAAATTAAGACTACATCTTAATTTCACTTATCCTACAGCAACAGTCCGCGACTCGTGCTTAGGCCTAAGGAGTGGCTTCGTTAATAGATTAGCAACGTTCTCATTCGTTGAAACTTGCTGATCTACTTAACATCTCTGTCATTTATCTTACGGAATAGGTTATACCTATCCTCAAGGTGTTTGGACCTCTGATGTGCAGCTAGTCTCATCTATGCTGGGAATCACATCAAGTTCAGTGACGAACTCTTCTTTCCAAACAACCTCTTTCGCCACTTCCCAAGCTGCGAAATGTTCAGCTTAAGTCATTGAGTCAGCAACAGTGCCTTGCACCGCCAGATAGACACAAGATATAACCGGACTGTGATCGGAAATCATCTTTGTCTATTGGAAACTTGCCTTTCAGACTCTATCGACTCGTAGCACCTCACTTTCTCCGTAACTCTAGAAAATTATCCTTAGTATTCCTCAAATACTTTAGGATATTCTTTACGGCAATCCAGTGATTCTTTGCTGGATTTGACTGGTCTTTACTTGTCTTGCTTAACATTAAAGCAACATCAAACAAGTACGTTTCATGGCATACATGATAGATCCAATTGCCGACGCATATGGAATCTTATCCATGCATTTAAGCTCAGCAGTTATCGTAGGACACTGTGTCTTGCTTAACGTAATGCCATGTGACATTGGCATAAAACCCTTCTTGGAATGCTGAAAACGTGTAGGACTTTGTCGGGATAAGAGTCCTGACTTTGTCCTACCAGCTCTTTCGGATCTCTATCTTTAGATCCAAAATCCAAAAAATATACGTGGCTTTATCCATGTCAATCATTAGAACCAACTCCCAAGCCAGTCCTTAACCGACTGCAGCATTGGGACGTCTTTTCCGAGAATCAGTATGTCATCGACATACAATATGAGAAATGCAATATCGCTCCCACCAATTTATTAGTAAACGCACAGTTCCAATTCGTTCCTGTTCAAGTCAAAACCTTGACTACTTCAACAGAACGAAGATTCCAACTCCGATATGTTTGCTTCCATCCATGAATGGATCGATGAAGCTAACTTACATAAAATGTAATTTTTCGGAAAGTTCGGGCTCACTATCGCTTCTTTGAATTTCGCAGATTCGTCGCTTTCAATGATCATCAGATCATGCGAACTTTCAATGATTATCAGGTTCAACTAATGACGAGAAATCACTCTCGGATTAGTAACTGATTCATTCATATCTGCGAACTCCATAATCCACAGGTGTAGATTCTACAGAAATCTGTAAATCCTTCCGCTGCTCTCCCTCAACAGGTTAAGCAGCCTCCTGTATTTCTCGAATTTCTTCGAGTTATACTTTTACTCCCACTGTTCTTCTTGGAAATTAACTTCCCTTCTTAGAAAACAGAATGGACGTAAAAGTAACAAGCCTTGGTTTCCCTAGGACAACCAGCGAAGTAGCACAACTACAAATACTCAGTAAAGACGAATTTGGATCGATTCCAATCCACATTTACGTGGTGTCTTTCAACTGATATTGGTGGAACTATTTCAGCGTAAACTTAGATAATTTAGAGCGTTATTCTTAAATAATATCATGGAAGATTCGTGTGACTCATCTTTAATCATTTCTAATAAGATCTGATTCTTTCTCACAGAAAAACCTTCAGGTTTTCAGGAGAAATGAGCTGTGAAACGATTTCACACTCATTCAGATGATCACACAATCAATGACTTAAGTATTCTCACTCGTGATTTAATCCAGAGTCTTAATACTTTTGTCATTCAGATCCTATACTTCATTCTGGGACTCTTTCGACCATGTCAAAGAATTCCGACTTGTGTCTCATCAAATGAACACAGTCACACTCACTGAAGTAATCAGTAGAGACAATGAAGTACAGGAGATTTTTCTCTTGCATTACTGCTCATTGGGCCACATACATGAGTATGTTCCAGGTCCAATAAGCCTTTGGGCCTTTCTCTAGCTCGGCTAAGATAGGCCCTTTACCTTTTGGTCCAGTAAACAGAATTCAAGTCTCATAAGATATTTTATCAAATGAGCCCAAAAGTCCATGACTATGGGATTTCTGAATCCGACTTACTCTATGTGACCAAGACTTTATGCCAAGAAAAATCAGGTTTAATTCATCAGATTTAAACCAATTCGGTATTTATGTTACATTTAGGCACACTTTGGTTTAAGATATAAAACCCATTCCATGAATAGGGTGCTACAATTAATATTTCATTAAGATCAAAAGAACAAAACTTGTCTTTTATCAAAATGAAAAACATTCAAATTCTTACAAGAAAATGAAAGACAACTCTGCTTAAAGCAGTTACATTGTAGCAATTACTTAATACAAAACCAAGCCTCAAAGGGATCTATGAGTGAAAAACCCTACAGCTGAGGCAGCATCTCAAGCTCCTTCCAGACATGTAGTTTCACTTGCCCTTCCTTCAACGTTCTACTGTTGCTTAGGCTCTGCATATTATCACAAATATCAGTGCCACAACCAGTATCCAATACCTTTAAGGTAGAACTTGAAGTAATAACATGAATACTTGAGGAAGTAGTCTCATACATCGACTTTAACTCCTCATCATCTTCCATGAATTTAATGCAATCTCTCTTCCAATGCCCTGTCTCCTTACAGTAGCAGCACTTACCAACGTAAGAGGTATCTGACTCGGGCTCAGAAGACACACGCTTGCCATGATTCAAAATCTGGACAACTTTGTCTTCACCCTTGTCAGCATTAGGTTTAGTAAACCTACCCTTCTCATTCATGAGATTGTACAGGGTACTCTTCACGTTTGGCTCAACTGTCTTGAGCATATCATGCAGTTCAGTCAGCGTCTTCGTTAAGCCTTTCTTGATATAGTTCTTTCTGAACTTATCATAGCTTGACGGCAGTGACTGCAGAATGATTTCAGTTGCCAACTCTTGGCTAACTGGATAATCCAGTTTCCTCAGGTTATCAATGTAACCATCATTTTACTGACATGAGGACTCACTGGATTATCATTTGGTAGCTTGCAGCTAGTGAGAGACTTAACCAACCGGTATCTCTCCACTCTTATCTGCTCCTGAAATTTCAATTTCAGGCTGCTGATCATCTCTATTGGCGACTCCATGTTCTCATATTGCTTCTGCAAGTCTGAGTCCATGGTAGCCAATATCAGACCACGCACATCTACCGCATCATTATAATGCTTATTCCAAGCATCATATACTGCATGAGAAGCATTGGACCCGATCCTCACGGGGAGAGCTCTCTCAAGAACATAGTCCTTTCTCTCCTGTCTGAGGACTAGCCTCAGGTTCCGCGACCAAGTCAAGAAATTTGATCCGTTCAGCTTGTCCATCTTAAGGACAGACCGGATCGAGAAAGTGTTTTGATTGTTTGTGCTAGTCATAACTGAAAATTAAGATAAAAGGATTTTAGTTAATATGTTCAATATGATTAATCTCGTATTAAATTTAATATGATTAATCACGCATTATATTCAATAACATAAGTTACCCTCAATAGAATATAATGATTCCAAGATCCACATATAACTAAGATTAAAGTGGGCCACTGGCCGTCACCCAACCTTAGCTTATATCGGTAAGCCCTATATCGGCTAATTATATCCGTGATATAACTCTTGGTTGTGAATCTGGGCCCGAGGCCCAATCCACTCTGATGTCTCAAGGCCCGGGACTCCCGATGGCCTAGTCAAGAAAACCAGACTATACAGTCATGTAATCATTAATGTCTGGGACTCCCAATGACATTTATGAATCACAAACCGTCTTATCCACGCAAAAGCAGACACCCTCACACTGTAAGGCCATGAATGCAATTGAATGGGCTTCGACAGCTGACATAGAATGGACAAGACATCCAACGCTTGATATTATTTGAGGTTCGTAGGTTTATTTAAAAATTCATTCCCAAAATAGAAGATTACTATTTCGGGAAACTTTCCATTTTTGGAAACCTACTATTTTGGAAACTTTCTAAAATTGGAAACTTTCTAACTTTAGAAATTTCTTTAAAATCCAAAACCCGCAAATCCAGAAACTTCTAATTTAAGAAACTTTCTAATTTCAAAATTTCGGAAACTTTAATTTAAAATCGACTTTATAATTTTATAAAATAAATTTTAAATTAATCTGAAGAAAGACTCAAATAATTGGCCCAATTGTTTTAACTTCTTGGCCCGAGGCCCAAGAATTGGTCCATGTCCAAGACATGACCCAATTGTCCAATTAAATGACATAACCGGTCTGGTTCATTAAAATTGGTCTAACCAAATTTTAATTACTACGATGACCACAATTGTCAACCGGTTATTTACTAAACCGGATTTTCTCAATTTATTTGGTCCAACCAAATCAAATTAGAAAATCCTGGTTTAGGCACTAAATCCAATAATTCTTTCGACATTGGATTTCTTGTCCCGGTTTAACCAGACTTAATAAAATTATTAAATCTGTTTATTAAACCAGAACGAATTAATTTTAATCAAAATATTAAACCGAGCCTTAAACCAACCATGTCGATCGATGAACCAACCGTGTCGATCGATCCATCAACCGCATCGGTCGATGCTCTCAGCATCGATCCTGTATCGATCGTGCATCGATCCTGTATCGATCGATGCTCTCACGCATGCACGGAACCGAGCCAAAACCCTAACCGTGTCGATCGATGCACCAACCGCATCGGTCGATGCACCAACATCGAACCTGCATCGATCCTGCATCGATCGATGCTTTCACGCGTTAACAGGGTTAGCCGATAGACTGTATCGACCGATCCATGCGATCGTATCGATCGATCCATGCGATCTCCGAATGTATCGACCGATCCATGCGATCGTATCGATCGATCCATGCGATTCTGGCCGATTCTCATTCAGTCGGATTCGATCGCATATCAAATCATATAGCTTGATCATGCGATTTTTTCATATGTTTAGGTTTCAATTCTTGTTACTTAAGTGATTTCTCTTATCAGTAGTTGATTCAAAACACTTTTAAACAAGAAAAACAATCCTAAACTTGAATCTAAACAAGAAAAACCAGAACCAAAAGCTCTGATACCACTGAAGGAATGTTTAGTCAATCCTGATTCAATTCTCTGATTCATATCAACCTAAACATGCGGATCTAGGTTCTTCTCGAATAGAAACAATTGATGATCTCACCTTATACCTGTTAATTGCAGCGGAAAGGGATGGTATATCAGAGATCAGAGAGCCACCGAGAGATAACTCCTCCAGAGGTTCACACACGCACACCGAGCAGGAAGAGGCTGCTAGACCAGTAAGGAATCGGCGCAGAGAGAGAGAGGAGGCTCGCGGCTAGGGCTTATTTTCGACCTGAACTCGTCTTAAGTTTATATAAAACTCGTTCAGTTCGTTTTGGGCCATTTGGCCCAAAGGCCAATTAACTACGAGGCGTTCGCGCACTGTGTCGATCGACACTCCTTGTGTATCGATCGACACACAGTGGCCAAACCCAATTATTCTCTCTAAGTACAGTAAATGCCTAGCACTTTTACCGTACTTCTGCTACACCGTTCCTACACATTTTTCCTGTTAGCTTAGGCGTGTGACCCATATGGGATCATATAATAGAGGCAATAAGTTCAAGACTTATAGATCATGAGCGGACTCTAGCAAGCCATCATGACCCCCAGTATTATATGACTTATGTCTGATCATTGACATACTCTTACTTTCTAGAGACAGTACCGAGATTACTGGACACAATTCCAACATCAAGGTCACCGTGCGCCCGAGTGATTCCAGGATCCTTCTTCAGAGTCTGCTTCCTCCTGTCAGTTATGTGGTGTTTCGGATCACCAGGCGTCAGCTTGTTACCGTGGGCCACGCCCAACGCCCGTTACCGTCTGTCAGCTTTGTGGTCACAGGGGTCATGTTTCACGTTTGTGTCCGACGGTAGAGCCGCAGCGAGTTGGAGCGCCGTCCAGAGATGCACACCCACCACACCCTCCCGGCGCACCTGCCAGTGGTTACCACCACGAGCCGCGATGCCGTTTGTGTTGGGCATTCTGGTCGTGTTGGGGCTGTTAGGACTAGGATAGTTAGGCCAGGTAAGTGTGGGCACTAACTATGTTGCTTTTCTGTGTATCTATATCGGCGATCTTCGCATGTTGTTTCTGACATCTCCAGGGTATGACGGTGCAGTTTGGGGGTTATGTTGTTGATGACGGACGTCTTGTTGTGTTTCTGTTTCCTCTATGTATTAAAACCTCGAAATGTGTGTGTTGTCGTTTTGTATATATATGTGATGCAGAATGTTCAGCTTATCATTATGGCTTGCGTAGTAATTGTTTGCATGCGTGTGATGGTGTGGGGATGCAAACGAATTACCATGTGAAGTCTAATGGTGAGCGGAACTGACGACCGTTCATCATATTCTAAACCCAGACTGACGACATATCTGGAGCGATCTGGTGATTGCGTGGTTATGTGTGGTAACTGTTTGCTTTTGTGTTTATTGCTTGCGTGTTTTATCTAATGCTTGAGTGGTGCATTGGTTAATTGGGGTTGTGTTTCATTTGTTGGTGTAGCGTTGTTAGGGTGCTAGTTTTCTTTTATGGCTTGCATAGCATTTGAGGATGGTTGATGGTAGTTGTAAGCCATTCGATTGCTAGTTGAGTTTTGTTGGATTGAGTAGTTTAAATTTTATCGCAATCGTTAAGTTGTTAGAAATAAGAAATGTTAGAACCTTTTCGTTTAATGTGTTGAGCTAACTCGAGAATGGTTGTATTCGACCATCGATTCACGAGAGAGCGGAATTATAGAATATCGTTACTTAATCATGGGTAACCATTGGGTACATGATTAACTAACTATATCTCTATGAGGAAGTGATATCGAAGGATGGATTGGTTTGAATTTCACCATTCCAGTGAAAGTTGTTGTGTTGAATGTAGGACGGAATGGACGATGCGATACGAATACGAGACCGAACCCGAACCCGAAAGCAAGATGGAGTGTAAAGTTTACCCGGGAAGTGAAGCAGTTGGTATGGATCGTCAGTGGAAATGTATCAGTGCGGGGTAACTGAAAGAACGAAGCTGTTGGTATGATGAGTTAGCAAAAAGATTTGAGGTAACGTCAGCGACAGTGTGGAGACCGGAGTGAAGCGATCAGTGTGAATTGAATGGAGTCTTAGAAAAGTAGGATTCAGAAATCAAAACTCTTGAAGAGTGTTCGGGAAGGAAGATGCCGTATCAGAATCAGAGTGGAGTTATCAGTATGGATGGAGTTAGAGCCGTAAGGACATCAGGTTTGGAATGCAGATTCTTGAAGAGTGTCTCGGGGAGACAAACCAGTATCGTGAAAGACGTGGAAGTCGAAGCGAAGTGGGGAAGTCATAGTGAGAATCAGAGCAAAGTGAATACATGTGAAAGTTTGAGGTTCAAGAAAGGTCAGTTAAAGAGAGGAGTAACACAGTAAAGTGGGACCGGAGATCGAGAAACGAAGCTACAGTTAAGTGGGAAAAATAAAGAGCAAGTGAAGGAGTGCTATCGAGATCAAGGATCGAGTATGGAGAAGTAGCCGAGTAAGCAATATGAAGGACAATTGAAAGTTGGGATGAGATAGCAAAGCGCCAGAGAATATTGAAGATGGATTCGGAGTATCAAAGGTCAAGTAACGAGACGTTGAATTATGAGAAAGGAGCAGTAAAAGAACGTAATGAAGCAACTTGCGGAGTTTGGTGCCGATTCGAAGTCTGTTAGTGACGGAGAATTCGGGGACCGAATTCCTGTAAGTGGGGAAGAATGTAATACCCGGTATTCAAAAATATGGTCAGCGGGCAGAAGAAAAGTCAACAGGGGCAAAATTGTAATTTTGCCAAACCTAGGGGCAAAATGGTAATTTTGCCAAACCTAGGGGCAAAATGGTAATTTTGCCAAAGTTCGAGACGGAAGTCGAGACGGGCCAAATGTTATCTTTTTAAAGCATAAAGAACATTTACCAGACCAGAGTTGGAAGGAACGGAGCAGAAACGGGTTTTTCGGCTTGTCGGGAATGGAAACCGATTAAACCGAGAAAACTTCGGAAATTCATAACCGGAGCTAGGAAACTCCAAATGAGGTGATTCAAGTTGCTAAATTCATCAAAAATCAGGGAGAATCAGTTTATGGAGTTTTTGGGATTTATGGGAATCATTCGGTATTTTCTAAAACAATATTCGCGCAATCAAGCAAACCGAGAAGAAATGGCAAGAAGGGTGTACAATTGAATTGGGCCATTTGTGGGCTGGATTTTGTGGATAATTGGAAGCTCCAGAGACAGGTGTCTCACCATCAGGTCGCCAGCTTTCCCATGTGAGGTGTCAAGCCCATGCTTGATGCATGAACCTTGTTGCATGCACAAAAATACCAAGCCAAATTCATTTCACTCACCCTTACTCTCTCTCTAGCCTCACCCACGACCAAAAGCTCTCTCTTCTCTCTAGATTCATCTGGAAAACCCAGAAAATTCATATGAATCTTCAAAGAAGCTCAAGAACATTCAAAGTGTTCTTGAGTGTTCATAATACCTTCTCACACTACAAATCCCATAACTCTTTCAATATAAATCCAAATTCTCTTCTGCAAAGCCCAGTAGCTTCCTCTCTCCCTCCTATATAATCTCCAGCCAGACACCGTCGTCTACGTCTCCGGAACTCGCCGGAATATGGCCATAAACTATCCATGGATTAGGGTTTGGTGGATCTCTCTCTTCCTTCAACAGATCTGAACGTTTTGAAGCCATGGATGGATATATCTCCTCTTTGCGGTCAGTTTGATGGGTAGATCGTTGTCTGAGACGCCGGAAAAAGGGGTGAACCGGCCGGTTAATGCCGGACCACCGTCGGTCAATGCCGGAGAAGCTCCACTGCCGCCGTATCTTCAAGCCGGTTCTTCAGTGGGTCTGTTCAGCATGGTTTGGTCCAGAATTGAATTGGTTTAGGCTTTGTTAAGCCTCGGTCAATGTTAGGTTAAACCGGTCAACGATTTGACCTAAACCAGTTTAACCTAACCGGTTCAATTGAAGACGGTTCATTCGGTTTTGTTTGATTGAAGTGGTTCAGCTGGTTCAGATTGGGTCAACCGGTTCAAGCTTGGTCAAAGTCAAAGGTCAACGGTCAAAGTTAATGGTCAACCGGAGGTCAAAGTCAACGATGTGGTCAACGCGTTGTCTCCGGCCAGTTTTGTGTTGCGGTTTGTGTACGGGTGTTCGGGAAGCCTCAGAGTTCGTGTTCGTGTGTTCGGGAGGTTCGGGTTTAGTTCGGGGTCTCGGGGAGTCGTATCCCCATCCGTGCCGTTCGTTCCGCCCTAAATCACTGTGAGTCGGCTCAAACACCGTAGTTAGATGCATGTAGATCGAGAAATGGGAAAACGTAGAACTAGGATTGCATACTCGGATATAATTGATTGTGTTTGAGAATGTAATGGTTGAATTAACGATAAACAGGTTAGGTTTAAGACGCATGTTAGGATTATGAGAATTAAACGGATTAAACCTGTTGTGTGCCGTTAGGTTGATAGTAATATTGTGTGATGCATTCATATAGTCGTTGCATGTTAGGGCCGTATATGCATATATACGTATGTAAAGAACGCTATTGAATGAATCTAAGTACGAGAATTAAGACGAGTTAAAATATGGAATTAAACCTAACGAACGTATAGCATATGGAATGACATCGGGATTACCGAGAAGAAATGAATTAAGTTAATGAAAGATGAGACGTCGGGAGTTTAGTAAGCTACTAGCTCTAAACCGACAGATCGGGGATTTGATAAAAGATACTTTGGAAAGGTTAAGAAAAGAGAAGTGTTGTGATTGGTGAGCCGTCTACGGATTAGTAATCCGCTAATCCAAGGTAGCGGACGTGAATTGGTTAAAAGACGTTAGAAACCCTAATAGGCCGGATTGTGTGTTGATTGTGTGATTGTGATGTGTGTGGTTGTGATAGGTCAGGTTTTATTCCCTATTCTAACTGCAAGTGCACAGTGATGTGAGTGTAGTACTTTAGGGTATCGAATCCACAAGGACTCTGGGCAACGATAGATTAAGAACAGTCAAGTTAAAACTAGGAGAAATCAATGTAATGAGAAACTAAAAGCAATGCAAGAAAGTAAATCAGTAGCAAGATCGGTTTGTAGGCAATTAACTAAAAACGCTAAGTCAAGGGAGTTCTCAGGAAATCAAACAAACAAATAAATTATTCAGTCAGGATCTAATTAAGCACGGTTCTAGAACTCAAACACGGATATAGAATTAACCAACTTTCGTTGTGAGAATTCTCTAAGCCTAATTGCAGAAATCCAAATTTCTTTGTAATTCCTAACAGATTAAACTAGCTTTAAGATTAAGTTTGATATGTTCACAATTCAATTAAACCAAATTTCTTTGCGAGTAATTCAATTGCTCAACCTAAATAGTTCAAATTCTAAACCACACTCTCGTGTCAATTTAACAACCTAAGATCTAGATTCTAAGTGATCAGGTTAGAAACTAGTGTTTAGCACAATTTAGATCGAAGAACAATTATTGATATGAATCCTTAATTGAAATAAATAAATCTAGCAAGTCATAAAATCCTTAATGAGAATCCCTAAACCTAACTATGAATCTACTCAGACATAGAATATGAAGACATAATCAATGAAATAATAGATTGCATAAAAGAGAATAAAGAAGTAAAGGGGTTCGAAATCTTCTACAAAAAGCAGAAAGCAGTACATGATTAGATCAGCCCCAAGCTCTAAAAACTCTCAGCTCTAAGTATGAAAGTGTATCTAAAAACTGATGTAAAAACCTAATTATATAAGCTAATCACGTCTTGGGGCTTCTTTGTAATTATCAGAAACTTCTGGGTAAAACTGTGAATTCTTCATTCTTCATTAAAACCGCCGAGGAAGGCCCATCTCGCTAGTGTGTCGATCGATGCACGATGTGTGTCGATCGATGCATTACTCTGTTTTGGACAGTGAACTGATCTATCTCTCGGGTCAAAGCACCAAAATGCTCCAAAAAGCTCCATAAACTCCAATTCGCTCCAAACGTGCATATATCTAATAACACCTGTAAAAGACTCTAAAGAAACACTAAAAGACTCTAAAACACACTTATATCATGGTCTAAAACCGGTAAAAACCATGATATATCAACTCCCCCACACTTAGCCTTTGCTTGCCCTCAAGCAAAATAGAGAACTAAAACATGGTGAAGAGGTTTGAAAACTTTCAGAAACTCTTTTCATCCTAGAAGCAACAACACTCAGATTCCCCTTAGTAAGCCACTGAAAGAATCACCTGCAAGACATCAAGACCAACGTGTACTTCCCCCTTACTTAGCAACTATTCTAAGTAAACTCCACAATCAATCCAAGTAATTTAAATTCACCCTACTGACTTCTATAAGCTATTAAGTGCGGTCTCACCTAAGGATTATCGATCAAAGGGCACATGTATTCTTACTTTGTCAGCTCTAGACCACCATACTATCTTTTTCTAGTTCCTTTTCTTCTCTTTTCCCTTCCTTAGCATTCTGATTTTTCCCAATTGGGTATAATTTTTTTTTTTAGTGCTCTTCCCGTTAAGGGGTATACTTTGGACACATTCCATGAATGCACAGGAGATAATAGTGTTTGCTACTACTCCCGTGACCACTTCGGAGCTACTAGCTCATCCTCAGTTTATTACTCTTTTTTTTTTACTTTATGGAAGGGGAGAAGGGAACCATACTCGGACAGGTTTACAAGCTGTGTCAGAACTAACAAAGGAATCCGACTCAAGGTATACCAAGCCCTTAGGTGAGAAAATTAAGTCAAATTAAGGGTGAAGTCAGTAAAGGATCCTCTGAATACCTGAATTGATATGGGTGTCCTCAGTAGGTTGATCCGTGTTGGGTTTTCTAATATTCATAGATAGATCCTGCAACTTCATCCCAATGGTTACTTAAGTTCCTGCAAGTTGTTGTTAACTTCTCAAAAATTCACTGTTTCCTACTTAAACCGTTTTGACTCAATAAAACAATTTTTTTTTTGAAAAACAGGACTGACTCTAAGAAAACAGAAAGATGAAAGTCAGTACCACCTCCCCCACACTTGAAACACACTGTCCCCAGTAGTGTCAAGCTAAGGTTCGGTAAAAGAAAGAAAATTGTTAAAGGATGTGTTAAGTTCTGTCTGATTTTACCTCTGTCGCTCATGCATCGATCGTTACATAAATGTAACGACCGTTGCAAGGCGATTTGCGTCATGAGTCGATCGTTGCTCAGGACCGCAACGATCGCTGCAATGCGATTTTCGTGTTGTGACGATCGACACACAGGACCGTGTGGATCGTTGCATTGCGATTCTGTCGAGACCAGTTAGCAGTTAGCAGGTTAGTCTGTGAGAAATTATCAAATTTCAAACCTGCAAGCTGAAAATCAATGCAAACAAGTAGAATCAAAGCAACAGATAGTCTCAAAGTGATAACATCATCCAAGCATAAGAATCCTAAGAAAATCAAGAGAAAAATGCAAAAGAAAAAGTGAAAAATAAAATACAGAACCGATGTCTAGAGAATGCCAATATTCTCACTCGTCATCTATGCCATCATAGCGATCAGTACCGCTCGAAGAAACGGGAGTCGGAGAGCGATGTCTACGTCGACGTGAGGGTCCGGGCTGATGAATCTGCGGCTGTCTCCCGCAAGTGCAGGTACACATGTAGTTCCAGATTCTCCGTAGAATACCATCCTCACGCTCTCTCCACTCTCCCTCAGACATCTCACCAAAAGGTATTGAAGGCTCAGGATAAGGACCAATATCATCAGCAGGAGCAGCAGGTGCAGGCGCAGATGAGGAAGAAGGGCGTGTAGAAGGCTCTCCCAGCGGATGAGCCATCGTAGGCACACTGCGCTGATCTCGCGTAGGAGGTTGGAATCTTAAGGCAGCCAGCGTATCAATCTGTGTCAGACCAGCAGCAGGAAGATCTATACCACACTTCGTAGCGGTGTCATAATAGACCCATATACGTCCCTCCTTCAGCCATGTAGCACTCTGCAGGTGGGTAAAATCAAGGAATTCCTTGCTGTCATCACACTATATACCCTCTAAGAGAATCCTGCAATGCCTGAAAATGGGAGTAAGCAGACTCCCTACTGACTCAGTATCCTTCCCATCGAATGGCTTCTTCTGCAGTGAGCACAAGTGATGAGCAAAGAAAGCTCCTAAGTTGAGTCCTCTGGTGGGATCTCTCAAATCAGTCTCAGCAAACTGCTCCTTCAACCCAATGAAAAGCATCTCCAGCTCATTCTTACGCATCTTGTTGGCTTCAGCTTTTCACAACAGAGTAAATCCCAAGATGCGCAAGACATATATGAGAACAGGATGCCTAACCTGTATCAGCTTCGTCGTCCTCGAGCAATACCGACCATTACCAATACAGTCCCAGAAAAACTGAGCTTCCGGCACATCCCACTCAAGAGACATACCAATACGCGCAGGCTCAACGCTGAATCAATAAATCCGACAGATATCAAGAAGGGGAATCCGATACCTGGCTCCTAAGCACATGAAGGTAAAGAAACCTCCTGAAGCTCTCCTGCTCTCTAGGTCAGGATAAATAACTCTGCAAGTGGCCAGCAGCTGTCTCACCAGATCAGGATACAACTCATAATGCTGCATAGGCATTGTCCCCAGACCAATGCCTTTAACTAATGTCAGCACCTTCTCATCAATGCCTATACCCTTACAGGTCCAATAGTCCGTAAACTTGGTCGGCTTAATCGTCATGCCACACCAACCATTGTAGAGCAATGTATCGAACTCGTCCCAATGCTCATGTATCGGCCTCTCTGTGAAGGTATCGGTCTTAAGCAGCTTATCAATCTCCATACCCCATACCTTGTCCGTCGGAATCTGCTCCTTATCTGCCTTAGGCCAAGGCAAATCTATAACTTCCCGATCTCTCTGATAAGGCTCAGGATATGGCGAGTCTCGAGGAAACCACTCAACTGGCGGAGGATGACGATCTGAAGCTGCAGCTGCTGTGGTAGTTCTGCGTTTGCGAGGTTGTCGAGGAGGCATCTGCAAGCAAGAAAATAAAGCATGTAAGTCTCGGCAGAAACTCCTTGTGAAGTCGCAATGCAACGACCGTTGCACAAGTGCGACGATAGTTGCAGGGCGATTTCACAGTCGACAAACAACCTTTCAAATCGTTTCTAAATTTGTTCCACAATCTCACAAACAGCATTATTTCATCACCAATCAACCTAAATCAAGTCTATAACAGTACGGAATCAACATTCTCAAGCCAAAATCCTCTAATTCCAGAACCCTAGAACCGAATCCAAAATGATGAAATTTAGAGCTCTTACCTCGGAATTGCTTCGGTTGGGTTATAGAAACAGATAAAGGGTGTGAAAACAAGTAGAATGAGCTTTGAATCAATGAAAATGATGAAGAAATGAGTGATTTAGGTGATGAGAGTCGGGTTGTACGGACGGCGAAATGGGGAAGAAGAGAAGAGAGAAAAGGCTTAAGGCACTTACTTGGATCGTGTGTGCAATGACCGTTGCAGATAAGCAACGATCGTTGCTAGTGAACCGAATTGATTCCGGTTTAGCATGCGTACCTTAATTTTATGCAATTGAACCATTTGCAACGACCGTTGCACAGGACCGCAATGATTGTCACAAGGCGATCTCATCTCTTCGTCATATCTCCCTGCAATGACTGTTGCACATGTAGGCAACGATCGTCACACATCTCCAGACAGTGTTCTGTAACGAAAAACTTAGCAAAAATAAAATCAAAACTTGAAATCCTAAGAAAAACACCAAAAATAAATAAGAAAAACACTAAAACCTAACAGTGGGTTGCCTCCCACTCAGCGCTTTTTTAAGGTCATTAGCTTGACCGGACGAACAAGATCAAGCTCCTGGAGGTTTCAACAGAGACCGTGATTGCCTCTGTGAAAGTCTCCTCATCCAAGGTGGAGAGTAAGCTGTCTCACTGTGAGCTATTCCAAGAAAAGAGGGAGTAAAATGAACTCCAGGATCTGAAACCAAAGTCTCACTCATCTGCTCTCCATATCCATCCTCAATCCTGAAGGTTTCCCCATCAATATGCAGCTTGTGCAGCATATCCATCTCAAAGTGCAGAGGCTCATCTCCCAGATAGAGATCAACAAGACTGTTCCTTACATCTATCACTGCTCCAGCTGTGGCTAAAAATGGTCTTCCCAGTATCAAAGCATCATCCTGCTCACTGTCGTACTTAAGCACCAAAAAGTCTATCGGAACCAAGTAATTCCCAACTCTTAATGGGACGTCCTCAAGAACTCCTTCCGGAATCCTTATTGACTGATCAGCTAGGACAAGAGAGGTCCTAGTGGGTGAAAAATCCATCATCCCCAGCTTCTCTGCCACAAAGTATGGCATGAGACTTCCAGCAGCTCCTAAGTCGCATAGAGAACGCTTGAAACCATCCTCAAAAATTGAACAACTAAGCACAAATATCCCAGGATCAGGTAGCTTCTTCGGGATCTTAGTTAACAGCACATCACTTATCTGTTGAGGGACCACTATCACCCAATCTTTCAGCATCTCATCCATTGGCAGCATCTTCTTCAAGTATATCTGCACACAAGGGTGATAAGGTGGATCATCAGATGATGGAACTTCTTCCAACTCTTCACCAATCTCTCCTATCTATCGGACCTCATCAATCTCCTATTGAGTTATCTCAGACACTCCAGGGAATAATCTAATAAGCTCCAGATCCGTCTCTGCATCAATGCCATGAGACTCAAGTGAATCTGTCTGTCCACGGCATGCAACGATCAACGCTATACGTGCATCGATCGATGCAGATAAGTTTTCACATATTCCACCCGAGAGATTTTCCTCAATTTCAGAATTTTCAGCTTCTTCCACCAGTTCAGCTGTATTTAACTCGAAATTTTCACCTTGGTATGATCCATCATTGATATAGACTGACCAAGCCTTGATGTGGGTGTCCACGACACTCTTTCCCTTAATAGAGCTTGAAATTTGGCTCACCTGAGTTTCCAATTGCTTCACATGAGTACTTAAGGACTCAAACTTTCCATTAAGGTCCTCATACATAGCATCTAGCTTCCTGTTGCAGTCCACAACAATCTTAGTTTGTCCTTCCAGCAACTGATCCATCATACTCTCCATCTTGCTCTCATGAGCATTAGCAGCAGGAGGTGTTTGGTAAGAGGAAGATCCATAAGTCCTCTGATTACCTTGTTGAAAAGGCTTCTGGAAACCTGTATTATGTCCAAAGTTAGAAGAGTTTTGATTGCTTGTGGAAGTACTCTTCTGTCCACCATTAAAGAACCTATTACCTTGCTGTCCTCCAAACTTGTTTCCTTGGAAACCAGATCCTCCAATGTAGTTCACATCCTCTTCCTGACCATCTTCTTCAGCATTGATTACTTCAACATCTTGAGCAAAATGGACAGCTTTCTTCCCAGCCAGCAAATTACAGACAGTGTCCAACTTAGTCCTAATATCAGCAATCTCCAGATTATCTATCTTCCCACCAGATTCCTTTCTTCTCCTATCATCATTCTTGCAGATATTACTGCTTACTAAGTTATCTATCAATTGCTTAGCTTGCTCAGGAGTCCTAGTGTTGAAATTTCCATTGCTGGAATTATCCAACGCGGTCTGGTATGGGAGATCTATACCTCTAAAAAAATACCCAACAATGTTACCTCAGTGAATCCATGATGCGGGCAGTCACGTTGGTATTTCTTAAACCTCATCCAGGCAGTCTTAAGAGGCTCTATAGGACCTTGGGAGAAAGTGAGAATGTCTTGTCTCGACTGATTAGAGCGAGCATCATCATAGAAGTGTCTCAGAAACTCACTCTTAACAGCGTCCCATGTAGTACACTTCCCAGGTGGAAGTTGTTTCAGCCAGGCAGCAGCATCTCCAGCGAGAGAGTAGGGGAAGAGTTTGAGAAACAGATAATCATAGTTCACTCCATCATACTTCATCCCAGTGACTATGTCCTCAAACTCGTCAATATGATCCATTGGCTGCTCATTAGGGAAACCATGGAAGGCATTCTGCCTCAGAATAGAGTAGTAGATGGTCTTGATCTCGAAGTCATTCCTCTTAAAACCAGGAGGCACAAGAGCTGACCGGTTAGCATGAAACTCATCCGGACGGTTATAGTCAGCTAAGGTCCTCTCATTAGCAACATGAGGATTAACTATCTGCCTCTCACCTTGCCCTTGTCCTTGTCCTTGTCCTTGCTCTTGTTCTTGTTCAAGCTCAGGAATCAAACACGGATATAGAATTAACCAACTTTCATTGTGAGAATTCTCTAAGCCTAATTGCAGAAATCCAAATTTCTTTGTAATTTCTAACAGATTAAACTAGCTTTAAGATTAAGTTCGATATGTTCACAATTCAATTAAACCAAATTTCTTTGCGAGTAATTCAATTGCTCAACCTAAATAGTTCAGATTCTAAACCACACTTTCGTGTCAATTTAACAACCTAAGATCTAGATTCTAAGTGATCAGGTTAGAAACTAGTGTTTAGCACAATTTAGATAGAAGAACAATTATTGATATGAATCCTTAACTGAAATAAATAAATCTAGCAAGTCATAAAATCCTTAATGAGAATCCCTAAACCTAACTATGAATCTACTCAGACATAGAATGTGAAGACATAATCAATGAAATAATAGATTGCATAAAAGAGAATAAAGAAGTAAAGGGGTTCGAAATCTTCTCCAAAAAGCAGAAAGCAGTACAGGATTAGATCAGCCCCAAGCTCTAAAAACTCTCAGCTCTAAGTATGAAAGCGTATCTAAAAACTGATGTAAAAACCTAATTATATAAGCTAATCACGTCTTGGGGCTTCTTTGTAATTATCAGGAACTTCTGGGCAAAACTGTGAATTCTTCATTCTTCATTAAAACCGCCGAGGAAGGCCCATATCGCTAGTGTGTCGATCGATGCACGATGTGTGTCGATCGATGCATTACTCTGTTTTGGAGAGTGAACTCTATCTCTCGGGTCAAAGCACCAAAATGCTCCAAAAAGCTCCATAAACTCCAATCCGCTCCAAACGTGCATATATCTAATAACACCTGTAAAAGACTCTAAAGAAACACTAAAAGACTCTAAAACACACTTATATCATGGTCTAAAACCGGTAAAAACCATGATATATCAGGTTGTTGTTGAGCTTCCTGTGCATGCCTGTTAGATCGTCTCGGTGTTGGGCCGAGCGATCCGTGTGGATACTTAACTCGGTCACGGGACCGGTTAAGTCATGGTTGCTGACTTGGTACGGTGCCAAGTCAGAGCGGTGGTGTTAGGGTGTGTGAGTAGACTTGCGGGATACAATGTTGATATGGTTGTTGATTATTGATAGAGATTGATTGTTAGAGTCCAAGTGAGTCTGCGTGTTTACATTTCTGCATTAGGGCTCTAGGGTGCGTTAGATCCCGCAAGTCTAGGTGTTTGGATACATTCCGGTACTTCCGACCCGATTGGATCCTCGGGTATTTGCCTAATCGGATCATGGTGATTCCGGTTATGATGTTAACCTACTGAGTGACGCCGGTAGGTGTGTAGTCCGGAGAATATGGGGTCGTGTCCTAGGGCCGGACTGCATGGAAGCTTGGGTTATCTAGGGGTAGCCTGAGTCACCGTGTATCGATGGATGGAGAACGGTGTCCTAGTCGTTGGACTTCATGTCTACGTCTAGGAGTCGTGGATTAGTTACCATGTCGGTAACGGTGTTACCGAGATTGTAATGGCCCAGTGGTGTGTTGGTGTGGTTGGTAGTGCGCGGTAGATAGATAGAGTCTCAATCGAGAGCATGTGCCGCAGTGCTCTCGATTTCCTCTAATCGCCTTCTCTTTCTTTTGGGAATTGATTTTGTGTGGGCTCGACACGGCGTGGTAGTGCGTGATCGGCTATTTGTTATGATTGTTTGTTATTTTGGGGTTTTCGGGCGGGAATCTATAGTTGATAGATAGATTAGCAGCCTTTAGTGGGGAGCCGAATCGCTGGGTGATATTATATCACTCATTAAACTCTTTTTGTGTTTTTCAGGTTAGCAGCGACGGACGCGGGAGATCCTCGGTGTAGATTCGATGATTTATTTTTGGGTTTTCTCTCGGTACGGCTTGATGCCATATTTGTATCGAGGATTGTGTTGTGTGTTGTTTTAATTGATGGAAAACTGTTTTGTAAATTTATTAAACATTGTGCTGAACGTTTGATTACTCAGAAATGAATATGCTTTCCTGATATTGTGTTTAGTCCGAACCGACACAACTCATGGAAGTGGTGCAAGGCGTACGACTTGTACTATGTAAGTGAGGATAGCGGAGTCAAGGACGGGTTAGTGCGAGCCTTTGTCTCAAACCGATCTGTCTCTGGCTTTATCCTGTGGCGAACCTTTCCTGTTTGACTTGATTGGGTTTGATCGGTCATGTTCTTGTTTGATTGTTGGCCGGTCAGCTCGACGGTCTGCGGACGACGGGAAAGGGGCGTTACACACGGTATGGTTTACTTACATCCACAAGTATGCATGCAGTTCCCACTACTGTTACGGCTGCATTGAAGGATATTGGCTGGAAACAAGCTATGATAGATGAAATGCTTGCTCAAGATATGAATCAGACGTGGTCCCTTGTACCATATGACCCAAGTATGAATGTCCTGGGGTGTCGATGGATTTACACTGTCAAGCTCAAGTCAGATGGAACGCTTGACAAGCTTAAAGCTCGTTTGGTGGCAAAAGGTTTTGATCAACAGGAGGGAGTGGACTTCATTGAGACGTACAGTCCCGTTGTCCGAACGTCTACAATCCGAACAGTCCTTGGAGTTGCAACAGCTAAGAAATGGGAGATTACTCAACTCGATGTAAAAATGCTTTTTTACATGGTGAGATTCAAGAAGAGGTCTACATGGTTCAGACTCCAGGATTCACTAATGAGGTGTTTCCAAACCATGTTTGTCGTCTGCATAAAGCTCTCTATGGGCTTAAACAGTCCTCTCGGGCTTGGTTTGACAAATTTAGCAGCTTCCTCATCGAGTATGGCTTTACGTGTAGCAATGCCAATCCTTCTCTTTTCACTAATCACCATAATGGACATACGCTTGTGCTCCTTCTCTATGTTGTTTATGTGATCCTGACAGAAAGCTGTAACTCCTTGATCACCTCTCTGATTCATGAACTTAGTCATCATTTCTCCATGAAGAACTTGGGTGCTCTTCACTACTTCCTTGGTGTTCAAGTTGTTCGCCATTCCACTGGTATGTTCCTAAATCAGACTAAGTATGCTGAAGAGATATTACAACAGTCAGGAATGGATCAATCCAATGCCTACGCCCTTACCTTGTCGCCTGGATGATGTGTATACCGATACAGATCTGTTTCCTCAACCTACATACTTTAGGAGCATTGCGGGCAAGCTCCAGTACCTCACCATTACTCGGCCTGAGCTGCATTTCGCCGTTAATTTTGTATGTCAGCGTATGCACTCGCCAACCATGTCAGATTTCTCACTGTTAAAACGTCTGCTCCGGTACATAAGAGGTACAACAAATCTCAGGCTCCACTTGTTTTCTAACAGCTCTTTTGATTTGACTGCCTTCAGCGACAGTGATTGGGCGGGCTGTTGTGTGTTCCTTGGCTTCAACTTGGTTTCATGGTGTGCCAAGCGTCAACCAACTGTATCACGTTCCTCTACAGAGGCCGAGTACAAAGCGTTGGCATATACTGCAGCCGAGCTCATCTGGATCAGTGCTCTGTTACGTGATCTGCAAATCGTTCAAACTCGACCTGCCCTGCTTCAGTGTGATAACCTCTCGGCTGTCCATATTACTGCTAATCCTGGCTTTCATGGTCGATCGAAACATATCGAAGTTGACTATCACTACATACAGGAAAGGGTTGCACTTGGTTTGATAGATGTCCAACACATTTCGGCTAGCCGACAATTGGCAAATATATTCACGAAGACCCTTGGCAAGCGCTCATTCTTTGACTTGAGATCCAAACTTGGTGTTGGGATTAACCCATTCACAAGTTTGCGGGGGCTGTAAGGAATGAGTCTATGACGTGTGAAACATGGATGGGAAGAACAGAGGAGAAGACGTTGGCCTTGGACGAATTGGGCCATGGAGTTATAACATATAATAACCCAAGTATTAATGTGTCTGAGAAAAAGTGTGTCCGTACGACCCAAGCAATTAAACAGCATCGGGACTCAAAGTTATATTCTTCTGTACAAGAGAGAGATCGTACGAGAACAGAGGAGCACGGAGCCGTTGTCTGCAGCAACCGCTTTGGATTATTAGGCGTGATGTGTTCGAATCACTATGAAAACACATGTATGGCAGAGATTCATTAGGGTTTTATCTATGTTCTCTTTGTCTCAGTATTTAAGTTGTATCACCGAACCTTTTATGGTTATGCAATTACAAAGTATCTTTGAGATATCATGTTCTCTCTTTTCTCTATTCTCTTTATTACGGTCGTTAGGGAACAAGTTTTCTTGGGTTGGAGAAAGACATCGTCACACAGTAGAGGAGTATTTTGTCGGGTGGCGGTAAATACAGAACGGCTTGCTTCTTTCCAAGCTTTAGAGGCTGGATTTTTACCTTTAGCAGGGACAGATCATAGCTCTGTTATTCTCATGAGGCTTTTGCGACTTCTTCACGGTAACAGGTTCATTTTGAAAAGAAAAAAAAGACTGATAGATCAGCCTGATTTTAGAGAGAGCGTTACTCAGGGATGGTTCACTCTCAGAAATTATATCATGCAGCTCCTATCACAGAATAAATACCAGAATGCATCTCGTTCTTCTTTAGCTTGATGCCGCCATTAGGCCAATTTGAATTTCAGCCCGAAGAATCAGAGATTTACAAGAAGAGTTGGATATGGCTATGACCCCACATTTGCGATCTTCACGTTCTCAGATACCCATTATCTGAAACCAATTTCTACGTGCATATAGTGACGAAGAGGATAACTGTTTACAAAAAGGCCGCTAGAAAAACTTAGTTGAAGGAGATCGTAATATCTCATATTTTCAAGCGTGTAAAAGGACATATAGGGGAGATTGAGATAAAGGCTAAAAAGGTGTAGAGTATTTCTCCAATGTTAACTCGATCTCAGAAAGTGGTTTCGGTCTTACCATATTCTCTGGTTTCTCTACCATGGTTACAGAAAATATAAATTCCTCTCTAACGAAAGAGTTCACGGGCAGTGTGTTCTATAGTTGCTGACAAAGAATCAGGTTCTGATGGTTTTACGGCTTGGTTCTGTCATGAATGTTGGGATATTGTCGGAGGGGATATCATTGTGGAAGTATGTTGTTTCTTTGCTACTAGTGTGATGAGCCCTAAGCTAAATCACACCAACCTTCTGCTTGATACCAAATATTTTTGCTCCGGATTCTTTTGCGGATTATAGACCTATTGGATTATGCAATGTGGTCTACAAAATCATTTCAATGTTACTGGTTTCTCGTCTCAGAGGATCGCTTGATCAGAATTTCTTGGAGGCTCAAGCTGCGGTTATCCCGGGAAGAATGGCCTCCGAAAATGTTTTAGTTGCCAATGAATTAATGCCTTATCTTCAATCTAGAAAGAGAGTTGCACAAACTTATGTGCCGGTAAAGACAGACATTTCAAAAACGTATGATCATGATCAATGGCATTTTTTGGAAGAAATTTTGAAAGCTTTTTGATTTTCGGATATCTGGACCATGGCGATACTACGATCAATATCCTTCTCAGTTCTCATTAATTGATCACTACATGGACACATCATTCTGAAATGTGGATTTGGAAAAGGTAATCATTTATGTTCTCAGCCATTTACTTAAAACGAAATCTGATGAGGGAAAAATCAGAGGAATTGATAGGTAATGGTGTACCCGCTATCAGTAATCTCCTAGTTGCCGATGACTCTTTGCTTTTCATCTAAGCTAACAATAGGAATTTTCGGGTGCTAAAAGAGGTTTTGATCAATATGATAGATGCTCGGATCAGAAAATCAACGAAGCAAAATCCACTATTCCTTTCGGTTCTCATATTCGAGGAGATCTTCAACTACGTTTAAAAGGTATTTCGGGCATTGAGAATCAAGGTGGTGGAGAAAAGTACCTAGGTTTGCCTGAACAGTTTGGCCAAAAGAAATCCGACATGTTCGTTACAATTGTCGGCCGAATGAAGCAACATACATCTTCTTGGACAGCAAAATTATTGACACATGGGAGGAAAGAAGTGATGCTAAAATATTTTGCTATCTCCATGCCAGTATATGATATTCTTAGAGTTTAATATCCCAAAGTTACATTGCAAGTGCACAGGCTAATGTAGTATATAGAGGTCGAACCACAGAGACTCGGGAGTTCTTACGATAAACTATCAAGCGTCGAGTTAATCTAGGCAGCAGACAATTAACAAGCAAAAAAATTAAACAGTAGCAGAAAGTAAATAGCAAGCGAGTTTTGTAATCAATACTAAAGGCGCTAGGTCAAGGGAGTTTTCAGGAAATCAGGTCATGCAGATTAAAAATCAGTCATGATCGAATTAAGTAACGTTCTAGGACTCAAACAAAGATGTAAAATTAACAAACTTTCGTTGCGAGAATTTACTAAATCTAAAACTCTGGAAATCCAAATTTCTTTGCAATTCCTACAGACTAAACTAGTCTCAAGTTCATGTTCGATTTGTTCACAAATTATCTAAACCAAATTTCTTTGCGGATATCTAATTTGCTAAACCTAAATGGATCAGATTCCAAATTACACTTTCGTGTCAATTTAAAAACCTAAGATCTAGATTCCAATTGATCAAGTTAAAAACTAGCTTTAAGAACAATTCAGATTGAAGAAACTAACAGGTTATGAATTCCTTAACTGATTTAATCAATCTAATATGCCATGAGAATCCTGTGAGAATCCTTAAACCTAACAATGAATCTACTCAGATATTTGAATGAAACAAGCAACATAGATTGAATAGATTGCATTAAAAGAGTAAGAGAATATAAAAGGGTTTGAAATCTTCTCCAAAAGAAGTACAAGGTTTGGATCAGCCCCAAAGCTCCTAAACTCTCTCTAACCAAAAGTATGAAAAGTTTTCACAAGAATAAAACTTAAAACCCTAATATTAAGTGTCAAACATGCTTTGGGTCTTCTTTATAAATAATAAAACTTCTAGGCCAATTCTGTAAATCTTTAAATTTCATTAAACAACCAAGAATTGTCTGATGGGAGGCTACGTCGACCGTTGCACATGTGCATCAGTCGATGCTCAGGTCGAACATACACTATGATCTTGTCATCACGACTTCAGCTCCAATCTTTGCCCAAAAAGCTGCAAAATCTTCCAAAATCCTCCAAGAGTGTCCAAACTTATAAAACATCTGAAAAGACTCGTAAGACACTACAAAACACTTGAATATATATTTATATCATAGCTTAAAACACCTAAAAATCATGATATCCGTATACTATATGTCATTTTTCATATTACCTGATTAGGTTGTGGGTGATTTTATTAAGGTACTTCAAAAATTCTGGTGGGAAAAGAAAGCTGAGAAACGAGGAATTTCTTGGGTGGGACAAGATGCAACTTCCTAAATCACATGGTGGCATAGGTTTCAGAGAGGTATATAAATTTAACAACTTGCTTCTAGCTAAACAGGCCTGGAAATTGTTACAAAAACCAAACTCTTTATTTGCTCGACTTTTCAAAGCAAAATACTATAAAGATATGTCATTTTTAGACGCAAAACCTCAGAGATTACAATCCTTTGGATGGTCATCTATTTTGGTGGGACTTGATCTGATAAAAAGGGTTGCATTTCAATGTTGGTGATGGCACCAATAGTAAAACATTTACTTTTTGAGTTTTTATTTTTAATTTTTATTTGGTTTACATAGAGATGCTAAAATAAGCAGAAATGGCTTGTTTAGTCATATTTATAGTTAAAAGCAATTTAGACCCGTTTATATTTCTTTTATTGATGTTCAGATACCTCAACCAAACTAAACCCGATTAAAAATTCTAAAATATCTAATTGGGTCTTGTATCTTTAGACGCAAAACCTCGAAATACTCAAACAAACCCGAATGAATATATCATTGTCCATACATATATATTATTGTAGTTTTTGCCTTATTATGTAAAATTACATTATTTTCATTTTTAACTTTATTAAATTTATTAATTTAGTTATGTTATGCGTGTAAAAATATAAGTGTTTGAATGTGGTTTAGTTATTTTGTAACCACATAAACAGCTTATTCATTATTTTATGTCTTTAATTTATCCATAAGAGAGTGAAATCAATTGATACTTGTTTGGTTGTTGTATTATACAAACTTGTATCCATCCATTTCTTAACCATTACTACACATGTATTTTCGTGCCACATTTACGAATAAAAAATATATTTATTTTTCTATCAACCCGACACAACAACACAACGCAACACAATATATTCTCTCAACAACAATCACAATATATCATACATATTATAAGGACCGGCTCAAACCCTTTTACCATGGGGTAGAATTTTTAAATATGTCTTCTAATATGTAAAATACATGAATTTTATAAAATTGTTACTACAATCAAAATATTAAACAATTCATTATCAAAATAAAACAGAAAATTAAACAATATTCATTATAAAATTGTTACTACAGTCAAAATATTAAACAATATTCATTATTGTGTTTCTTTTTCTTATTTCAAACACTATGGTATGTTCAATAGAAAAAATAGTAAGATTTAGAGAGAGAGAAAACCAATAAATTTTTTATAAAAAAATATTTGATATGAGTATATTGTTGTAGTCCAATTTAGCCCAATTAACATGTTAATACAAAAAAATCCGATTAATGTAGTAAAATTTTGTAATTAAATTAAAATTTGGCCGATCACATTTGTAAAAAAAAAATTAAATTCATAAATACAACTATAAATAAGATTGGTAATTGTTCAGATTTTTTGTAGTTTGGTATATATTTCCCAGATTAAAATTGTAACCTACAATCGTCATTAAATATAAAATTAAACCAAAAATATCTCAGCTCATTTATATAGTAGAAACAATTGTATTATTTCACTTTAATAAAAATATAATATGTATTTAACATTTTTGATTACTATTAAGATCCTGTGACGATTTTATTGTTAATATATTCATAAAAATTATAAAAGTTAGTTTAGTAAAAAATTATAAATATTTTGTAAAAATGACACGGTTTTAAGTAATTACTCTAACTGCAGAATATTCATAACCATCAAATGTAGTTTTGGTTTAAGTAACAATATTAATTCATCAGAATCTCTAAATTTAATAAATAATATCAATTAAAGATTCTGATAGATATTATCTTAATAATATTATATAGGTGTATATTATTTTAAGTATATATATGTACATTTATTATTTTAATTTAAAATATTCAACCAATAAATATAAATTTGTAATCAAGTAACAATATTAATTTATCAGAATTTCTAAATCTAACTAACAACATCAATTTAAATTTTTGATAGATATTATCTTAACAATATTATATATGATTGTATAAATAAAAATACAATATATTAATTATATGTTTATTATTTAAATACTACCGTAATATGTATTTTAAAAAATATTTATTACTCAAGATTTTTAAAGACAACATTATTAATTACTCCAAATGGAGTTCTATGTTTTAAAAATATATGATTAGTATTAATAATAACAATCTTATATTGTACGATTGGAATATTCACTATGAAACTATATTTTAAACAATCGAACTAATTAAGATATTCAATAAGATATTTTGATATATTTTAGAAAAGCTAATAAATGCTACGACATTTTAAATAAAATGCTCTCTTGGATTAGTGGTAATTAAGGTAATTAAGTTAATTTACAACACAATGAATTTAATGAAAATTTTATCAATAATGTATTACTAATTTTAAAGATATTATTAGATTGGAATAATAAACCATAAATATGCCATGGAAATATTCGTATAATATTTTATTAACATTCATATATAAAAGTTTGGTTATTGTGCTTCATAAATATTCAATAACAAAAATTTCCTGCAATTGTTTTAAATGAAATCATGGCAATGTATCTAGCTATTGGCAAAATAAATATAAGCTCGACAAATAGAGCTAACTTTTTGATTTTTTATCAACAATCTAGGGAAAAAATTATTGTAGATCCATAAGAAAGTTGAAAAAAACATGAAAAGTCCACCAAACTGATCGACAGCAAAACACACTTTAAAAAAAAAGATAATATATATATATGGACTTGATTATATATAAGAAGCACAATGTAAGAAATAAGTGAATTAAAAAATAAAAAATCAGCTGTGTTGGATAAATAGTTATCAGCATTCCACATTGTAAAAATATTAGATTAAAACACAGTAGTCAACATCATGCTTTATAAAACTATTAAAAGTCGTGATATATAGAACTTAAAAAGTCATAACAAATATATATGGGACCACTCTTGAGTTGGGGGACACTGAATTCTTCAAATCCGAATTTATAATGTTACGGAATAAAAATTGAATATACAACATTTCACGTAATTACAATCTACGACGTACAAACAATAAAAAATACATGTATGTTACATAACACATCTTTTTTTCAATTTAGTCACATCCATGCATCTTTGTCTTTTCAAACCTGCTGTCTTTTCAAACCTGCATCGCACAAAAACTTATGAGAAGTCGTTATTGAAATAATAATAGTCGAAGAAAGGGAGAGATGTAGAGCTCCCTTCAATGAAAAGAAAAGTGAAGCCAATAAAAAGGTAAGTGAAAGCTCATGAGATATAGAATCCATAATATCATCAAATATTATTTTGAATTTGATATTCGGCTTATGGATCCATAGCTTAGCAGCTTTACTTCATCCTAAAACACAATTAATATATATAGCTGATAATATTGATTATTGTAAGATCGTAACTCGGTCTATCCATATCCAAAGATAGCAAGAGTTTTAGGTTTGAAATTAGGGATTCTAAAAGAAGAATTAGTGAATACGATGAGAATTGGGAAATTAGGGTTTATAAGCCGGTTTTCCGAGATGGAAGCCGGTAAAAGAGAGTTCTAAAGTCGCCGGAGAGATTTTAGGTTAAATTCGCTCTAAAGTCTCTCAGGCTCAAAGATAATAAGAAAAGCGTCCCCTATTGAATGTTATTGAGTCTCCTTATATAGGATTACAAGTCGGTTTATCATATAAGGAAATACAGGATAAATATGAAATATTTCCTAGAATCTCGCCTTCATCTCTATATGGAATATTTCCGAGTTGTTGATGTAGCCGCGCGGCGCCTTCATCTTAACGCCTTCCAAACCCTAATGTAAGTCGGTCATCCCTAGTTCGGTTTAACCTAAGTTTTACCGCCTTGGGCTTTTATTACCGACTTTCCATTCTGGGCCGACCTAAACTCATGAATAGGCCTTCTTAGGAAAGTGCTAATCTTGACTCCAACAATAAGCCCCCCCAGTGTGGCGACTTGGACTCAAGTCGTCATTACGAGGAGTTAACCTATGGTTTAAGAAATGATTTGGTTGGGCCCATATTCGTCTGGCGATTTCTGGTACCGTTTAGGCCCATATTCTTGTCGGGCTGATCCAGCTTGGCCCGGAACGGTGAGATTTAAGCGAACCGGTTTTTAGATCCGATGGTGATCCGGCGAAACCGGAATTGATTCTCGGTTTAATCACCGGGTAGGTGTGAAACGCGAATCGTCGCCTAGGTAATGATGTGCCTCGGTTCCTGCGCCGTCATTTTCACTATAAGTAGTTCCTTCTTGCTTCTTATTTCCTCATTTCGCTCAAGTGAAGAAGTTCAGAAGGTAATCCTCTCTCTCTTGATATTTATTTTCCGATCATTACTCCGCCGCTGCTCCTCCTTAGGCTCTATAGGTTTTTAGATCAAATCTTCGTTTTTCTTCTCGTGTTCTTCATTGTTCTTCGACAAATCATGTCTTTGATCCGTTGTTCGTCGAGTAAAGACAAGGAAATTGTTACTGTCTCGTCTGCGGAAGATTCACCAAGTCGTCAATCTATTCCCTCGTCTTCGAGTACTTCGTCCGACTTGAGGAATCATCCCATTCATTTCGAAATAGAAGAGCTGCGACGTCGTCGTGAGGCATCCCGTCAGACCGATGCTGCCGAGAGTTCTGGCCGGGAAGGTTTGATCATTCCTCAATTACGGGATTCTGATGACGATGGGGACGACATCGATGTTGGTCAGGATGGTTCTGAAGATAACGTTCCTCCTGCATTGCCGGCTGATCCTAGCGAAATGTTTGGCAATGTTTTCGGGACCAAATCTACTGCGACTTCGGTGAGATCCATGCTTCGAGACTGCGGAGCAGATTCAAGGATCAAGGTCTTCATCCCCTTTCTGCTTGACCGTCCCTGGAGTCCTCCTCCGGGATACATGACACTTTACGAATCTTACTTCATTAACACTGATATTGGGGGTTGTCGTTGTTGGTTCCCGCTACCCGACCTGTTGATTTCGTACTGCCATCGTCGCGAGATTGCCATCTCCCAACTTTCAGCCGTTGCGGTTCGCCACATGGTCGGTCTTCTTGTGCTAGGGGCTGAGGCCGGCATTACAATAACTGCTCAGATTTTTGAGGAGATGACGTCGATCAACCGTATGAAGGCTACTAGCCCAGGGTGTTTTGCGGTTAAATTCAAAAGTGGCAACCGCGTCTTGACGGATGCGCCCAAGAAGATCAACAACTGGCAACGATCCTACTTCTTCATTGAATTGTCCTCATTAGTCGTTCCTGACGAGCATAAGGAACTCATCAGGACGTCTTGGAATACAGATTATGGTAGATGTCGTCCAAATTTGCTATCTTTCGAACGTGACAATTTACTTATTCTTTTTTGTCATTGCAGTGCAACACCCTTTCCTTCCGCCGTATCCCGATAACTACTTCCCTATCCTCGAGCAGATTCAGGCTCTTGGTATACGCAAGTGGTCAGACCTTACTCGTGAGCGTATTAACAAGTTCCTCCCGCGGATCTCTGCAGGTTCGTTTTACCGTCTTTTGCGACAGTCTTCTTCTTGCTTGTTCTGACTTGTTTTGTTTCAGTTAAGTGGAACGCCAAGGCAAAAGTTACTCCCGATCAACTTGTTAGGCCAAGAAGGATGGGCAAAGTGAAGCGAATCAGTTCCGTTGACTATTCCAAGGAGATCTCATCCGATCCCTCCTCCTCTGTCAAGCCGTCGACAGATAAGGGTGAGCTTCCGCTCACTCAAGGCGGTAGCCAATCTTCTGAAATTGGCGAGAAGTCGACTGCACCGGCGGGGAATCTTATCAATCTGCCGCCCAAGATTCCCTCGAGGAAAAGGCCTGCAGAAGATAAACCGGTTCAGGAGAGGTCGGCAAAGAAGGCGTCTCAAGCGAGTAAGCCAGCCGAAGACGCTACTACTGAGGTGGCGGTTTCTGGAGAGCCTGCTAGGCAGAAGGATCCGTGGAAACGGTTCTATACATTCGACGGGACCGTTCCTGATAAATCTGGTAATCCTAAGCCCTTTGTTTCTAACAAGGAACTCGTTTTGGTGCGACCAAGGCGTGAAGTGAAGGAGGGGGAAGTCCGGCCGTCTATCCACAATTTTGCTTACCAGTACGCAAGCGAGATCCCCTTCATCAACAATCCTCGAGCCTGCTTTGATATGTTGACATGCGTCAGAGGGAACGAGTCAGACTGGCCGGTGTTAGAAGAGCTGCCTCATTCAGATGCTATCCTTAAACTGAAACACGCCGAAGCAAACGTAAGTCCCCCTTTGCTTGATCCCTTGTTTTAACCAGCTGATTTAACCGAGATTCTTTATTGTTGTTTATAGATGATCGCGGCTTCTAATCGTGTGGCTCTGGAGAGTTGTTGGAGTGCGAAGAAGATGGCCGCTGCGGTCACCAAACGGGATGATCTTCTTAAGAAGATCAAGGAAGAGAAGAAGGTATTGGAGGCGAATAATCTGGTCCTCGAAGGAAAATTGAAGGAGCCTGAGGAGAAGTCGAAGGCTGATCTCCTTAAGTTTCAATCGGAGAGGAAGAGGCTGCAGAAGTTTTATCTTGATCTGGTGCAAAAAGAGAGAGAGAGGGTTGAAGCCGCTGCCAGGACGAAGGCGCAGTCCCATTTCGAACTTATTCAACGTTATATCAGCGATCAAGAGACCGCTGTTGCGATGCAGGTCAAGCAGGCTCAGATTTCTGGGCTTAAAAAGTGCCTGGTGAAGCTTAGCGGGCAAGGCGTGTTGGTTCCCCAAGCCGTCTTGGACAAGATTTCCGCTGATGAGGTCGCGGCGAACGCGGAGTTAGATGACATGAACGTTGTAACGAAAGAGGAGCTTACGTTTGTCCTCTCGCCAATTCATCATCCTCTCCTTAACCGTTCTTATGACTCTCCTCCTCCTGTCCCGCAGCATGTCGACCAATTCAGAACCAATTGCGGAATAATTCCTGAGGCGGTTCCTGCTGATCTCGTCCAGTCTGTCCGTTCGGAGGTCGCAGCTATAGATGGCATTCCTAAGGTGCATGACCGGGTGGAGAAAGGTGGTACCGAGGGGATTAACGAGCCTTAATCCTCAGTAGGGGCTGTTTAATAATTTATTTGTATTGGCTTTGTAATAATTCTTTGTAAACTTTCATCCTTTTGGTAATCATATTAAATTTGCTTTAAGCCCGATAGTGATTTAAAATCAATCTATCTTTATTTCGAAGCTTTTATCAAACTTTAAGTGATGATTAGAATATAGTGACCAAGTCGTGCCACTGTATTTAAACTTGTAGCGACTTTTATCACTAAATTAGTGCTACTGTACTAATCAAAGCAAGTAGCGATTTTAACTGAGTCGGACTATTCTTGTTTTAAACTCGTCTTTGACCGGTTTAATCAGATAGCGACTTTAACTGAGTCGGACTATTCTTGTTTTAAACTCGTCTTTTGACAGGTTTAATCAGATAGCGACTTCAGTTTGTATTGAGTCGTACTAATCTTGTATTAAGCTTGCTCTGAGTTTTAGTCGGTTCTTAAACTCGTTTTCCAAGCTTAAACAATTTAGCGACTCTCGCCATAAGGCGGTTTGCGAGACTTATAGATGCTCGGCTTCATCCTAAGGGCGGGAGAATGTGCGAGTCTTTTGTGCTCGACTTATTTGTTATCTCCTACCGCGAAGAATTTACGGGACGGATCCCGGCTTTTCCTTACCACGATGTGCACCTCGTGCGTAAGGAAGACCACGCCCCTGGCCAGGAGGCATGATGCTAATAGTGCGAGTCTTTGCTCGTCTTTTGCGAACTAAGGAGCTCGGCTTTTGCGAACTAAGGAGCTCGTCTTTTGCGAGCTACTTAAACTCGTCTTAGGTTTGCGGGTTAATTCCCGGCTATTGTTAGTGTTCAAGAACTTTTTAAATAAAAGGACTGGCCTGATTTTGGCTTTTCGATGAGCTTTCAGGGCGGTATATACTGTAAAATAGAAATTTTATTAGATTTGCGACTGTGCCGATGATGGCTGCCTACGTATCTTCCGAGGAAGAATCAAGTCGCTCGTAGTTCACAGTACATTCATTTTTTTTTTGTAATAAGAAAGCTCGTCTTTTGCGAAGAATCAAGTCGCTCGGCCAGTCGTGCCGCCTTAGAAATACTTTTTCAGGCTCGCCGAATTCCAGGAACGCGGTAGAGCTTTGCCTTTCATTGACTCAAGCTCGTAGACTCCCGGTTTGACGACTTTCGTGACTTTGTAGGGTCCTTCCCATTTCGCCCCGAGTTTGCCTGCTCTCCGCTCTTTAGTGTTTTCATAGACTTTTCGGAGGACGTAGTCACCGACTTGAAAGTGTCGCTCCTTTACTTTCTGGTTGTAGTACCGAGATGCGAGCTGTTGGTAGTTTTGAATTCTGAGTAGGGCTCGGTCCCGCTCTTCTTCTAAAGTGTCAAGAGCTTGGATTAGCATTTCTTCATTGATTTCGGTGTGGTGCGGCATGAGAGACCGGCGAAGAGTATAAATGTTAGCTTCTGCTGGTACCATTGCTTCTACTCCAAAAGCTAGGGAGAATGGGGTGGCTCCCGTCGCGCTGCGGGGGGTCGTTCTATGCGACCAGAGGACACCGTCTAGCTCGTCTGCCCAGACTCCTTTTTTGCTCTCAAGGCGTTTTTGATGCCGGCAATGATGGTTTTATTCGTAGCTTCGGCTTGTCCGTTTCCCTGAGGATACCTTGGTGTCGACTTGCTAAGACGTATATCCCACTTCTTGCAAAACCCTTAGAATACCTTTGAGGTGAATTGTGATCCGTTGTCTGTGACGATC